>ML805978.1:163862-177473 GCA_009831015.1 Picea engelmannii | reverse complement strand
GACAGAAACTTGGAGTAGTTTATGCCCCATAGTGACCTACACGGAATTTTGCAAAGAAGATGGAGGGGGGGGGGGATCATTAGGGGGAGTTACCATTTGCCATTGATGTTAAAGGGGGAGAGAATGAACAAAAGTAGTAGAGAAAGATCAGAAGCATGAAGATAGGGGTAGAAATGGTGACAAGGGGGGTATGAGTGCTAACATTAATGACAACCCAGGAGATTATTGGAAAAATAGTTTTCATTGATGTCAACCCTAGAACAAGTCCATAAGTCTATAGAAGTGATGGGTGTATTTGAATAAATCTCCAGAGTGGTCCCCTTATGGTGTATATTTAAGCATGGCCCTCACAGGAAGACACTTTGAAGAAGTCTACAATAAGCCCTAGAAATATGGTTAGGTGATTAAGAAGCCTCTTAGGTGTGGTCATGAAGCTCAAAGTTAATTGAAGAAAAAGAGTATGAACGACATCATATTTACATGAAAAAACCCCATATATTGATGGTCCTCGACATGTTGTTTTCAACGATAGGTGGCATGCGATGTGGTTTCTCACGGTTGAGAAGTTATTCCATATTAAAGATGAAGCCCCGAAGTATGGTCAAGGAGCCCCAGATCTAAGGTAAAAAAGTTACAAGTCAGCCCCAAAATCAAGTAAAAGGAGAAAAGTCGTTGCAAACGAGAAATTGTAGATTGGCTCAAAAATCAAGTAAACAAGTTACTTAGAAGGGTATAAATAGAGCCTTTCATTATCACCAAACAAGGATGTGATTTTTTAGGGAAGGAAAAGTAGTGGAGTTGTGCAAAGGAGGGAGTGCTCGGAGCCGCAAATTGGAGAAGGGTTTTCAGAAAACCCTAATTGAGTAGACCCTCGTAGGTCAAGCATAGGCCCCCACTTGTTGTGCTAGTATGATTATGTGAGGCCCCGCATGTTGCCCAGTCCACTCCCACGAGGTTGAGGAAATTTTTTAAGGAGGGTATTCTTCTTGATGTTGAAGTTGAGGAAGGTCTAAATATTTGATATCTAATGCAACAGGTTGTTCACATGTTGAAAGGTATGTTATTATATATACCTTGAGGCTTGTATCTTGGAGGTTATGGAATATGCTTAAGACATATCTTGGAGGTACTGACACATGGTTGAGGCACATATTGGATATTTTACCACATGTTTAAAGCACATTTTCGGCATATGCTTTGAGGCATGGTATATTCTTTGAGGCACATCTTAGATGTCTTGGAACATGGTTTGATGCGTATCATGGTGATTTTAAGTACATAATTTGGAGGATATTCTTGGAGATCTTGGTATGAGTTTTTATGTGGTTATATCAGTTTTAATGAAGATGATATATCAGTATCAGTGACAGTAGCAATGACAGGTTGATTCTCTTATTTATATTAAAGGGAGGAAGGGAGGGGTGTAATACCCCTAATCCAAACCCCAATTGTAAATGAAAATGTAAATGTACATATAGGCTGGTGAGTCGTTGGCACCAATTTTTGGTTTAGTTTTGCATGCACCCGAGTAGTGCGTGAGAATTGTTTTCCAAAGAAATAGCGTGCACATTCCACAATGTTGTGGGCACCTAAGTAAGTGCACATGGATTGCACATCAAGGGAATGGTGTGCACATTCAATAGTGTCGAACGCATTTGAATAAGTGTGTAAATATTACCTTGAAGTATGCATTGAATCGAGTTATATATATATATATATATATATATATATATATATATATATATATATATATAGAGAGAGAGAGAGAGAGAGAGAGAGAGAGAGAGAGAGAGAGAGAGAGGCCCATTGGCCTTTTTACATCTTGTCTCACCAACCCAATAACCACACAGCCTCTCCTACCATGATGAAAAAATGTCAATGTGTCTATCCTTGTAAAATGTAAGCACTTAAATTATTAATAAAATCACATCATTGCGCATAGACCAATCAAAATAAAAGAGACGAGAGGATAAACTCCACCGAAAATGGAAAAGGACGGGGAATTAATTCCAAGGGAATAATTTATTAATATTTCCAAAAGGTATAATTTATGAATATTTATTTATCCTAAGTTCCCGAGGGATGGGAATGATTCACCAAGTGGCTAAAGCTAATTTTGAAAGTGACAAGTGTCCAGTTATGACCATACAAATATATGGTTGAACCTTAGTGTTTTTTGGGGGATTCACTCATTTTTCTTGGGGGCTCGGACCATCTAAACGAGGGATGGCCATTACCTTACCTATAGAGAAAAACTTGGAAAGGGTTTCCATCTAGTAACCATAGTTTTTGTTGTCGAAAAGGAGGGTTGTCAAGCCCATGAGCATTCTCTCCAGGTGAGAGATTTGTTGTCAAAGAGGCAGGTTGTCAGGCCCGTGAGAATTCTCTCTAGGAGAGAGATTTGTTATCGAAGAAGTGGGTTGTCAAGCCCGTGAGAATTCTCTCCATGAGATTTGTTGTTGAAGAGGCGGGTTGTCAGGCCCATGAGCATTCTCTCCAGGTGAAAGATTTTCTAGGAATTATTCCTTGGTGCATTGGGAATTAGTTACAGGGCTCTGAGACTTCCTTTTTGCCATGTTGCTAAAGCCCTGGAAGGGAAGTGGGGAAGTTGAGGGATTGTTGAGAAGAGAAGGGGCACATTTCTTGGGGTTTTATAGTCATGTGAGGAATGAGAGACTGTAGGCTAGTTGCAGTAGTTGTGCACTTTGGACTGAGCAATTCTATTGATTATCATACCTTGGCTTGGAATTAGAAATTATTTTTACCTGGTGGAGTTAAATCCCCAGCTCGGAGGTGACCTATTGCTGAAATTTTATGAGCAACAAAGATATGATAGGGAGGAACGTCTTAGCTCTACATGCAGTTGGTGACTCTTTATAAAATATAAGTGTCCATGTGCTTGTCTAATTTGTTGTGTTCTTATTTACCTATGTCTGATATGGGCTTATTTCTTGTATGATGTTGCATATGATCATTTGTCGTTATTTTTTATATTATTGTTTGCACATGTAAAACATGATGTTGTTATTCACTATTTGTTGTCACACATGCAGAGTGTGACAGTTATTAAGTATTTATGTTAGTTAATTTTGTAATAATGGTCATGAGTTTTTTAGGCGAGGCTAGAGTTGTCATGCATGTAGGAAAATAATTCATGCACGCAAAAGGTTGGGTTCGTTATGTGCACAGGAAAGCAATCTNTGACAGTTATTAAGTATTTATGTTAGTTAATTTTGTAATAATGGTCATGAGTTTTTTAGGCGAGGCTAGAGTTGTCATGCATGTAGGAAAATAATTCATGCACGCAAAAGGTTGGGTTCGTTATGTGCACAGGAAAGCAATCTGCGCATAAGGAGAATAGAATTTGTGTGTGGCACTAGAATGGTTGTGTGCATAGTAGTAATCATGTGTTTAGAGTGGTTACACACACGGTAATACTTGTGTGCTATGAATGATTGTGCATGCAATTGTATTATGTGTTAATTTCATTGTTATAACTAGTGTCTGAAGAGGAAAATTTGTATGGTGCAATCCATCTTGGGATCGTACGTGTTACCTCACATGTTTCTTCACAGATTAATGTTATAGTGTAGAATTTACACACTAGATTTTTTGAGTGGCATTGCTCAGCAGTAAGTTGGGGATGTTACAAAGTGGTATCGGAACATTTTGTTAGTGCTAGTAACGAGGGACGTTATAGATTGGTATCAGAGCTTCTGTTTCAACATTGAGCCTGCATGGGCCAAGTATCTACTAAAGGTAAAAATTTGAACTGGTAAGTGGTCGAATTTGGAATTATAGTGCGGCCATGGTGCACATAAAATAATAATGTGCAAGTTTGTGTACTAAATTTTGACATTGTGGGGTGCAGCATTGGAAATGCGCAGAAAACAATGGTGCATAGGTGTGTGCACTAAAATTTGGGGTTGCACAGAGAAAAACTGATGGTGCATGCGTGATATTTATGTGCGGTGTATATGTTAAATATTGACATCGTGAATTTCTATGTGTTGAATACCAGTGTGTGCACGGGCTTCAAAAGGAAGAAAGAAAGAGTAAAAGGGTATTTGGGTGAATTCCAAATGACCATAATTTATTGCGCAACACTAAGAATTGTGAAAGGGAGCGGTAGATGGGAAATTTTTGGACAGAGAAATCCAATTGTTCACCCAGGAATTTTGAATTGGGACATTAAAATCATCCAAGAAATCAGAAGAAAGGATTCTGACAAAATTGTGCAAAGTTTTCATGAAGTTGTCGCATGAATTCGTCTAACAAATATTATTTTCTACACATTTTGCAGAATTAACAGTGATTAAATCAAGACAGAATCAACGTAGAGATTCAAAAGCATGGAATATGCACAGAGAACTTACAACCATGATGATGAATTCAGGGGTTTGTATATCGGTATGGGTATCGATAGTACAGAATCCAATGAGCATGGAGAAGGCAAGGAATAGCACATAAAATTGGTAGTAACCATAAAGGGACTGCAAAAAGATGTCCAAAGCTATAAAGTTGATAATGAGAGGCTTATGAAAGCCAAGAAGCAGCAAGATGGTTTCAATATCAAGTTGATGCAAAGCTTGGACAGAATAGAAAAGAAAATGGATAAGGAGACAAAGTCAAGCAAGTTAAGAAGTTGCAGGTCTCATGGTGAGAGAAGAAAAACAAGAAGTGTTGATAGGAATCATCGCCACTCACCAAAACATTCATTTA
The DNA here is from genome assembly GCA_009831015.1 of Picea engelmannii. Lineage (NCBI taxonomy): Eukaryota > Viridiplantae > Streptophyta > Pinopsida > Pinales > Pinaceae > Picea > Picea engelmannii. The sequence goes on along the minus strand of ML805978.1, from coordinate 172,751 downwards.
TGAAAGCGTGCAGAAGTTCAAGCCCATCTCCTATCAAAAAGGATAAGAGAATTGCTGGGGTGGATGAGATACAGGGGGAAATGAATAAGATCAAGCCTCCTACCTTTGATGGTTAGAAAAAGAAGGATGAATATGTGGAGACCTGGATGCTAGGCATGAGGAAGTACTTCCAACTGCATAATTACTCTGCATAGGCATAAGGGAGAATTGCCATCTATCAACTAAAGGGAAAAGCATCAGTGTTGTGGGATCAATTCGTGCAAGTGCAACACATTGATTAGAAGAAGGTTACTTGGAGAGAGTTCAAAAGGTATTTTCAAAAGAAATACTTAGCCAAATGATATTGTGACAAGAAAATGAAGGACTTCTTTGAACTCAAGCTTGGGGGTATGACAATAGATGAGCATGAAAGAATATTCTTAGAACTATTGAAATATGTTTCATTCATCAAGGATGAGAAAGATAAAATTCATAGGTACCTGAGTGGGTTTCCATCATTTATCAGTGACAAGATACAATATGATGACCCCAATATGTTGGATGAAACCATAATGTGATCTAAATGTCTCTATGATAATCAAAGGGGAATATCGACTTTCCAAAAGGATTGGGAAGACAAGAAGAAAAGCAAGATGGAACAAAGGAAGAAGGGGACTAAGCCACCATTTTTTAGAAATACTTCTCAAGGACGACCAACTCCCAAGGAGCCTAGAATGATAGAGGAAATGGGGCAAAGACTAAGGCAACCACCTATTTACAGAGATTTCCCTCACAAAGATGAAAAAGTGAGGATTGTTCACAATGTACAGCAAGTTGTGATAGTTGGAGACATGGGCAGAAATGTACCAAGGATTTATGTAGCCCTGGATAACAAGCAAGTTGAGTTTCAGTTGCACATAATTGAAGTGGAAGGTGATATTAATGACCAACCCATTGTTATTTTAATTGATTAAGGAGCTAGTCATAGTTATCTATATCCTAAGATGGTGGAAAGATTCCAATTGCTAGGAAGCAAGCATGGAAAACCTTGGTTGGTGAAATTAGCTACAGAGGCAAAAAGGAAAATTAATGATATGGTTAAGGCATGTCCAATGGACATGAATGAACTGAGCACAAAAGTAGATTTGAATATCATACCTTTGGGCTCTTATAATTTCCTGATTGGTGTGGATTGGTTGGACGAGCATCATGTTGTTATAGACTCTTACAATAAGGCAATTACTTGTTTGGATGAGGAAGGGAACTTTAGAGCAGTTCAAGGCATTCCAAGAGTTGTAACTGTTAGAGAAGTTTCATCCTTGCAATTGAAGAAAAGATACGAGAAAAGATGTCAAGTATTTGCAGCGCACATGGAAGAGGAACCTAAGGATAAAGTGACAAATGTTGAAGATTGAGCAGTACTAAAACAATTTGAATATGTCTTTAAATAAATATTGGGGTTGCCACTAAAAAGAGATATTGATTTCTCTATAAACCTAATGCCTGGAGTAGGCCTCGTATCCAAGACTCCTTATAGGATGAGTACACCAGATCTGAAGGAATTGCATATGCAACTTGAAGAGCTTCTAAAGAAGGGGTATATACGCCCAAGTGTGTCACCTTGGGGTGCCCCAATATTGTTTTTGAAGAAGAAGGATGGTGTGTTGAGACTTTTTATTGACTTCAAGCAGTTGAACAAAGTAACCGTAAAGAACAAGTATCATTTGCCAAGTATAGATGACCTCTTTGACCAGCTGATGGGCGTGTAGATATTTTCAAAGATTGATCTCAGATATGGAAATCACTAAGTGAGAATTAAAGAAGAAGACATTAGCAAGATTGGTTTCAGAATGAAGTATGGATATTATGAGTTCACTGCGGTGTCGTTTAGATTGTCAAATGCACCAGTTGTCTTCATGTCTTTAATGAATGGTATTTTCATAGAATACTTAGATAAATTTATCATTGTATTTTTGGATGACATACTTATTTACTCAAAGTCTAAAGAAGAACATGAGCATCACTTGAGGATGGTGTTGCAAATATTGAAAGAACATCAGTTGTATGCAAAGTTGAGCAAGTGCTCATTCTACCAGAGGCAGACTCATTACATGGGTCATATCATTTCAGAGAAAGGGATAGTTGTGGACCCAAAGAAGATAAAATCCATTGAAGGATGGCCAACACTAAGGAATGTCGCAAAGGTGAGATCCTTCATGGGACTTGCAAGTTACTACAGAAGATTCATTGAGGGCTTCTCAAAGATTTCATATCCAATTACATCCTTGCAAAAGAAAGGTGTGTTATTTGAATGGACTTCGGATTGTGTAAAGATTTTTAAGCACTTGAAGACTTTGTTGACAAGTGTGTTAATTTTGAGAATTGTTGATCCTAATGAAGACTTCTTTGTGTGCACGGATGCATGCAAGGAAGGGCTTGGTGGAGTCCTTAGTTAGAATGGGCATGTGGTGTGCTATGAATCAATGAAATTAAAAGAGGATGAAAGGCATTATGCTACTCATGATTTGGAATTGGCAACCATAGTGCATTCCTTGAAGAAGTGGAGGCACTACTTCATGGGAAGAATATTTGAGTTGAGGACAAACCACAATGGTATGAAATATTTGTTTGGTCAACCAACTCTAAATTCCATACAAATCAAGTGGTTATAATTCCTTAGTGAGTATGAATTTGATATCAAGCATATCAAAGGAAAAGAGAACAGGATGGTTGACACACTTGGCAAGAGGGAAAATGAGATGCATGCTACAACCATTAGCATGTACAAATTAGATTTGAGTGACATAATTTTAAAGGTGGCCAAATCAAATCAGCGCTATGTGGACATAAAGGTAAATTTACAACAAGGTAAATTGCAACAGAAACTTGAAGGTTATGAGCTAAAAGATGATGGAATCCTCAAGTATAGGCATAGATTTTATGTGCTAAATGATCACGATTTGAAAAATCTGTTATTGTCAGAGATGCATAAAGTTCCTTGTGCTGGGCACCTAGGCTACCAAGAGACAATTGTAGTGGTCAAAAAGCAATACTATTGGCCAGGCATGAAAAAGGAGGTTGTTGATTTTATTGTTAGATGCCTTGAATGTCAAAAGGTCAAGGTTGAGAGCAAACACCCAGCTGGTGTTCTACAACCTTTTCCCATTCTTGACTGGAAGTGGGAAGTTTTAAACATGGATTTCATTACTAAGCTACCCAAAACAACCAAGAAGCATGATTCTATTATGGTAGTGGTGGATAAGCTTACTAAAGCTGCCCATTTTATTCCAGTGAGTTAACTCATAAGGAAGCCAACATTGCTGATATATACATGAGATAAAATTCTATGCTACATGGTGTACCTAAGACAATTGTGTCTGATAGAGATCCCAAGTTCATAACAAATTTTTGGAAAGGGTTGTTCAAAGGATTTGGGATAAATCTGAACTTTAGCATAGAATATCACCCTGAGTCAAATGGACAAATAGAGAGAGTAAATCAGGCGATTGAAGATATGATCAGGATGTATGTGATGGATAAATCATAAAAATGGGAAGACTGCCTACACTTGGTAGAGTTTGCTTAAAACAATGGGTATCAAGCATATTTAAATTTGAGCCCATTTGAGGCACTTTATGGAAGAAAGTGAAACACACCAGTTAGTTGGGACAACCCAGCAAACCACGTAGTGGTTGGGCCAAATTTTATATGGGAAATGGAAGAGAAGTGGTGAAGATAAGGTAGAATTTAAAGGATACCCAAGACAAGCAGAAAAGTTGTGTGGATAAAGGAAGAACCCACGAAGAGTTTAAAGTGGGTGGCCATGTGTTCTTGAAAGTAAAAGTAAGACGTAGTTCAATGAAGTTGGGAAGTTGTTCAAAGTTGGTAGAACGTTATTGTGGGCCATTTGAAATCCTAGAGAGGATTGGTCTTGTTGCATATATGCTTGCACTACCTGCATCCTTGTGTATTCATAATGTTTTCCATGTATCCTTGCTTAAAAAGTGTGTACTTGATGTTAATCATGTCATTGATTGGAATGTGATTCAGGTGGAGCTAGAAGGTGATTTTCGAGTGTGATCGGTTTGCATATTGGACCAGAAAATCAAACAACTCAAGAATCGATCCATGGGGATAGTAAAGGTCCAATGGACTTGGTATGGTTCTGAGGATGCAACTTGGGAGCACGAGGATGCTATGCGGGAAGAGTACCAACATATTTTGACTACTTTTGATGTTTTTGTATGTACATGTGTATATAATGCACTGAAGACAGTGCATAAATAGGGGGGAGGGGAATGGAATGCCCATAATCTGAACCCCAAATGTAAATGAACATGTAAATGTACATATAGGCTGGTGAGTTGTTTCCACCAAGTTTTGGTTCATTTTGTGTGCACCTGAGTAGTGAACGGCGATTTTTTTCCAAAGAAAGAGCATGCACATTCCACAGTGTTGTGCACACCTAAGTAAGTGCACGTGGATTTCGCATCAAGGGAAGGGTGTGCACATTCCATAGTGTTTCACGCACCTAAGTAAGTGCATGGATATTACCTTGAAGTATGCATCGAACTAGGTTTTGTGTGTGTGTGTGTGTATTTGATGTCGAAGATCATGTGTGGTTATTGGGATAGTGATTCGGATGGAAAAATTCCAGTGTGCCTATCCTTGTAAAATGTAATCACACTTATATTATTAATAAAATCACATTGATGCACATAGACCAATCAGACAAAAAGAGACACAGGGATAAACTCCATCGAAAATGGAAAAGGGGGGCTTAAGTCTAGGGAAATATTTTATTAATATTTCCAAAATGTATAATTTATGGATATTTATTTATCCTAAGTTCCTGAGGGATGGTTACAAGTCACTAAGTGTCTATAGTTAATTCTAAAGGTAACAAGTGTCCAATCATGACAATGCAAATATATGGTTGAACCTTAGTGTATTTTGGGGGATTCACTCATTTTTCTTGGGGAGGGGAGAACCATCTAAACGGGGGACGTCCATTACCTTACCTATAGAGAAAAAATTGGATAGGGGTTTCCATCTAGTAACCAGAGTTTTTTTTGTCGAAGAGGATGATTTTCAGGCACGTGAGTATTCTCTCCAAGTGAGAGATTTTTTGTCAAAGAGGCGGGTTGTTAGGCCCGTGGGAATTCTCTCTAGGTGAGAGATTTGTTGTCAAAGAAGTGGGTTGTCATGCCCATGACCATTCTCTCCAGGTGATTTGTTGTCAAAGAGGCAGATTTTCAAACCCATGAGTATTCTCTCCAGGTGAGAGATTTACTAGGAATTGTTCTCTAGTGCGTTGGGCATTAGTTACAAGGCTCTGAGACTTCATGTCTAGCCTTTTTCTAAATCCCTGGAGGGGAAGTGGGGAAGCAGAAGGGGCACACTTCCTAGGGTGGAAAAAGCATGTCATGAATGAGAGACTGTATACTAGTTGTAGCAATTGGGCACCTTGGACTGAGCAATTCTGTTGATTATCAAACCTTAGCTTGGCATTAGGAATCCTTTTTCCCTGGTGGATTTTAAGCCCCGGCTTGGGGGTGACCTATTGCTGAAATTTTATGAGCAACAGAGTCTATGGATAGGAAGAACATCTAAGCTATGCGCGTAGATGGTGACTCTTTTTAAAAGATTAATGTCCTTTATGTGCTTGTCTAATTTACAATGTTCTTATTTACCTATGTCTGATATGGGTTTATTTTCTATATGATGTTGCATATGATCAATTGTCGTTATTCTATATAATGTTGTTTACACATGTAAAGTGTGATGTTATTCAGTATTTTTTGTCGCACATGCAGAGTATGACAGTTATTAAGTATTTTTGTTAGTTAATTTTGTTATAATGGTCATGAGTTTATGAGGCAAGGCTAGAATTTTCATGTGCATGGGAAAATAATCTATGTACCCTATAGGCTAGGTTCATTGTGTGCACGAAAAAGCAATCTGCGCACAAGGGGAACATAATTTGCATGCGGCACTAGAATGGTTGCACGCGTAGTAGTAATCATGTGTTTGAAGTGGTTACATGTGTAATAGTACTTGTGTGCTCTAAATGATTGTGCACGCAGTTGTATTATGTGTTAATTTTGTTGTTATAACTATTGTCTAAAGAGGAAAATTTGTGTGGCATGATCCAGCTTGGCATAGTGTGAGTTACCTCACGTGTTTCTGCACAGATTCACGTTATAGTGTAGAATTCACGCACTAGATTTTTGGAATGGCATTGCTCAGAAGTAAGTTAGGGATGTTACAAAGTGGTATCAGAACATTTTGTTAATGTTGGTAACGGGGGACGTTACAAGCGAAAAAGAAAGGGAGTTGTAGATTCCTTCATGTGGATCCTGAAACTAGAGGGTTGGAGCTAGAGAATCTAGGGGAGTTGTAGCTTCAATCATGTTGAAGCCTATAAACAAGGGGTTGGTGCCTCCTTCCAGTTGGTGCTAGATAATTTTGGAATTTGGTGCTTCCTATGAATGTAATCTTCTGATATATATATAAGAAAGCATTATGTGGTTTTCACCCATTTGGGTTTCCACGTAAACTTCTTATGTAGTGTGTATTTGTGGTTATATGTTTATGGTATCTTGACTGCAATCATAAGTGATAAAAAAATTATATCTTAAATGTTTTCATATTGTGATTAAAAGTGGTAAAAAGTGTATAATATTGATTCACCCCCCACTCTCAATGTTAGTCAATATTCCAACACAATGATCCTCATCATTTCCTTTCTTCTGACAATGAGAACAAGACAGTCTCTCATCATCCTTCTTCACTGTAGTAGTATGTTTGAGTTTCTCCTTCCATTTGTTCTTGCCTTCCTTTGGCTGAAGAGATTTCATTGAAAAATTTTCATGGTCATTCATTTTACCTAACTCAAGGTGAGTTGTTTGTACACTAACTTCATCAAGGTTAGTCAGATTAAACATAAATATTGTATGCTTCAAATAATCATGCAATCCACCTATATACTTTAACAAAGTTTCTTATGTGTACAAAGGAATGCCTAATATCAAATCTCTTTTCCTAAACTCCTGAGTATACTCCTATACAATTTGTCATTTACCTTGCCTTAATGTTTTTCAATCCATTGTTTCTTGTTGTATGTAGCCTAATGGATAAAACTCTGTCTTTAATGCAACAATAAACTCAAACCAAGAGGAAATTATTTTACCCCTTTGGGAAATATTATTTTGAGTCTTACTCTCCTACCACATAAAAGATGTGTCTACCAGTCGAAGAGAGCCTAATTGGATCTTTGCATTATCATCAAAAATATTTTGAATCATGCAATAAACTTCAAGTTGCTTGATCGAGTTATCCAATTTTCCTACATTAAGTTCACCATCATAAATTGGCAAATCAAACTTAACATCAAGTTTTAATAAAGGCATATCAAAAGGAGTTTTCTTAGAATTTTTCTTTAAAGAAGAGTTCCACTCAAACTAGAAGAAGAGGATGAAGATGACAAAGATGGAGGAGTCCTAGGAGGGTCACCACCACTTCCTTCTCCTTCAACTTTTGCAGTTGTTTCCGATGGACCACCTTCCTTGACATTCTTTCAGTCCCTGTACAATTCTTCCACCATATCTTTCATCGCCATGATGCTTCAAAGAAATCCTCCTCATAACCAAGAGGATGTCCTTCTCTTAGTGACATTATTTCTCGTCTTCGGAACACACATCCAATTTCAGGATTAGCTTCTTCAAGCAATCCTTCACCATGATTGAGCTTGAGCCTAGTTAACATTCACCACTTTGCAAATCCTGTCAAACCTGCTCTGATACGAAACTTGATCCGAAAATACACTGACTTAATTTGCAAATTATAAATGTGTGAGTTAACTTAACTCGATTTAAAATATCATACACAAAGGAAAGTGTTGAAATTGATAAAATATACAACAGAAAATAAAAGAACTAAGACAACAAGGTTGATAACAAATTTCACCCATCCTGGGCTACGTCTCCAAGTCTGCTTCCAATGAGTGACCGCTCCATTAATGATTTCAAATGCTTAATTACATCAAATGGGACTCCAACCTACAAATGTTGTATAAGCCTAGCCTAACCTTTCTCAAATCTCAATTTTTTGCCAAAAATTGGCTTACAAATACATATTCTCCAAAATTCATATAGAAAAACTATGCCTTAATAACATAGGCATCAAACCAATTTACAAGTTATACCCCCATGGTGCAATGGCCAAAACTTTGGGTTATAAATGCAATGGGTTGATGGTTCAAATCCCACGCCCATTGAGTTTTTATCCACCCAAATCATTTGAAAACTTAACCATAATGTATATGGCTTACCATAACAAGTTATATGACGGGCGTGTTGGTTAAATCATTGGTATACTAGGGCGGAGGTCGCAGGGTCAAGCCCATAGACCTCCCCCTTTGGGATTTAGTTACAACAACATTGCTTTAAATATAACTTTGTCAGTATTCATTGCTTTCAATATAACGGTTGGTTGTTGGTGGTGAGGTCGGGGGTCCGATCCAACAACCAACCATTCTAAATTTAATAAGGCCCTTTTGGGAAAAACAATCCTACCACATGGCGGCCACATCAGATAGATCCACAAACTCATTCACAAATAAAAATCCACAAACTCATTCACAAATAAAATGTTGCTAAGAAGCATGAAATACAAGGAATTGTTTAGAGTTATAAGGTCATCATCTTCATGGTATATGTTGTGACATCATCCTCCTTCACAAAAACAACTGCATCACATTTAAAAAAGGATCAACAAATGTTGACTCGAAGACTAGACTACGTAATTTCTTGAGACAAAAATTACGTCCATAATAAACATTTCTTTTAAAATTTTGGTATCCATATATGATAAATTTATCCATTAGAAGGAATGGAGGGGAGGGAGTCG
>ML805978.1:144017-158065 GCA_009831015.1 Picea engelmannii | reverse complement strand
TATATCATCTTGTGTATAATAAGCTCTTGTAATGGTAATAATAATAGTAAAAACATTAATAACAATATTGTTGAAGGAACTGCTAGGGTTTAGAGAGGAGATGTAACAGCAGGAGCGTCTAAGTAAGGTCGCCATGAGTGCACCTTGGGGTGGGGAATCGGCTCTTCCCCCTCTCCCTTCAACTTTTGTTGATGACGCCTTCAGGAAGCTCATCGAAGGCATCATCAACAGCCAAGGTAAGAAAGTTTCCCCTCTCGAAGTCCCAAAATTCATCAAGAAATTAGATACCATTCTGGAAATAGCATTGTCAGAGGAACAACCCATCAAAATCACCCTAGTATTGGCAGAAAGAGGGTTAGTAGGCCAGTTTATGGGGCTATGGCCTTCGGCAAAAACTACGGGCGACTGGATCTAGAGGAACTGGAGGCCCCAACTTCAACACAGCGTAACTTGCTATCCAGTGGGAAGGGGCTTCTTCATCTTTGAATTTATCTCGAAAGAAGACCGCGATCTGATCTTCAGAAGTGGACCCTACTTCATGGGGACTCAGGGCCTGTATCTTAATAGATGGACGCTTGACTTCGATCCCTCTGTGGATGTCCCCAAAGAGGTCCCGGTCTGGGTAAGATTACCAAACCTCCCTGTCCATTGTTGGAACTATCAATCCCTGAAGAAGATTGGAAACAGCCTAGGGCGGTTCATAGACAAAGAGGACAATAAAGTCCAATACTCATGTGCAAGAATATGTGTGGAGGTTGATCTTGAAGTCGAACGCCCAGAAGCAGTAAAGTTAACAGTGGGATCATGGTACCACTATCAAAAACGTGATTATGAGCAACTGTCATTCAAGTGCAGGAATTGCCACGAACATGGACATTTCCAGAGGAACTGCCCCAAAGCTCAACCCGCGGAGAAAGAGAATGCAGAAGGATGGCAGAAGGTGAAGAACAGCAAGGCACCCCCAAAATCTAGGGAGAAAAAATCTTCAGAACCAGTGAAGAAAATCCAACCTGTACCAGAAGTCACGGAAGGCCCCAAGGAAGCTTCAACCTCAGCAAAAATTCCCAAAGAAGCAAAATCCCAAGAAAAAGATCCTAAGGCCGCTGCTGAACCTGGGTCATTACCTGAGCCAGAGGATACAGAAGAGCCCTCAAAAATGCAAGAAGGTCATGTCAGTTTAAGCTCTGAGTTAGGAGGGGGTTCGGATGGTGGAGCCTTGAAAACAAGCAGCTCTCACAGAACCCCTAAAAGGCCCTCGAGAGGAAGGAAACCCGAAAAAAAGAAACGAGAAGAGCAATCCCACCAGGACATCATGCAAGGATCCTAGCAAACCATCTCAGAAATGATAAGCACCAGATCCACAAGGAAGCAAGGTAAGGCTCCGAAAGGAGCTACCACCCCCTAAAATGTTAAATAATGCAGTATGTCTCCTGGAATTGTAGAGGGCTCGGAAGCAAACTAAAAGAAGAATCCCTGAGAGATTTAGTCTGCATGACATTGCCCGAGGTCCTCCTAATCCAAAAGACAAAACTGAAGGAAGCAGATCTCCTCCATGCCAGTAACGCATTTTGGAAAAAGGGTTCAGGAAAATCCATTAGCGCAAGAGGGGCCTCAGGAGGAATAGGCACCTTCTGGGACACCTCAAAACTAGACTTGATTGAAGAATAAAACAGCACTCATTGGATCTTTACCAAGTTGCTCCATAAAGAATCCGGTCACCATGTAAATCTGTTTAATCTTTATGTTCCAGTTTTACTTTCAGAAAAGAAGACCTCCTGGGATTCCCTAAAGTCCTTCCTTAGTGAGCAAAATAATGGAAATATTGTAATCGTTGCAGATCTTAATGTAACCCTCTCACTCTCTGAGAAAAAAGGGGTTTCACCGGTTCGAGATCCAGCAAGAGAATGGGTAGAAGACCTCATCCTAGACTGGGATCTGGAGGACATCAAGCCAGCTCGCAGGAAGTATACTTGGTCAAACAAAATATTAGGTCCAGGCCATATTGTAGCCCAACTAGATAGATTCCTTGTCCAAACCTATTTTATGACCCTTGGCCTAATGGCTAGCTCAAAAATCCTTACGAACTCTACCTCAGATCACAAACCCATAATGTTAACTCTTTCTCCTAGGAAAAACTTGGGCCCTATCCCTTTCCGATTCAGGCCCTTGTGGATCAACCAGGAAGGATTCCCAAGAGGTAGTTTCTGAGTCATGGAAAATAAAGGTGATGGGTTCCCCCTTTTTCATTTGGGAAGAAAAACTATGAGGACTCAAAAAGGATCTCAAATCTTGGGCCAAAAACCTCAGCTCCCCCACTTCTGAGAGGAAACGAATCCATAAGTCCCTGGACCTCCATAAGCTTGCGTTAGAAGACTATCCAGTGAGCCAAGAATTACTCTCCCAAGAGGTTGATCTCCAAAAATCCCTCCATTAGGCTTGCAGAACAGAAGAAGAATATTGGAGAGTGAAATCAAGAAGTCTCTGGCTCCAAGCAAGGGATAAGAACACTACATATTTCCATAAGCAAGCGGAGGCCCGAAAGAATTACAATACGGTCACTGAAATTCAATTTCAAGGCCAAGATATCAAAGAGTTTGAAGGAATCAAAGAATCATCCCACTCCTTCTCCAAGAACCTTTTCTCTACCCCGGAAGCTTTCCCTATTGATTCGTTGCGTTACCTTCTCTCCATGGTTCTGGAGCTGGTGGGGAATGGGGAAAATCAAAGGCTAACAGCCTCGGTAAGCACTCAAGAGATTAAAATAACCTTAAATCACATGGATCCTGACAAAGCCCCTGGTCCGGATGGATTCACAGCTTGGTTTTACAACTCCTGCTGGCATATTATTAAGGAGGACCTCCTGAGAATGGTTAAGAAATCACAAAATTGTGTCAAGCTGGGAGGAAGCACCAACTCATCCTTTATAGCCTTAATCCCCAAAGAAAAAGGAGCTAACAATTTCACCAGATTTCGACCCATCTCTCTCTGCAACACAGGTACAAGATCATCACCAAAATAATAGCTAATAGACTAAAGAAGATTCTCCCAAGAATTATCCCCGAAAATCAAGGAGGATTCATAAAAGGGAAGCAAATTCTGGATAATATCATCCTGGTCCAAGAGGCCATTCATTCAAGCTACCAGAGGAAAGAGAAAGGTATGATAGTTAAACTTGATCTCGCTAATGCTTTTGATAAAGTTTGCCATGACTTCCTTTTTGTTGTTCTGAATAAGTTAGGGTTTGAAAAAAGATTTATAAGTTGGGTTAAGGCATGCATCTCCATTCCTTGGATTGCTCCACTAGTAAACGGTCGCCCAGTTGACTTCCTCCAAGCCTCAAGGGGGTTAATACAAGGTTACCCCCTGTCTCCTCTGCTCTACGCCATCCAAGCTTCTGTGCTCAGCTTCCAATTAGACAACTACCTTCAGATCATGTCTCTGTCGGGACTAAGAATGGTCTCTAATGTTAAGGATATCAACCATGCACAGTTCGTTGATGACACCTTGTTACTAGGAGGAGCCAACAGCAACACTGCAAGGAGATTTAAAATAGAGCTAGATGTGTATAAAGAAGTCTCAGGTAGTGAAATCAGTCTTCATAAAAGCAAGATCTATGGTTGGAACTGCTCGCCTCGAGAAATGATTGACATTGCTAGAATCCTCGAAATGGAAGGCACCATCACCTGGGACTCGATTAAGTACATGGGCATCCCCTTATTCAAATCAGACCCTAGAGTGAGCCACTAGTTACCTCTCCTAGATAATTTGAAGATCAGAACCCAATCCTTGGGGGGAAATTGGTTAAACCTTGCAGGAAAAGTGGTGTTGATGAAGTCTGTCCTCTCAAGCCTTCCTATTTACCAGAATTCCATTCTCCTAGCTCCTAAAATGATAACGCTCAAGATCGATGGGATGTTCCGTCGTTTCCTCTGGGAAGGAGGTAGGAACTGTGAAAGGAAACTCCATCTAGTTAGCTAGGATAAGATTAAAAATCCTCTCCTTGAAGGTGGCCTGCAAATCCAAGATGTGGCCACCCAAAACCTTGCGATGGGGGAAAAAATTATGTGGCATCTAGTATCAGGTAAAGTCTCCTGGAGAAAGCAAGTCCTTTGAAAAAATACTTCTCGGGACACAGGGAAAGATGCCTGGAGAGTCCCCCAAAAGCCTTGAGAGGCTCTCTAATATTCTCTCTCTATCTAAGAGCTCTTGTTCACTTCAAAGAAAAGTTGACTTGGATCCCTGACAATAGAAAGAAAATAAAGATTTGGGAGGATTCTATCCTTGGCTCCACGCCTTTGGATTATATTGAAGGCCTCAAAAATATCAAAAGTTGGCTTTAGAACAATAACTACAGAACGCTCTGGGACATTTCTGAATGGGGTCTAGATGAGGATCCTTCTTGGAAGAAGTGGACACTTGGAGCATACCTAGAAAGGTTGGAGGCAGAAGCCAAGATCCTCCTTGAATTCCTCCAAGGGAAATCACCTTACAAGGCCAGCATAAAAGACAAAAGAGGTTGGGGTGACTCCACTGGGAAATACTCAGTAGCTGCAGGGTATAAGGCCATCCAAGAAATTCCTAATGTTCCTCCCGACCCAACTCCATGGAGAGCCTTATGGCATCACCCTTCAGTTCCCAAAATTGACATGTTCATTTGGACACTGGTACACAAAAGTGTCCTGACGAGTGAAAACTTAAAGAGGAAAGGCTGGAAAGGACCCTCTTGATGCCCGCTATGTATGGATGCAGAAGAAACAACAAATCATATTTTCCTTGCTTGTGTGTATTCAAGAGAGGTCTGGACTCACTTCATAAACTCCCTGAACGTCCTCTTGCCCCACTCTGTGACCAAGATGATAAGCAATTGGATGGCATTGTCCCCGTTTTCTTTGAGAAAGAAGAAACTCCTTAAAATTTGCTGGATGTGGCTCCCTAAGTTCCTTTTCTGTAAATTATGGCTTGAAAGAAACAGCAGAATTTTTCGTGAGGAAAGTATAACACCGCCTCAAGTTGCCATAAAAATAAAATCCATGATGGGTGAAGCCCTGAACACTAAGAACTCTATCAAGAACTCAGAACCTCTAAATCCAAAAGAAGATCAATATGTTCCAAACAACTTGAGTGGAGGATCCCTCAAGATCCCTCAAAAAGCAAGTTGGGAAATTAGGATGGACGAGCAAGAATTTATCAAATGGAGTTTGTCCCTTGAAGAGCACTGCCTCTTCTTCGACAGAGCCTCGAAGGGGAACCTTGGTAAGGCAGGTGGGGGTGGGTTCATGCTCGATACCTCGGGCAAGATAGACCTGGCCTACGCCTGGGCCTCTGAACGGACACTAATAATCAAGCAAAAATACTAGCCTTGTGGCAGGGACTAAATTTAGCAGCTGATAGGAATGTTCAGAATCTGGTGATTTTTGGAGACTCTAGGATCATTATTCAGGCCATCATCTCGAAAAAAAAACCTAAGCATGTCCTTCTAGACCAAGTCTATTCAAAGGTTGCTCTCCTTCTTTCCAAATTCAGGAAAATCAAAATCTATCATGTCCTCAAAGCTTTAAACTCACTAGTGGATGCCGAGGCCAATAGAGGCTCGCTCTAGAGCAAGAACACACTTCAAGTGAATGGAGAAGACAAGATTTTGCCCATCCCATTACTTCCAGTCAATCTCGTCAATCATGATTTATCAGGTTCAAGAATCTGCCCTTTCTGAAAAGACTCTGAAGTAAAACAAAGGGAATCTTCCTCCAAATCTTTTAGAGTAGCTACCCATCACTAGCTGGCAATAGACAAATCTTTGTTTAGAGATTCGTGGTACAGGGTAGGCTTGGGGGCAAACTCATGATCCATGTGACTGCGCAGGGATTGAAGGCTATAACTTGCAACTGGAAACTCTGCTAAGCATCATTTGTTCGATCCCCCATCACAGTCATTGCTCTGCCTCCCTCAAGTCGTTGGTCTCTCTATGGAAGGAAAAGGAAGGAAGCTATGGCATCATCCTCAACCCCAGAACTATCGTTCGAGGAAAGGATTACAAAAATGCAAAAAGAACTCGACAGGGTCAAGGAACTAGTCAAGGAGTAGACCAAGCTAATGCTAAGCTTGGTAAATGTGGGAGCAAATCGCTGGGAGTCACTGAACCAAGAGCTCAAATCCATCAGAGAGGACCTCACAAGTGAAGTCGAAGTAAATGTCAAAGACATTGCAAATGTGATTGGAGGAATGCATCATCGAAAAAGCAAGTTAGAAGATCAGGTCGGAAAGTTAACCAAAGCATGGCCCAAAGACTCAAAGCTCCTGGAGAAATCCGAAGACGATTAGCCCCCTCATTCGCCATGTTCCCTCTCCTCAAGGGTTCTCTATGGTTCTCAAATTTTTGTTTCAAGTTACCTGATCCATTCTCGGCAGCTAAGTCAAGATCTATCAGCACCCCTCAAGCTTTCCAGAATAGTGAACACTAGATTTTTGTAACAAAGCTATTGAGGCAAATGCTCAAACAACACACTAGTTTTTTTGTCTTGTTTACTGATTGTAAAGTACTCGGCAGCTTATTTGTCGGTTTATAATCTATGAAAAAAACTTAACCGTTTATGTAAAAAAAAAAAAACATATTAAATATATATGTTTAATATATAACATACATATTTGGTGTTATAAATTAAACATATATGTTATATATGTTTAATATATAACATATTAAATATATATAGTGCAAGTCCTATGGAAGGATGAATCGAAGACGTCAACACCCCAATGTAGGAGGTAGACGGAGATTTGGAGATGACACCAAGCAAGGTAGGCATGGAAGACCTTGATCTCAGAGACATTGTGGAAAGGGAAGGAATAAATCTCTCGAACATCTTGGAGCAATGAAAAAAGAAAGGAGTAGACAATGTGTCAGCGGAACAACTAGATCATATCCAATACCTTTTCCTTCTAAGGGAGGAAGCAAAATCTAGATGGATCAAGCATACACACAGTGAAATAGGACACCTGGGAATCAAAGAAGGCGAGGGAAACCCACAACATTCACCCAAGCAGACAAGGCAGAAGAAAGGCAGGTAATCAAACAGTGTAGCCCTACAAGAACTAGGAGCCTTGCTGATAAATTCAGGTCAGATCAAAAATCTCTTTCCCAACTCCCCCCCACATGTTTAAATGAAGATTATAACATGGAATATAAGAGGCCTAAACAGCCCACGAAAGCAAAGGATCCTTAAAAATAGACTGAGGAAGGAACAACCTAACCTATGTTTCATTCAAGAGACAAAATGCATTGTAGACAGAATGGAAACAATCGGTAAAAAACAATGGAGCAAGTACCAGACGTTGGTTGTCAAAGGCCAACAGATGGAAGGCGGTATACTCACCTTATGGAACCCACATTCACTAAACCTACTAGTAGTTGAAGCTACGAGACACACACTCTCGGTTAAAATGCAAATTATAGGTAACATTGAGGTGATTCTATGCACCAATGTGTATGGTCCCCAGAGGTTGGAAGAAAAAAGGAGAATGCTCGAAGACCTAGAAAATCTAAAGGCCAGATCCTGCAACCTCCACTGGATCTTGGCAGGGGACTTCAACATAATCATGACACTTGCGAAGAAAAAAGGGGGCACCAGGAGACTGGATAGAGATGCGAAGGAATTCCCAGCTTTCATTGAGACAATGGAGATGGTATACATCAAAACCAGCAATGGCTAGTTCACCTGGAATAACAAGCGAAGTAATCACTACCAAGTAGCTACAAGGCTAGACAAATTCCTGGTGTCAGAATCCATCATTTTACAGGGACTGACCTTAGACTGCAACATCCTGCCATGGGGGGGTTCAGACCATTGGCCARTCCAATTGGAAGCAAACTTCCAAACCACTCCGAAGAACAGACCTTTTAGATTTGAGAAATTTTGGATCGAACATCCCACCTTCAAGGACCACATCAACGATAGGTGGCGGGAGGAATTAACGAATCAAGGGACAAGGATGTTCAAACTTTATAAGAGAATCAAGTACATCATACACAAACTCAAAGAGTGAAACAAGGAAATCTTTGGGAACCTAAACCAAGAAAAGAAAAAGATCGAGGATAGAATGAGGATACTCCAGGAACTCTGCATAGACGAGGGTTATGTTATCAGTCCATAAAACTCTTCTAGGTTGTAGCTCGAAGATGCCTGGTAACTTAACTATTTTCTCAATGTTGAATATATAATTGGATCAATATGGATAACTAACTCACTAAATCTTACACTCAAGACAGTTTAGGTATATTCAACATTACAAGGCCTTCAAGAGCTATTATCAGACAGGTTGTGTATCAAATAGATCAGAATCTAATCACATAAACCAGATCACACATATATAAAACAATAGGTATGATGGGTCTAGAAACTAGTACAATAGCTTATGATCCTTTGCCAAATAATCAAATAGTGAGATGACAATCCCCTATGGATTATATGAGCATAGACAGAGAATGGAATTCACTCATACACATAGACAGATAAGAAAGAAGGAATCTGATAACATCAATGAAAGAAGCTTGCAAGTCTCTTATATTAAAGAAAGTGTCTCAAAACAAAATACAATAATCTAGTATCCAAAATTGAACCTTTAGTCCCTAATTATAGCCTTTACAAGCAGTTTTAGATACTGAAAAGATGGATCTGATAACCTTTTCTCCTATCTCAAATTTGAATTTGTGAGGTGGCTGGAAAAGACAGAAATTTCTGGAAATATGTTGCTCAAATATTTGCCCATATCTCTCAAACCAAAACCACTGTGTAAAACCTGGAAGAGGCTTTTGTAGATTGGTTTGTTGTGAGAAAAAAATTCTCTCAGTTATTTGAGATTCATTTTCATTTGCCATGGATCTGCATTTCAAAAACATGTGTCAAACAGGGAAATTCTAAGATCCGAAAATTAGGGCTCAGAGATGAATTCGATTCTCCCAATCTATGACACCTATAGAAAAAATGAGAGAGGTTATTGTTCTTTGACATGTTAGCAACAAAAAACTCCTCCCGTTTCTCAAAAATATTCTTCAGTCGCTCAGAATCATCTTTTGAAAATGATGACTCAGCATAGTAAAAACAGACTTTTCAGCACTTCCGATGGCTTAGAAGCCCTTTTGGAAAGGCGCTTAGCCACCGAAACCTGAGTTTTGCCTTTTTTGAAGGGAAAACCAAATGAAATGTTTTTCAAACTTTATTACAAACCTAAGGCTCTAAAAAATGAACCTTAAAAAATTTAGAAATGTATTTTTCAATGACTTCCTATCACCTAAAATAAACAAATTTGATTGTGTCATTTGAGGAGATAACATGTTACATAGAGGATTGGAAAAGAGAAGAGATCCAAATGACCCAGGAATGGGAAGAAAGATTCCAGCAGGAAGAAAATCTCTGGTGCCAGAAATCCAAAATCAGGTGGCTAAAGGAAGGGGAGCGAAATACCAAGTTTTTCCATAGAACCACCATTGCAAGAAGAACCCACAACAAAATCTTGAAAATTAGGGATCAGGATGGGATCGAAAGATAATACCACAAGGAAATTGAACATACATTGGTCAATCACTTCTAGGGGATAATCAAGGAACCCAACCAAGATAGAACTGAGGCCATACAAAGGATAACTCAGCACATCCCCAGGCTGGTCATAGAGGAACAAAGTGTCAATCTAAACAAACCCATAACAAAGGAGGAAATCGACCAAGTGGTCCGGGAAATGCCCAATGGAAAGGCCCCAAGCCCAAATAGCTTCACAGTGGAATTTTTCAAAGCCTGCTAGGAAGTGGTTAAATATGACGTTTAGGGCGTGGTGGAAGACTCTAGACGTTCGGCCTCCGTCTTGAAAGCGTTAAATGCCACAATGATCACTCTAATACCAAAAGAAAATGAAGTAAGGACCCCAGATCGCTACAAACTAATAGCTTTATGCAATGTTGTTTACAAGATAATCTCCAAAGTCATAGCCAATAGATTGAAACCACTCCTACCCACACTGATTTCACAGGAGTGGGCGGGTTTCGTAGAAGGAAGACAAATATTGGATAACATCATCCATGCCCATGAACTTATACACACGCTAAAAATCCAAAGGAGAGGGGGGATGATAATCCAACTTGACCTGGCGAAGGCTTATGACAAGATTAGCTGGCACTATATGGCCAAAACGCTGGAAGCTTTTAGGTTTGAGCAACACTGGATCAATTGGATTATCAATCTAGTCTCAACGACAAGCTACTCGCTCCTAATTAATGGAGCCCCAGCAAAACCTTTATGGCCTTCGAGAGGCATCAAACAAGGAGACCCATTGTCCCCCTTCCTGTTCATTCTAATGATGGAAGGGCTCAGCAAAAGCATAAAAAGCACAACTGCGATAGGGGAACTAAAAGGAATCAAACCCTTCAAAGATTGTCCAACCTCCACACACCAACAGTTCGTTGATGACACCCTACTCCATGACACACCCATGGTCAAGGAAGAAAAAACCTATAAAAGAATATTAGAAGACTTTGGGGAAGCCTCAAGGGCAGAGATCAACCACTCAAAATCCATGATCTATTTCTTCAACACTAATCCTGCAATCCAAAGGAACCTAGCCAATATTTTGGGGTTTGAACGCAAAACGCTCCCAGCGAAATACTTGGGAATTCCCCTGATGAATAGACCTTGCAAAATGGAAACATGGGAAGGAGTGATCAACAAATTGCAGGAGAGGGTAAAAAACTAGACTTACAGAGCTCTTAACCTGGCAGGGAGTCTTATCCTCACCAAAGCGGTCCTACAAGCAATTCTGGCGTATATGATGTCAGTGTTCCCTGCTCCTAGAGGAATACTACAAAAGATAAGAGCCATTCAAAGAGATTTCCTATGGAGAGGTGTTGAAAATAAAAAGAAATGGGCCCTGGTAGCCTGGGAGAAGGTTTGTCAACCAAAAGGCAAAGGAGGCTTGGGGTTACAAGATCCACAGGTAACCAACAAAGCCTACGAGGCAAAACTCTGGTGGAGATGGGTCAAGGACAAATCAGTACCATGGACAAACCTCTGGAAGGCCAAGTATGCCCCAAACATCAATGATCAAGACTGAATTCGAATCATGTGCACAAGGGAGGGATTAGCCATCTAGAATCTTTCCTGGCGCAACAAGAACTTGATTCATAAACACAGCTTCTGGGAAGTCAGAAATGTTCAAACTGCCAGATTCTAGGAAGACGCGTGGCAACAGGAACCCAGAATGGAAAATGTGAACAGGGAGGAGTTCCAATAGGAAATGAATGCACAAGGAAAAACAACAATCCATCACTATTGGAAGCCAAGAAATGATAGCGATATATGGAGGACCTGGGACAAACTCAATCCACCAAATAGAGACTGTATCGCAACTCTAGCGAAAGAGGTGGAAGAGGAATTGGGGAAAAGGAAAATTGCAATCTCAGAGGACGAGGACCAATTAAGGTGGGGTAAGGAAAATGGTGGGGAATTCAACTTAAAAGAAGCATGGTTTTACATCACACACCAGGATCAAGAGGACCCGGTGCAACAGTGGGGAAATATCTTGAGCAGCCCCCAATGGCCAAAAATCAAAATGTTCAAATGGTTAGTTCTCCACAACCGAACTATAACCTGGGAAAACCTCAGAAAAGGGGGTTATATAGGGCCTTCTCATTGCCACCTCTATCAAGATAAGGAAGAAACAACCAATCACCTCCTCGATGAGTGCAGTTACATAGTAGAGCTATGGGATTGGGCAGCAGGCATCTACCTCCATTCCAATAGAATCTGGGGCAACATCAGTGCAACCATCAACAATTGGAATGAGAGCTACAGCGAAAACGAAAAGGTGAACCTCTGTTGGAACCTAACGTCGGGGCTGATCATCTGGGCAATATGGAAGGAGAGGAATCGAGGCATCTTCAGGAATGAAAGCCTACCAGAAGGAAAGCTCAAGGATGCAATTATCTCCCAAATATGAGAAACGGTGTAGAGTTGCAACTGCAAGAAGGAAACAGTGCAACTCACATATCAGGACTCCCGCATCCTGAAGGTTTTTCACCTAAAATACGAGCGCAACAACACAACGGTAGGGCGGGATCTACAACTCCAACTAGGAGACCGCAACTGGACCCCCCCTCCGTTAGGATTCCTCCAATTAAATTTTGACGGGGCGAAAAAAGGAAACCCAGGACTGGCAGGGATGGGAGGGGTGATCAGAGATAGTGATGGTAACATCATCCGGTTGTATGTTGGGAGTATGGGAAACTCCACCAACAACGCAGCGAAATTTGGAGCCCTGGGGCTTGGCCTTGAAATCCTAAAGTGCGAAAGGATGACAAACACTATAGTGGAAGGTGACTCCACCCTAGTCATCAACATGACGAAGAGACTCCATAACAGTACTAGACTGGGCAAGGTTTAGAGACATTGGCACCTGTCTCTCTCCCTACAGAAAATTCAGGAGCATCTAAAAACTCTGAACACAGTGGAGTGACGTTGGGTCCGCAGGTCAACGAATTGCTTCGTGGAAAAACTAGCCAACGAGGGGGTCAGCAAGGATGGTTTAGAACTAGACACTACCTAGCTCAATCTCCCGAATGACCAACTCAGAATAGACTGCATCCAACTAGCAACAAAAGATCGTGAAGGCGGGTTAAGCAAGGAAGGTCGCATCGAGAAGGGTAGCACAAGGCCGCCTGGCGGTAGGCAATCAGGACCCAGGAAGGACATGATTATTGAACACTTGATCACCAATGACCATGCAAGATCAACATAAATAGTCAGTGGGGGTACAGCAGAAAGACCTTGGCGACAGAAAGAATTGTGAGGAAAGCACGTGGGAAAGTACAGATGACAAACCGCATGCAACAAGTGACGTAAGGCATGAGGGAGTGACATGGTTCAGAATTGATCCTCCAGGCCAAAGTATAGGTATGAAGAGTATCACAATAGGATCTCAAGCGAGTAGGGACAGGGATCCACACAGGGATAAAGGCCGAGTCATCACGATCATACGAGCCGCCACCGGGAAAAAGAACGGGAGGGATCACCACTATGGACAAGCTATGATTGGAAGGACAATATCGCAGTAGGAGAAGATCAATAAGAGGAAAGACAACAGGAGTAGACGCAAACAGAAGGAGCACAACTGCAGGGAAAGGAAGAATCCATGTGAAGTGAGGCATAGGTTGAGTTACCAGTAAAGGAGTTGTGATAGACCAAACGAGATGGTGAGAATGAAGCGCATGCACAGGAAGAGGAATCACCTTGGAAAGGAAGTTCTGAATAGTCCACGACGGGTGTCAAGAATGGAGCAGGTGGAAAAATATGCAGAGGGCACCTTCCAAACTCTGGTTGTGCTGAAAGGAAAAGTATCCATCACCCGCTGGGAAAAGGAAATCAAATAAAAATGCAAAGGTAAAGCTTGGGATGCACTAAAACAGGAAGCGGATTGGGTAATTGATTTGAGGGCCACGCAGCCCAAGGAAAACCTCTACCATAAAACAGTGGAGATGGTGTGGCTAATTAACATGATGATCGACCAAGTGATTTTGGAAATGGAAGAAGTCAGGTGGGAGGACAACACAGATCACAAGAAAATGCTAGACGAAATCCTGAGCCACCTCAATATCCTGGAAACTATTACCAAACTGCTAGTTGAGGTCAAGAAGGATCAGAAATCCAAGATGGAGAGGTTAGCTGCTCAATTTCACCTCTATCTGTGCTATGTCCATCACATGGACATCACACCAGCCGATGGAAACGGCGCGCCAGCCCACATTCGGAAGACTCACATGATCTCCTGGAAGGAGGATAACAAGAACTGGGCGGATGACGGGAAGAAACACATCATTGTTCTGGATGAGTGAACAGTTAGTTGAATGGTTAGTTCGGCCACTAGACCCCGAGCCTAATGGGTAGTCTCTGTGTCTATTTTTTTATGTCTATGTTGTTTTTCCTTTTCAAAATGGTTATGGGGGGACTAGCCTAGTTTCCCCTGGTGGCAGACCAGTCCCACCCCTCGTACATTTCAGTAAGCGCAACTTGGGA
>ML805978.1:129691-143198 GCA_009831015.1 Picea engelmannii | reverse complement strand
AGTCTAGTTTTTGGGTGCTCCTGTGGGGTGATGCCTAGTTTTCTCTTTCTTAGATCTGTGTATTCGAAGCGAGGTCCTTGCTTTATATTGCTCCATTTTTTGTGGTTTCTCCCTCTAGGTTCTTCGGTTTGTTCAGGGTTTGATGTATGTTCAGATCTAGCTCCTTTTGGTGGTTGTTGATGTTTTTTTCTATCTAGTGGGGGTTGTGCCAGAACTTCGAGGTCCTATCCATGGGCGTGTGGTGAAGTCCTATCACCTTGAGGTCCATGGAGTGGGGGTGCAGTTCATGGTCTTATTGTTGTTGTTTGGGGTCTTCATTGATATTGTTGCTTTCTGGTTCTACTGATGTGAAGGTTTTCATACCTCTATGACCTGGTCAATTTCACCACCAAGGTTTGTTTAGGTTTATTGTTTGGAGTTTTATTCTGTGACGGATTCTCTTGTTCAAGGTTTTTGACCTATTAGGGGTTCTATCAGTTCCTGTCTTTTCCTTTTGGCTCTCCAGCCAGTTACTTTGTGTCCCTTTGAGATATTCTACCCAAGATTGGATCATGCTTTTGACACCTATAGAACGTAATTTGGTTCTCTTTGGATCAATAGAATTACATTTTTTTTCCAAGGAAAAAAATAACATATATGTTTAATATATGTTATAAATTAAACATTATATGTTTAATATATAACATATTAAACATATAATGTTTAAACATTATATGTTTAATATATGTTATAAATTAAACATATATGTTTAATATGTTATATATTAAACATTATATGTTTAATATATGTTATAAATTAAACATATATGTTTAATATGTTATATATTAAACATTATATGTTTAATATATAACATATGCTTGCTTAATATATAACATATTAAACATATAATTTTTAATATATGTTATAAATTAAACATATATGTTATAAATTATATAACATACAATGTTTAAGATATACATATTAAACATATAATGTCTAATATATAGCATATTAAACATATAATGTTTAATATATGTTATAAATTAAACATATATGTTCAATATATTAAACATATATTAAGCATTATATGTTTATATATGTTTAATGTATTAAACATATATGTTATATATTAAACATTGTATGTTTATATATTAACATATTAAACATATAAGGGGGGAGCGATGGGCTCCACGGTTTCTCTCCACACTGAGACCCACAGATGTGGTTAATCTTTCGGTCACCCTTTACTTACTGTCCCAGCGAGGATCATAACACTCTTTTGTTTTTTTCTCCTTCACCCGCGGAGGCTCGGGTGGTTTTCTTGCCTTCCACTAAACCTGTAGCTGCAAATTGTCACGACCGTGAATACACCACATCTCCTTTTAGTTCTTTGCGGACGTGGATCGACGGTTTTTAACTATGGACAAGGTGTCAGAACACGTGGCCCCTCCTTCTTCTCCAAGTGAGGTTGACCCTGGGTTGGGGTTCATGATAGATGGATTTTCTCCGCTCAACCAGGCTCTGCTCTCTTCCCCCGAGCCTCCCCCCCCCCTTTTACTGGTAAGCAACCCTCTGCTTCCTTCTCCCCCTCCAGGACAGTTTCTTATGATGGCTGCTTCGGAACTTTTTTGAAATTTTTGGTATCAGACCCCCTTATCTCAGAAGGATGCCTCCCCTCCACTCTCAATTCACCAGATGACCTAGCTTTTAATTGTATCTTTCAGGAGGAAGGGAATTTTCTACGCTCCTCGCCCCCTAATTGCCCAGAACATGAAGGTAGCAGTCTTTCGACAGGGGGGGGGAAATCTTGTTTCGTCACAGATTTTGGCCACATAAACGTGACATTTTGTCAAGCAACCTCACAGGAGTTTTCATCCCCCTCCAAAGGTTTTATTTCGGCTCTTCTGGATGTTGAAGATGTTAGAATATAGAAGATGGTGTGCTCGTTTTACCATTGACGATACCCTCATCACCCAACCATAGGTTGAAGCCACCCTCCGAGCACCTTAACCTTGACTGAGAATTACTCCAGAAGCAAACCCTAGGCTAGATAGCCAAACAAGGTGTAGCGCATCTTCCTCCAAGGATAGTGCACCAACAATAGTTGATCAGATAGTCCAAGCCAATACTGAAAACTAGTTGTTGTTGCAGTTGCACCTGTAGCCCTCCTCCACATGTGCGCACCAAACTGGGAACTTTAGTGCGCACCTGTTGCTCTCTGCAATTATGAGATGTGTCAAATGAGAACTGGTGCCCTGTATTTATACTGGTTCTGCCATATTTTTTGAGGCCGACTTCTCCTTCTAGATATGTGTCTGTTCAGTATATTATTATTATTTCTGGCTAACTGCTTCTCTTGGAGGTTGATATAAATTATCTTCTTGAGCCGACAAGGCTTCTAGGGTTATTAGCCAACTCATTAGGGTTTTCTCTTGCTTTCCGAAGTCTTCTATTCTTGTCAGGTTTACACGTGGAGGTAAATACCTCCCGCAGCTACCATAATATTAACACTCCCTCCTAGCTAGGGAAGTATTACAAGTAATGGTCTTGATCACAAAAACATACCATTTACCTGGTAGCATCAATATAGTCGTCTAGACTATCTCATGACTAGATCATGAGCATCACCATCACCATCAGCTGCACCATCTCTCGAAACCATACTTCATCTGAGTAATTAGACATGATGCTGGATAAGTCACTCCCACCATAGAGTGATGCAAGAGCCATTCTTATAATCTAGAAGAGTAAATGCTCTGAACTATTTTCCGTTTGGAAAATCTCTGTTCATCATTCTTTTGGATGATGATTATTTCCAATAAACTGTTGATAGTCTTCAAGGCAATTAGAATAAAAATAGAACACAATTGTGTCTATCCATAGTAGTACATAACTACAATCCAGTAGTTCACTACCACACCAAGTAACACACAAGTACTTGATCAGCAACATATAGTCACGAATAGTGGAACATATCCACCACTGTAGTCTTCATCTAATATCATACAGTCTTCATAACAAACATCTGATATCAACCTGCACAGAAACAATGTTATGATATAAACTAAATCATCTGGGCCAATATTTCACTCACATCTGTGAGCTCTGAAAGAATATCTGCCTCACGGACAGTGGAACATATCCACCACAGTAGTCTACATCTACTGTCATATAATCTTCATAACAAACATCTGATAGCAACCTGCACAGAAACAATGTTATGATATAAATTGAATTATCTGGGCCAATCTTTCACTCACATCTTCTGAAAGAATATCTTCCTCATAGTAGAATAATGAGATATTTGGACTATTCTTCTCAAGCAAGGTAGAATAACTGTCTTGTCTTCTGAACCTGGACCATTCCCCACCCTGGGCCATTCTTCCTACACTAATCAAAGTGCACCCTAGAGAGAATGTATAACCCTAAGGAATGTTGAATCTGGACCATTCCCCACCCTAGGCCATTCCTCCTACACTAATCAAAGTGCACCCTGCAGAGAATTTATAAACCCTAAGGAATGTCTGTCTCTGATTACTGAGCCTGGACCATTCCCCACTCTGGACCATTCCCCACCCTGGGCCATTCCTCCTACACTAATCAAAGTGCACCCTGGAGAGAATGTGTAAACCCTAAGGAATGACTATCTGGACCATTTCCTCTGTTAACCACAAGAGGAAAAGATTGTCCTGCATCAACCTCCAAAACGGACCATTCCTCATGTTAACCACAATGAGAAATCATTGTCCGGCGAGGTAGGCCAGTCTTCTTGAGTAACCCTCAAGAAGAGAGACTTCCCTAGACCACTCCCCATGTTAACCACAATGGGAAGTCATTGTCTATGATACATCAGCAATCAGATTACTTCCTATGTTAACCACAATAGGAAGTGATTGTCCATCAGAAGTCTCAATCCACTTTTCGAATAGGAAAGCATATGTCCAAGATGGACTATTTTTCAAATTTAAAGATGAATGTCTTCAATAATGTTTTCAATGCTCCCTCCTAACTTGGAGAGTCATTTCTTCCTTTTCCAATAAGAAGGAAGTTGTTTCCACGAGCTCTATCTTGAGTATGCAAACTCTTTCATCTTGGATAGAAGTTTTACCAAAATGTTTGCTTATCTACTCATTTGTGGAGATATGTATTGGAGAATCATTTTCTCCTTTCTGGACTTCATCATGGATAATGTAATGCTTGATTTCAAATGTACTTTAGTCTGGAATACTGTGAAGGCTTCATGTAGATCTGAACAATAGAGTATATCATAGTTGGAAAGCTGGAACATATCCATGTGGCACTTCTTGTCATCATGAGATCTGATCTATTGAGTAGTCATCTTGATGTTATAGGTAATCTTCACCATGCTTTTGTTGTGCACTGGAGGTTCTCCACCAAGTTATCTTCTTCTATCTGCATAAAGGAGTCTCTTTCTGGTATGCCTCAAGATCTTGAGATTGTTCTTCATACGCTCTTTATTCAATTTCTCTGGAGAACATTCTTTGCATTTATCTGCTGTAGAATTCCGACTCATGGATGTTGCGGATGATATAATGACTTATGTAGAGATAAGTTTGGTTTACTGGAACAATTAATCATCATAGTCTTCCCCCTCCATCTGGGAGAACCTCTAGTTCTAGATCTCACAATGCTTTCATTCAATACATTGTTCTTCATCGTGACTTTCAGTTCTTCTGCTTGATTGCTTTTAGTGAGTTCATATCAGGCTCGTAATCTTGTGATTCTTGATACAATGATTGGTTTTTCTGGTTTCTCTTTCTTTCTCGGAATCCTCATGTGCTTTTTCATGTTTTTCTTTAGCTCTTGGGTCCATGGAGTTCCTTATATATTTCATGCCCTAGAGATTCCACTTCTTCCTTTTATCATAAGATCACGGATCTGGATGGACAACCAGGAATACTTTAAGGCTTCTCTTTGAAGAAGTCTTCTTTTGTGGTTGAACTGAGCACGTACTGTCTTTCATGGCTGCTACCATGGATATATATATATATTTCGTCATCTTCAATGGATCATAGGATTATCTCCCTCCTAATCCTTGCTTCATGTATAAGTGCATATAATCGGCTCCCTCCTAATCCTTGCTTCATGTATAAGTGCATGTAATCAGCTCCCTCCATCTAATAGAGTCCATGCTTCCATTTGCATCCTCATTATCTTCTACAATGTATAATTGGCTCTCTTCTTTGACAAAGTCCATGCTTTTGTCTTGTTGTTTTCTACAAAACATCATAAGTCCTTTTTCCAATTTCCTCTTGATTTATTTTGTCTTTGCTTCTTCTAAGTCTCTTCATGATTGATTCGGCCTATCTTGCAATAGCTTCCATATGATTTGTATTTCATTCTTTCATGTGTATTATCTAATGATATCTCTTTTCATCTTGTTTGTTCTTCCATAGGTATAGTTCTTCTTGGAACACATTATCTTCCAAGAGATAGATATACAAGATATGTACARAGACGATGCAACCAAGAAATAAGAAGAGTGKTGTTACCTTTTAGAAGAAGAAGTCTCTTTCATCCTGCTTAGTCTTCTTTGTAGGGTCAATCGATGCTTCGTGTTTCTCCTTCCTTTTCTTTAGCTCGGGACAATGATTCTTGTAGTGACCATACTTTTGACAATTGAAGCATTGCACTTCTGAAATGTCTTTCTCTTGATTTGGCTTCCTCCTTGAACCAAACTTCCTTTTGTTCCTGAAGTTCTTGAATCTTGCTGTGAAAGCTTGATCATCATACTTCTTTTGGGGATTCTCTTTTGTATTGATCCTTGATTCTTCTTGCGCACAACAAGTCCAAATTTCTTCAAATGTCGGATACTCCTTCCTTGTGTTCATGCTTGCGGCAAATGCATCCCATGTCTTGGGAAGACCATTGAGTACTATGTTCACCAATTCCTTCTCTGAAGTGATCTTTTCAATAGCTTGTAGTTGGTCTCTTAACTGGGAGATCCTTACAAAGTATGATGTTATGTTGTCATCCTCATTCATCTTCATGTCACAGAGCTCATTCTTCAGACTCATAACTTGTCCGATGTTTATGACTAAGAAGAGATTAGTTAGGGCATCGTACATCTTCTTCGATGAGTCAAGATGGGAGATGTAGGGTATCAAGTGGTATTTTATAGAATCCACTACGATACTCATGGCATTGATGTCAACATCTTTGAACTTCTCCATAGCTGCAACGTTATGTGGTTCCTTCTCTTTTCCTTCTTCAAACTCTGGCTTCACGATCTTTCCTTTCACAATATCCAGCACTTTATTCTTGGCAAGGATGAGGTCGATCCTTGTCTTCCACGCTCTGAAGTTAGAGGCTCCATCTAACTTGTTCTCAGACTTCATAGAGTTAATCATGGCTGCTTGACTTGGTCAAACCTTAGATTTGACCAGAAATTCAAACTTCACGTCTTGGCTTGCTGAGAGTATCAGGAGATGCACTAGGCTAGAGCGCACTGATCTATCCAGAGATTAGGTCAATATATTCAGTTAAGGTGCCTCAACAAGAGGATTAGGGTTTCTGCAACTGCTCCTGCTAGTAACCCTAGCGGCAGTGTCTTGGAAGTTGCTTCTGGTAGTAACCCTAGTGGCAGTTCCTCGGAGAGCTCAATATCCTAGCAGCTATGTTTCCTTCTAGCGTTTAGACTGAATGAAGGAGGAGTGGGCCCATAACCTGTTAGAATATAGAAKATGGTGTTCTTRTTTTACCATTGAYGATACCCTCRTCRCCCAACCATAGGCCGAAGCCACCCTCTAAGCACCTTAACCTTGACTGAGAATTACTCCAAAAGCAAACCCTAGACTAGATATCCAAACAAGGTGTAGCGCATCTTCCTCCAAGGATAGCGCACCAACAATAGTTGATCAGATAGTCCAAACCCTAGCCAAGAGATAGTCCAAGCCAATACTGAAAACTAGTTGTTGCTGCAGCTGCACCTGCAGCCCTCCTCCACATGTGCGCACCAAATTAGGAACTACATTGCGCACCTGTTGCTCTCTACAATTCTGAGATGTGTCAAATGAGAACTGGTGCCCTGTATTTATACTAGTTCTACCAGATTTGTTGGGGCTGACTTCTCCTTCTGGATATGTGTTTGTTCAGTATATTATTATTATTATTTCTGGCCGACTTCTTCTCTTTGAGGTTAATATAAATTATCTTCTTGAGCCGACAAGGCTTCTAGGGTTATTAGCCAACTCATTAGGGTTTTCTCTTGATTTCTGGAGTCTTCTATTCTTGTCAAGTTTACACGTAGAGGTAAATACCTCCCACAGCTACCATAATATTAACAAAAGAACAAAGGGTTTTCCCTCAAGAAAGAAGGGTTTATTCCTCATAATTTAGACCAGAGGACTATTGGGATTCTAGGGGGAATCCACGGTGCACGTCAAAAGCAGAGAAGGAAAGGACTCAAATCTAAAGGAAAAGTTGGTAACCTTGTGCTTGAGGAAGAGATAGGCATGATGTTGAATTAGACTCTAGTTGCGAGAACTTGTGGCAGGTTTTTTGCTCTCAAAACCATTGTTGATTGGACTCAGTCAGTTTGGGAAGAACACCTTGGCTATGCTCCAGAGGTTATTGAATTAAGAAGAAATTGGTTTACCTTCAATTTCCTCCAACCAGAACATCCTAAATGTCTGTTGGGTAAAAATTGGAGCATTAACTTTTCACCCCTCTTGCTAAATCCTTAGATCCCCCTCTTCGATGCAAGCAGGGAGAAACTAGACAAAATCCCTGCCTGGGTATGACTCCCAACTCTTCCACTATAGTTATCATCTCTGGATTACTTTAAAGCCATCAGGAATTTCCTAGGTGACTTCCTTGAAGTAGACTTATCTTTCAAGGAGACAAAACAACGAAAAATTGCAAGGATTTTAGTTAATCTAAATGTCAGAGAAGGGATTGGAGAGGAAATCGACTTAAGCTGGGGGAGCTTCACACACACTCAATTACTGGACTATGAAAATGTCCCCTTTAGATGCCGGCGATGCCACCAGTATGGGCATCTGGTGAAAAACTGCCACCTTCCCATAAGAACAAAAGGAGGTACTTTTTACAAAGAAAAATTAAAGCCTACAACTCAAGCTAACAGCAGCAGGCAAGGTTTTGATGCAGAAAAGGAAGCATCCCTTACAGCAGTACCATCACTCTCCACAGAAGCCTCAAAGGACAAAGAACTAAAGGATTGCACTCCATCAACTGAAATATTTACAGAGGAAGGAATGGAGAAAACAAGCCTCACTACTATGGATACAGGAAGCTCAAGGACTCTAGTCTCGGGTAATCCTCTTCTTTCCTCTCCTCCTGTTACATTTTTAATTAAAAATTTGACATTAGAGGGCAATGAGTGGTTGGAGGCTCTGAAAAAACTTGTCTATAAGCAATGTCTCCCATATTATTGCCGAGTCTTTCTCATAATGCAACAAGGAATCTTCCCTCTCGGACGCTCTGCGCCCCCCCCCCCAAGCATCTTTGCCTTACAGAAGAAGCCTAGTCTTCCTCCTCCCTGTCAAATGAGTCTTCTTCTACCCACTATTTCCTAACATCACAAAAAAGAGCCCCTTCCACAGGAGGACTGGGAAAGGAGGAAATCTAATCCCTGGACAAGGGAGGACGCAGGAGAAAGTCTTTGTTTTCAAAAGCTCAATCAAAGGCCAGGATTGACCTTATGGCCAGAAAAAAACAATCTATAGAATGGGCACTTAGAGCATTGAGGCCCCGGGGCAGGGTTCCAGGATGAATATTATGTCTTTCAATTGCAGGGGTTTGGTGGGTGCCCTCAAAAAACCTTCCCTAAAAAGGGTGATCGCTACAAAACACCCAGATGTGTTACTCCTACAAGAAATGATGGGAGTAGGTGAAGAGGTAAAGTTTAGCCTGCAACTACTCCTACCAGGGTGGAAGTTTATTACAGTGGACACTTTGGGAAGATCTGGAGGACTAGCCACTGGTTGGAACTCACATAACATTCAAGTCATTAACACTTGTGGCTTGGATTCTAGACTCGAGATCTCGGTTTAGGCTCCGGATATCAAGGATGTCATACATATCCTAAATATTTATGGACCCTATCAGAACAGAAAACCTTTTTGGGACTCTCTTCTCACAAAATCTATCTTTAAAGAGATGATAATTTTAGGGGGAGATTTAAACCTCTCCCTAGGACCTTCAAAACTCTGGGGCGATAGCGTCAGGCTTGACCCTCTGGCAGATTTTTTTTTTCAAAAGTTAGCGGACTGAGATTAATGGATCTTGACCCTATACTCCTCAATCCTACCTAGAAAAACAACAAGTTCAGAGATGAAGGTGTTGCAAAAATACTGGATCGGTTCTTGATAAATGACTCTCTTTTGGACAAACAATTAGCCTTTAAGAAATGGATTGGTTTTGGAGGCTTGTCAGACCACTATCCAATTTTCCTGGAATTCAGACAAGGTTCTAAGAAGCCAGCCAGTCCCTTTAAATTTAATAAAACCTTTCTTGAATATGGTTCCTTTTTAGAACTAATAAAGGAAAATTGCATCCCTTTCAGATAGGATCTACCCCAGTCAGCAGCTGTCCAGTTTACAAAAAATCTGAAAAGAATCAAAGATGTGGCAAAACCCTGGGCCTTCCAAAAAAGGAAAAACGAGGACAAGGAATTAAAATAAATCGAATATGATTTACAAATATTCTTGGAAGAAGAAGGGGAAATTTAGGCCACATCAGAGTCAAAAATCAAACTACTTCATCTGGAGAAAAGGAGAAATAAACTACTCAAGGAGAAGGAAGAATCTTGGAGATTAAAAAGCAGAGCTATATGGATGGAGAGTGGAGATGAAAACACAAATTTCTTCCAAGATTTTTCCAAAGGAAGAAAAAACATCAACACTATTTGGAAACTAAAGGACCCGGCATGAAACTTGGAAACAACTTTTGAAGGAATGTCAAAATTGGGAAAAAATTATTTTCAAAATCTCTTCAAAGAAGAAACCCAAGTTTCTATAGAATAAGTAGTCCAAGTGGCACAATTTTTCCTGGATTTTTTGAGGAAGAATATAATCGACTCCTGATCGAAGAAGTTACAGAAAAAGAGCTTTTAGAAGTGCTTCACAGTTTCCAAAAAGATAAAATCCCAGGCCTAGAGGGATGGACTATTGAATTCTTCCTAGGATGTTATGAGATTGTAGGAACTGGTTTGTTGAAGATGGTTGAGGAAACAAGAACTTTAGGACAAATCCCACAAAGCCTTAACTCAACGTTCCTTGCACTTATCCCAAATACGGATAACCCGAAGACTCTGGATGATTTCAAACCAATCTCTCTTTGTAATTGTGCATACAAAATCGTCTCAAAAGTAATTGCTAGAAGGATTAAAAGAATCCTATCTAAAAATATTTTGGAACATGTAAGGTAGCTAGAGAATTAGTTGGGGGGGGCAGAGGACCCATATTGATAATAGTGGAGGCCATTCAATCTAAGGTGGACTAGGTACACTATATTATTAAATAAGGCCCACTATGGTAGTTATAAAAAATGGGCAATTAGATATAATAAATGTAAGAGGACTTCTTAGAAGGTTCAACTCCTAGAAGATTCCTCCTCTAGAATGTCCTTAGGTGATGGTAGCACTATATAAAGAGGTTCAAGCAATGTAATGAGATATGAAGAGAATTATTGTGTTTGGAGTATTATCTCAAAAGGAGGATGCTCCCTCGAAGAGGCAAGTGAACAGGAGAGGATCCCTTCCATAATAAGATCCATTGTATGGTGTTGCCCTACCTCAAGGGTTTGGTAATAATATAGTGTGGTTTCTTCTATATTGCTTTGTGTATCTATTGTGTATTCAGTATTTGTGGTGATTATATTTGTAGATATATTTGGGAACTTAACAAGCTTTTATAAGTGCTTCACAGTTTCCAAAAAGATAAAATCCCAAGCCCAGATGGATGGACTACTGAATTCTTCCTAGGATGTTATGAGATTGTAGGAACTGATTTGTTGAAGATGGTTGAGGACACAAGAACTTCAGGCTGAATCCCACGGAGCCTTAACTAATTTTATTTGCACTTATCCCAAATACAGATAACCCAAAGACTCTGGATGATTTCAGACCAATGTCTCTTTGTAATTGCGCCTACAAAATTGTCTCAAAAGTAATTGCTATAAGGATTAAAAGAATCCTATCTAAAAATATTTCAGAACAACATTTTGGCTTTCTGGAAAGAAGACAAATCCATGAACCCATAGGTATAGCAAAAGAAGGGCTTCGAAGAAGTAGTCCAAGTGGCACAATTTTTCCTAGATTTGTTGAGGAATCATATAATTGGCTCCTGATGGAAGAACTTACAGAAAAAGAACTTTTAGAAGTGCTTCACAGTTTCCAAAAAGAAAAAATCCCAGGCCCAGATAGATGGACTATTGAATTCTTCCTAGGATGTTATGAGATTGTAGGAACTGATTTGTTAAAGATGGTTGAAGACACAAGAACTTTAGGCTGAATCCCATAGAGATTTAACTCAGCGTTCCTTGCACTTATCCCAAATACGAATAAACCAAAGACTCTGGATGATTTCAGACCAATCTCTCTTCGTAATTGTGCCTACAAAATCGTCTCAAAAGTAATTGCTAGAAGGATTAAAAGAATCCTATCTAAAATTATTTCGGAACAATAGTTTGCCTTTCTGGAAGGAAGACAAATCCATGAAGCCACAGGTATAGCACAAGAAGGGCTTCATAGTATGAAGACAAGAAGTCAAAAAGGAGCAGTGTTAAATATCTATCTCTCAAAATCCTATGATAGACTAAGTTGGTTTTACATCCAGTTATTACTTACACATCTAGGGTTTGATGTTCCTTTCATCAATTGGGTTATGAACTGTTGTTGGCACAGGGGCAGGCCCAGGGTTCAGCTCCAAGAGCGGACCAACAAGCCCTATCTACTGGCCCTTTCAGCAACACCTGCGAAGAAGATGCAGTCTCACCTGAAGCAGCTATGAGGGGGTTGCAGGACAGAGATGTCTACAACCAGGGGAATATCAAGTTGATCTATTACAACAGCAATACATCATGCATATATCATTCAACTAGCTAGATCTATCATTCACAACTACAGATTTGATCTAATACAATAAGGTAGGTAACAATATAACAACGACAGAGATCAAAGAATCAATCACACACACAACAAAAGATGTACGTGGTTCACCCTCTCTCTAGGGCTACATCCACAGAACTGTGTTTATGATTCATTAAGGTAAAGCATATAGTTCTTATCTACACTATCAGCTAGCAAATCATCTTTCTTCTCTCTCTTTCTCTCCCCTTCCTGCGCACCCAGCTGCAGGACTTGACCTTTGCACACAGCAGAAGATCTTACAATACCATAAGGCTTCCTCTCTCTAAGCACTTCTCTCTCTCAATACAATGATCCCTCACTCAATACTATAGCTAGATAAACAACAATATTGTACTGCAGAATTACCAACAAAACCTAGGCCCTTTAGACCTCTATTTATACATTACAACACCTCACCGACAGCTTTTAGGCTGAACCCTAGGTGCCAAAAACCCTAGATACTAAAACCCTAGGTTTCTAAAACCCTAGGTCAACATGACCCACTTTTTCCAAACTTCGCCAACATGTCTTTCCTTTCTTCTTGCGCGGTGCTCCAAAGCATTCAACGGTGGCTTTTTCCTCTTGTTGAGTTGTCCACGATCCATATTCCTTGTTGATCTGTCATCCTTGCTACTCCTTCTGTAACATAGGCGATCTCATATGGTCCAAACCAATGCGTTCTGAAATTCCCTAGGTGTTTTATAAACATATTGTCATACACAAGTACTAAATCACCTTGTTTGAATGCCTTCTTCTTGATGTGCCTGTCATGATATGCCTTCTCTCGTTCCTTTTGAACCTATTGGTGGAATCCTGCAATGAATCTGTCTTCTTCCAATTCAACCAACTGTGCAAGCCTTTCTTGAATAGCACCAGTGTCATCCATACCTGTAAAAGCAACAATTATTAAGCTTGGTACCAAGTATTCCATCGGGACAACAGCTTCGAGACCATAAACCAACTTGAAAGGGGTATGCATTGTTAATTTCTTGCAAGTGGTTTGATAGGCCCATATTACTACAAGTACTCTTAAGTCCCAGTCATCCCTATTCACAATGAAAATATTCATTAAAGTTGTCTCCAAGATCTTGTTGAATGCTTCAACTGTTCCATTTGCTTGTGGATGGTAAGGTGTACTCTTCTGATGGTGGACTGCAAATTCTTCAGTCAGTGCTTCAACTATCTTATTGATGAAGTGTGTACCTTGATCACTCATAAGGATCTTGGGGAATCCAAACCTGGTTATTATGTCATCAAATATAAAACGCGTAGTTGTACTTGCACTATAGTCTTTAACTACTCTGGCTTTGACCCATCTGGTTAAGTATTATGTCGCAATAATGATATACCTTGCTCCTGTGTGCTTTCCTGGTGGGTTTATAGGTCCCACGAAGTCAATGGCCCACTTTTCAAATG
>ML805978.1:50841-70544 GCA_009831015.1 Picea engelmannii | reverse complement strand
TACACAGTGCTTGATGAGATCATTGAAACAAAATTCCAAATGTACCAAAAAATCAAAATGTACAACAACATGACTAACAGGTACCTCAAACTCTTGCAAGTGTTGTTAGAATATCTACCAGCTTAAGTAGACCCCCTGAACGATACTCTCATTCATTGTATTATTTATTGTTGACTAATTTTGATGAACCAGAATGTTATGAAGAGGCAATGTAGGTAGACACTAAAAAGAAGTGGGAGCAAGGAATGAAAGAGGAAATGGAATCCCTCGCAAATAGCCAGACTTGGGATTTGGTTCAGTTTTGTACAGAAAAAAGAGCATTACAGAATAAATGGGTTTACAAGTTGAAGGAAGAAGATGGAGGCAAAAAGCGGTACAAGGCTAGACTTGTTGTAAAGAGGTTTGCACAAAAGAAATGTATAGATTTTGATGAAATATTTTCTCCTATTGTTAAAATGACTTCAATTAGAACTATTTTAAGTCTTGTGGTAGTAGAATATTTACATATTGAACAATTAGATGTAAAAACAACTTTTCTCCATGGGGATTTGGAGGAAGAGATTTATATGCAGCAGCCACATGGGTATAAGGTCAAAGGGAAGGAAAATTTGGTATGCAGGTTGAAGAAGAGCTTGTATGGCCTAAAGAAACCTCCAAAGTAGTGGTTTTGAAGTTTGACAGGTTTATGAGAACAAGGTTATAGTAGATGTCATTTTGATCACTGTGTTTATTTTAAAAGGCCAAAAAATGGAAGCCATATTATCTTGCTATTGTATGTAGATGACATGCTTGTTGCCGGGTCTAATATGCAGGATATAAATGTGCTCAAGAAGAAATTATCTAATTCATTTGCAATGAATGATTTGGGTGTCGAAAAGAAAATCTTTGGTATGAGAATAACAAGAGACGGGAAACATTGCAAATTGACATTGTCTCAGGGTGAGTACATAGAGAAGGTGTTGGAGAGGTTCAGAATGCAGAATGAAAAAACAGTTAGTACACCTTTGGCCATCCATTTCAAATTAACTAAGGAAATGTGTCCCAAGACACGAGAGGAGATAAAATACATGTCCAGGGTCCCTTATTCATCAACAATTGGCATCTTGATGTATGTGATGGTTTGCACAAGACCAGATATTGCACATGAAGTGCGAGTTGCAATCCAAGTAAAGAACATTGGAAGGCAATAAAGTGGATTCTCATGTATTTGAGAGGTACTACTACTCACGCATTATTTTAGAGGTTCAGACATTGTTCTACAAGGATATGTTGATTCAGATATGGCAGGTGATAAAGATAGCAGGAGGAGCACCACAGGGTATGTTTTTACTATAGGTGGAACAACAGTAAGTTGGATTTCGAAACTGCAAAAGGTTTTTGCACTTTCAACAATAGATGTAGAGTATGTCATTGCTACAAAGGCTAGTAAAGAAATGATTTGGTTACAGAGGTTTATGGAGGAATTGGGAAAGGAGCAGGAGACTAGCAGGTTGTACTATGACAATGAGAGTGTCATTCATCTTGCAAAGAACTCAGCCTTCCTTTAGAAGACTAAGCATATACATATCAGGTACCATTTCATACGATCCGTCTTGGAATATGGACATTTGAATTTGGAAAAGATACACACTAGCCAGAATCTTGCAGACATGTTAACAAAGGGAGTAACCAGGGAGAAATTGAGTTCCTGCTCAGTTTCAGTTGGTCTTCAAGCATGAAGGTGAAGATGATAAATTTGCCAGGTCCAAAAGGATCATAGTCCAGCAGATACAACAATGATGGAGTTGTTGAAATTAGTCTCCAACTAGGAGATCGTTGGTTGTGGAGCCTGATTATCTTCCTGATTCAATGGCCTTTATTTCTAGTCATGTTTATACCCCATGAAGACTTTACACCCCGGAAGAATGTACACTGCTCCACGTGGGGGAGTGTAAGGGGGCTTGCCCCTCGTGTGGGGTTCGGGGGAAAGCGGGCCCCCGACGGGGGTTCGAGGATGAAGGCCCCGAAGGAAAAATTGCCTTGTAAATGTATATTGTGATTTCATAGTAAATCTGGACCATTCATTATAAGGTCGCAGATCTGACAGTAGAAGTTATGTTAGAGTTTTTTTCCCTAGAAGGCAACCCTCTTTTATGAGGGAAATGTATTGTGGCTATATATCATTGTGAATATTGTATTATGCGAGAGGATACTGTGAGAGAAAGAAGAGGAAGTTACAGCGGGTGTGTTGTAGGTTGTATCCCTTCATTCGTTGGATAATAATAAAGGAATGACCTGGAAATTTCTGTGGTGGACATAGCCCACTAGGTGAACTATGTATATATGTCTCTCTATTGTATTGTGTATATTCTTTATTTTATTTCCACATTTGTTTTATTTTGTTGTTCCACGATCCTATTTTTCTAACAAATAGATCTCGTGCCTAGAGCAATGCCATCATCAAAAGTGTCTTATAGAATGAGCACACCAGAGTTGGTGGAGTTGAAAGTGCAATTGAAAGAAATGTTGGATAAGGGTTATACCAGGTCGAGTGTGTCTCCATGGGGAGATCCAACCTTCTTTGTAAAGAAGAAAGATGGTATCTTGAGACTATGCATTGATTATAGGCAATTGAACAAGATGACCATCAAGAACAAATATCCTTTGCCCGAGATAGATGATCTTTTTTATCAGCTCAAAGGAGTTGTAGTTTTATCAAATATTGATCTAAGGTCAGGATATCACCAAGTCAGAATTAAGGATCAGGATATCCACGAGACAACCTTTAGGACAAGGTATGGGCACTATGATTTTGTTGTGGTGCCATTTGGGCTTACAAATTCACCAGCTACATTCATGTGTTTGATGAATAGTGTGCTCAACAAATATTTAGACAAGTTTGTCTTAGTGTTTATGGATGACATTTTGGTGTATTCCAAGAACCGAGAGGAGCATGAAGAACATCTCAGAATGGTGTTACATGTGTTAAGATAAAACCAGTTGTATGTTAAGTTCAGCAAGTGTGATTTCTTCCAACGAGAAATCCAGTATCTAGGCCATGTGATCTTAGCAAAAGGAGTGGCAACGGATCCTGAAAAGATCAAGGCAATCATGGATTGACCTGCCCCTATAAATGTGACAGAAGTAAGTTCCTTCTTGGGATTGGTTGGGTATTATAGAGATTCAAAAAGGGATTTTCCAATATTGGTAATCCTATTACTTCATTGCAAAGGAAGGGGATGAAGTTCATATGCTCACCAGAGTGTGAAGATAGCTTCCAGCAATTGAAGCATGTATTGACCAATGCCCCTATTTTAAATATCATAGACCTATAAAAGTATTTCTTGGTTTGCACAGATGCTTGCAAGGAAGGACTCAATGGAGTTCTCATGCAATATGGACAAGTGATTTTCTATGAATCATGAAAGTTAAATAAGCATGAGAAAAAGTATGTTACCCACGATCTGGAGTGAACAACAATCGTGCATTCCTTGAAAATGTGGAGACATTACTTACTCGGGAGAAGAGGTATCATGATGATAGAACATTGTAGTCTAAAGTACCTATTTCACTAGCTAAGGTTGAATGTTATATAGGCCAGGTGGATGGCATTGATCATGGAATTTGATTTTGAAATCAAACACATTAAAGGGAAGGAAAATAGAGTGGCAGATGCACTCAACCGAAGTGTGCATGTTATACACCTAGTGGAAACAAGTGTAGGCGAATCCGACATTCAAAAAAGGATTAAGAGACTCTTGTAAGAAGACGAGTTCTTCAATCAAGTGAAGGAAGGGTTACAGAAAGAACCTAGGGAAAAGAGGTTTGAAGGATATCATATTGGGGCTAATAGTTTGTTGTTGTATAACAACAGGCTGTATGTGCCTAATTCAACATATTTGAGGTGTTTAATTATGGACACGTTCTATAGAAGACCATATGTAGGTCACCCTGGTTACCATGAAATGGTGACAACAATACGACAGTTGTATTATTGGCCTAGGATGAAGCAGGGCATAGCTTATTAAATTCGAAAATGTCTAGAGTGCCAATAGGTGAAAGTTGAGCATACGAATCTTGTTGGATTATTGCAGCCTTTGCCTATTCTAAAGTGGAAATGGGAAGTTATTTCCATGGATTTTACTACAGGTTTACCTAAGGCAATCAAACAACATGATGCGATCATGGTTGTAGTGGACAAGTTGAGCAAGACAACTCATTTTATTCTTGTCAAATTACTTTTAAATTTATAGACATTGCTAACGTTTTTATGAAGGAAATTTTCAGATTACATGGTTTGCAAAAATCCATAATCTCATATAGAGATGCTAAGTTCACCTTGAATTTCTGGAAAAGCTTATTTGCAAGCTTAGAAACACAATTGGCATTTAGCACAACCTACCATCCTCAAACAAATGGTCAGACCAAAAGAGTGAAAAGAGTGTTAGAAAACATGTTGAGGATGCATGTTATGCATCGGCCCAAGAAGCAAAAGGAATATCTACCCCTGGTAGAGTTTTCATACAACAATGGTTACCAAAAATCATTGAATATGAGTTCGTTTGAGGTCATGTATGGTAGAAAGTGTAGACTTCCAATCAGTTGGGATAATTGAATGGAAAAAATCACACCTGGAACAGAATTGTTGAAAGAAATGGAGCAAATAATGGTTAAAATAAGATAGAACCTGAAGGTATCCCAAGACAAACAAAAGAGCTATGTTGATAGCAAGAGAACTCACAAAGAGTTCAAAGTAGGAGATCATGTGTATCTTCGACTGAAACCTAAAAGAAGTTCCTTGAGAATGGGAATGTGTGCTAAATTGACACCCCGATATTGTGGACCATTTGAAGTCTTAGCGAGAATAGGACCAGTAACATACATACTTGCATTAACACCTACTATTAGAGCTCATAATGTTTTCCATGTCTCTTTGTTAAAGAAATATGTACATGACCCTAATCATGTAATTGATTGGACTACGATACAAGTAGAACCAGAAGGAAAATTCCAGCCCGAACCCCAATGCATTCTAGACAGGAAAGAAACAATGCTCCAGAACTGATCCATTGTGTAGGTCAAGGTGCAATGGAAGCACTTTGGAGCAAATGAAGCTACATGGGAGCTAGAACATGCCATGAGATTAGCATACCCATTATTATTTTCAATAAAATTGTACATATATGGTGTTTTTAACACCAAGGACGGTGTTCCTTTAAGGGGGAGGGGAACATAACACCATATTTTCCCCCAAGACTGTAATTATGCTAAGACTTCATATAAGTATGTTTATGAAGCATGTAATTATGTTTTTATTTAATAGAAACATCAAAACCATTGACTGGGAGGGAACAACCTTGCAAGTATTGGTTGTGATACACAAGTGAAAAATTGATGGAGGGATAGATGAAGTGGCATGGAGTGGGGAGTTGAATTGTTTTATGAAGAAAATAGGAAGCTTGTTCAACAAACTAATCTATTCTTTCTAAGCGTAAATTCATACCCCAACGTACCCTATCTGAACGAGCCACGTGACTAATTATGAAGGGTCGGGAAAGTGGTTGAGGCAACTAATGGTTGTTGACGGATTGGCCTTTTGGAGAATAAAAGGGCCAATTAAATGACTGACAACAAGACCTTGCAATTTCCTCTTTAGGATAGATATTGCAGACTATAGGCGATGATGTTTGACAAATTTTATGATATTCCCGAGGGGATTGGTCGAAGAAGATGCCAAAAGGTGGAAAGAGACACCCCTAGAGAATGCACACAGACTGTAGAGAAAGAACAAAAAAAAAAAGCGTGGAGAAGCTTGAGTAGAGAAGAATCGAACAAGAACAAGTGGGTAGCAACCCAATTGAGTTGCAAGGCAACGAACAG
The DNA here is from genome assembly GCA_009831015.1 of Picea engelmannii. NCBI lineage: Eukaryota > Viridiplantae > Streptophyta > Pinopsida > Pinales > Pinaceae > Picea > Picea engelmannii. The sequence goes on along the minus strand of ML805978.1, from coordinate 64,685 downwards.
ATTTATTCGTGGGCATGGATTGAAGATAAGAAGAAAAAATAGAGCTTTCCTTGAAGAAAATAGAAAGCGTACCCTATCTGAATGAGCCACGTGACTAGTTATGAAGGGTCAGGAAAGTGGTTGAGGTAGCTAATGGTTGTTGATGGATTGGCCTTTTAGATAAGCAAAGGGAAAATTAAATGACTGACAGCAAGTGTTACAGGAAAATCCCTCCGCGAATAGGTGGATTCCCTCTTGAACCCTAAATCTTTAAGATCGAGACAGAAAGGTGCTAATCACTGACATCCTTGTAGACCTAGCTAAGCTAATCTATAGAGAAGAGGAAGAAGATGTACCTTTTTTTACGATGTTTTTCCTTGCCCACTCCAAGTCGAGCTCTAATCCCCAAGCTCTTTGACAAGTTCTGCAATCCAATCAAAGACAAAACATGCTTCATGTTCTACTATGATTAGTTTGAAACTAGATCTATCCATTAAAGACAAGTTCATGTAGGTATACACAATCTTGAAAGAAACAGGCCAAGCACATGTATTAATGAGAACTCGATAGAGATGCTTACATACCTTTGATGAAGCTGCAATAGCCTCTTCCATCTCTTCTTGTCCAACCCCTTGCGCAAATGATCCACAAACAAATGACTATGCTTCACTGATTATCTCCCTTATGAGATCATAAGTTTGATGCCTTCAATGTCTCCCCTTTTCACCATGAGGACGCCTCCTTATATAGTCTTGGAGAGGCCTAACCACTTAAGAGATTCTTGGGATAGGTTGAGTATCTTTCTCCATTAGTTGTTGATCCTCCCTAAGATCGAGCCTTGACCTCATATTCGAATCAAACTAACTCCAGAGATGAGGGGGATTTTTCCCTGATTTTCCTCAACAACCCAAGATTTCCTCAAACAACCCAATGCTCCCCCATAATGGGGCACAGAGAGTTGCAATGCTCCCCCAAAGGAGGGAAAGGAGTACTAGCGCTCCCTGTCAGTGGGTAGGGGAGCGCTGCCTTTCAAAAGTGATTTTTAAGTGGTTTTCTCAAGGCAAAAGGATTTGTACTCTTCGTCAAATGACATGTCTTTCTTTGTACCAGTTTCTCTGAGTCCATACCCTTACTCAAAAAATTCTACAAAGTACTTTAGTCATCAATTTTTGCCTTCAAACTTCGCACTTTGGGGGGCAATCTCTTACACATCAAAATTACTCACTTCAATGATGACTTATTGTCGTCATTACAAGTGTCGCAAGTATCGCATTTTGGCCGCAAGTATGGAAAGTGTCACAAACATCATGCTCTCATCTTGCCTATGTCATGTCTTGAACGACATCACAAGAACACTTGAAAGACATCCTCAAAGTCCGTTTAAAAGAAAGACATGTCATTTGACAAAGAGTACAAAGCCTTCCGCTTTGAGAAAACCACTTAAAAATCACTTTTGAAAGGCAGTGCTCCCCTACCCACTGACAGGGAGCACTCCTTGCCCTCCTTTGGGGAGCGTTGCAATGCTCTGTGTCCCATTCTAGGGGAGCGCTGGGCTGTTTGAGGAAATCTTGGGTTGTTAAGGAAAATCAAGCAAAAATCCCCCTCATCTCTGGAGTTAGTTTGATTCGAATTTGAGGTCAAGGCTCAATCTTAGGGAGGATCCACAACTGATGGAGAAAGATCCTCAACCTATCCCAAGAATATCTTAAGTGGTTAGGCCTCTCCAAGACTATATAAGGAGGCCTCCTCATGGTGAAAAGGGGAGACATTAAAGGCATCAAACTTACGATCTCATAAGGGAGATAATCATTGAAGCATAGTCATTTGTTTGTGGATCATTTGAGCAAGGGGTTGGATAAGGAGAGCTGGAAGAGGTTGTTGCAGCTTCATCAAATGTCTTTAAGTATCTCTATGGAGTTCTCATTAATACATGTGCTTGGCCTATTTCTTTCAATATTGTGTATACCTACATGAACTTGTATTTAATGGATAGATCTAGTTTCAAACTAATCATAGTAGAACAGGAAGCATGTTTTGTCTTTGATTGGATTGCAGGACTTATTGAAGAGCTTGGGGATCAAAGCTCAACTTGGACTGGGCAAGGACAAACATCATAAAAAAGGTACCTCTTCTTCCTCTTCTCTATAGATTAGCTTAGCTAGGTCTAAAAGGATGTCAGTGACCAAAGTTACAACCTTTATGTCTTGATCTTAAATATTTAGGGTTCAAGAGGGAATCCACCTGCCCGCATGGAGATTTTCTTGTAACAGAAATTGGCAAAGGGGTTGATGACAATAATGGGATGCAACGACACTTGTAATGATGACAATAGGTCATCATTGAAGTGAGTAATTTTGATGTGTAACAGAGGGACCTTGCGATTTTCCCTTTAGGATAGAGACTGTGGACTGTAGGCGACAATGTTTGATAGAATTTATGAGAGTCCCAAGGATATTGGTCGAAGAAGAGGCCAAAAGGTGGAAAGAGACACACCTGGAGAATGCATGTAGACTATAGAGAAAGAACCAAAAAAACAAAAGAGAGTAGAGAAGCTCGAGTAGAGCGGAGTCGAACAAGAACAAGTGGGTAGCAACCCAATTGAGCTGCAACGTAGAGAACATATTTGTTCGCGGGAATGGATTAAAGATAAGAAGAAAACATAGATCTTTCCTTGAAGAAAATAGGAAGCTCGTCTGAGTTATTTATGATCACCCTAAACAAAGAACACCCGAACCTAGATTGGAGCAAGAAGGACCACAACTTGGTGCTTACTGGACATAAACTGGCACTGGTAAGGGGATATCATTGAGGGATTGTTTAGCAGAGAAGAGACTCCCTTGCGTAGAGGAAATCCAGTTAAGAAACCACCTGATAAAATTGTAAAGTTAATGAGCTCAGTGGGAGAGGATAATTTTTTTTGTGTCATAGGAGGAAGGAGAGTAACCTTCCTAGATCGTCTGCATTGGAAACCAAGTAAATCAGTTCCCCTTGTGCTATCATGTCTTGGAACAGGGGTGGCGTACTATAGGAAGACACTCTACAATATGGCATAAGGTTGGGAGGAAAGGTGCCCTCTCTCAATCAATTGGTATTGGGAATTTTCCCTAATCAGATAAGTGTATTACTTGACTTGTTTAATTTGTGCATGAATGAGGGATGTATGTAATTATATGATTCAATGGGAAATGCAAATGCATGTGCTTGATAAATGAATCTCTGAATAATTGGGGTAGACTAATGTTTCCATTTTCAACCTATTAAATTATGAAAACGAGTAAGTATGGATAGTCTAAATCCCTATGGACCTCATAGCTTTAGAGGAAAGCTTGTAAGAAATGGATGAAAACATCATTTGATTGGCGATGTGGAAGTCATGTTGATCGGAGAGATCCCTGTGAGAAAAGGAGGACCTTGAGTCTTGAGGTAGTTGTTATCTTTGTGATGAAGGCTTGCAAGATATGCAAGATCTTCTTTCCTCATACAATCTAGAGGCCTTCGATGGTCTTAGAGTTGTTTTATGACCCTTAGAGATTTGGTAAAATCCTTGAAGAAATTCATGAATTCTTAAGTCCAAAATCAGATCGTTTTCCTAAAGAAAATCCAAGTTCATTCGGGATGACTTGCAGCCATTGGACCAGCGCGATGAGCAGATCTGGATCATTGATCAGATGTGGTAACCATCAGAACAATCTAGGACTAGATCATAACCAGAATCCTACGAGGGAGATCCTAGGAAAATGAGACCGGTTGATCCGTCAGAACATGGCTATGGTGGATTTTGGACCGTTGGATTCAACCATTATCATATTGGTGTAAGGTATGTCAGGGTTTCAGAGAGGATTTTAGAAGGGGGAAAGTTTGATGACATGGAGTTCAAGGGCTGTAGATCTCAAGGAGAGTGTCTTGGAATCATAGTCGTCAGATCTTGCTAGAACTATCCCAAGAGGGAAATCCTTCCACCTTAACTAGTGATTAGTCGGAACCTTCGAGGCACATTACATCTGTTGTATTAGATGAACAAGGATCATTTGATTTTTTGGATCACATGCATTCGGAGTATTTAGTAGAGATGGAATGGAGATACTTTGATGAGGAGGTATTCTAAGAAACAAAGTAGACCATTGATTTGGAATGGGCAAGACTTGATCTCGGTCATGAATTGATGTGGAACCCGCTTGGATAGGTAAGACTAGGACTTGATAGGAGTGTAACTAATAATTGAGTAAGAGGCTTTGATGAGAGCACAATCATTAAACAGAGACATCAAAGACCCTTTAGATCCTTAAGGAATCCATCAGAATGATGCTATCGGAGAGGTTGGTGACTCTGGTGAGTAAGAACTCCAACTGGAACAAGTCTGAATTAGCTACAAAACATATAAATGAGGTCAAGGAGGAACGTTGATCATTCGATTAAAGCATTAGGATACTTGGACACCTCAACTGACTCCAAATAATCCTGCAGCTATGAATTTTGTAATAAGTAATGTAGGTTATGTTGTGATAACATAAGTCCTCACTTAGACATCGATGTTCCCAAGTACTCACCCGAGAAGGAAGAAATCATGACATCCCGCCAGCCTAAGTGAGGCTTAGTGTGTCAGGTGTGTTGCACTTGAAGTATCCAAGAATTGACTTAATAATGAAGTTGTAGAACCCTAGCCATGGTGAATGAGTTTGTTCATAACAATCCTCAGGATGTAGCGGAAGAGAGATTTTTTAGACTGGAAGAGAAAGTTGTTGATACCTCTTGAAACATGGTCCTCTTCATGGCAGCTCTATCAAATAAGTTCAGAAATTTTGGGGAGGTTGGTGGCTCTAACTTCGAATTTGGATCTAATGAGAAACCAAGAGATAGTGAAGACCCAAAAAATGAGTCAAAAGAAGAGATCGATAAAGACAAACCAAGTTCCAGTACCATCACTCTTTCATAACCTTTGTTTAAAATGGAAGTCAAAGTGGACATCAAACCCTACCAAGGTGAGATCAATGTTATTAATTTGAATCATTGATTGCAACAACTAGAAGTGTATTTCAGTGTCCATAATATAGATGAAGATTAGAAAAATTCATTTTCCTAACTTAAACTAGAGGACCATGCATTAGCCTGGTCAGGAAGCCATATAGAGAAACATAGGTTGGAGAGTGATTCACCAGTAACTAAGTGGGAGGATTTTAAAACCTTTATCAAACCCGACCCTATTAGCTATGTAGAGGCTAATGGATCTGTTGGCATCACTTCATGTAAAGTCAAGGGCAGAGTGTGTAAGAGTACACAATTGAATTCAAAAAGATGGTGATCATGTTAGGTATCTCTCCCAAGAACCTAGATGTAGTCTTTAAGTATTTGGGGGGTCTACATAGTCAATTGCAAAAGCAATTGATGCTCTTCAAACCTAGGATCGTTGATGAGGCTTGTGTGCAAGCACAATATCTAGAGAACATAGACCATAATAAATGACAACCAAGTGGTTCTATATAGAAAGATCACCAAGATGCTTCGAAGGAGAGGAAGAAAAAGTGGAAAGGAAAAAACAAGACGACGACAACCACTACAGATCAATGCAAGGATCCAAACAACCACTACAACCATTGCAATATGATGGTCACACCGAAGACAAGTGTTGGAAGCTACATATAGAGTTGAATCCAAAGAACCATAAAAAGGATGCCAAGAAGAAGAACCTACTAGGCAAGGACTTAGGCAACAAGGTTGAGAGCATATTGGATGTGGATGAGAAGATTGTCTTCACTTCAGTGCAAAAGGAGGTGAATCTGAGTAACCTTCGTCACAAGGAAGACAAGGAGATGAAAAAACTCTTCCATATTTAGATCTAGGTCAAAAGGACCAAGGTAGATGCTATATTTGATTCTGTCTCACAGGCCAACCTCATAGTAGATGATTTGGTTAGCAATATTGGGTTGGAAGTTCATGATCATCCGAGCCCATACCCGTTGGGATGGGTGAATAAGGAGAAAAGATCAGAGTCACTAAATAGTGTAAGATCAAGTTTGATATAAGTGCATATTTTATTGATGAAGTGGAGTTAGATGTAGTACCCCTTGATGTGTATGGTATAATATATGCAAGCCCCTACATGTATACAAGGGATGTGATCTTTATGCGGAAAGAAAACTAGTATCGCCTAACCAAAGATGGGAAGTATTACATCATCAACGCACAAAAAGGAAAGTCAAAGAACTCTTTGATAAGTGCCAACCAAGCCAAAAAGTTGATTAGTTATAGTAATAAGTATGTATTGCTTTTCTTAAGAGAGACTCGGCCAAGGGAGTAATTGGTAAGAGTAAAGGCATCCCTGGAGGAATGTAGCAAAGAACTGAAATAACAATTGGAGGAGTTGTTGCATGCATACAAAGGAGTGTTCCAGGAGCCTAAAGGTTTGCCACCTAAGAAGGAAGTGGAGCATAAGATACAGTTGGTGTCTGACTCCCCATTACCAATTCTTTGGTTGTATAGACATTTTGTTCTCAAAGTAGATGAAGTGAAGAAACGGTTGCAACAATTGCTAAAGTAGGGAGTAATTCAACTAAGCACTCCACCTAGTGGGTCACTTATCATCATAGTACCCAAGAAGGATGGGACTTGGCGAATATGTATCGACTACAGAGCTTTGAACAAGATCACGCTTAAGAATCAATATACTTTGCCCGAAATTGATGATTTGTTAGATCAGTTGCAGCAAGCCAATAACTTCACCAAATTGGATCTCAAATCAGGATACCACTAGGTACTCCTTAAAGAATAAGACACCTAGAATCCCACCTTCAAGACAAGGCAAGGTCTATATGAATGGTCGGTCATGCCTTTTGGTTTATGTAATGCACTAACTACATTTATGAGTTTGATGAATGATGTATTGCATCCCTATTGAGATTTATTTGTAATAGTGTATTTGGATGACAGATTAGTTTATAGCTCCACATGGGAGGAACATATCTCATATCTCATGTAGGTGTTAGAGACTCTGAAAAAGCATCAGTTGCTGGCAAACCTCAAGAAATGTGAGTTTTCTTAGAAATCATTGGCGTAATTAGGGTATGTGATCGGTGGAGGGGAACTCAAGATAGATCCACAAAGATGGAGGCCATCATGAAGTGTTTCGTTCCTACTAATGTCACTAAAGTTATGAGATTTTTTGAGGCAACACAACACCTACAAAATTTTAGAGCATCCTTTTCGGTGATATTTGCACCACTCTATGCCATAATATCTAGTGGTAAGAGTTTCCAATGGGGAAAGAATTAGCAAAAATATTTTGACGAGCTAAAACCAAATATTAGTCAAGCACTGATTCTCACATCACCTAACTTGCAGAGGCCTTTTGAAGTGAAGATAGATGCAAGTGGGCATGATATGGGAGCAATTTTGATGCAAGGAGGTAAGTCGATATGCTATCATTCCAAGATATTTCATGGGGGGGTTTTGAACTACGCTACACATGATAAGGAACTCTATGGCCTAGTTGAAGTTGTTAAGAAGTGGAAGCAGTATCTGATGGGCAAGGAAACCATTATCCACATTGGTCACCAACCACTGCAGTATTTGAAAGCCCATAGTAAGCTTCAACAAACCAAACATTACAAGTGGATGGGGTTTTTGCAATAGTTTCATCTAATCATCAAGTATAAGAAGGGAAACACTAATAAGTTGGCAAACATGCTTTCAAGGACACCCACATCCAATATTACAGGTTTGGAAACTCTTATGCACATGGAGCCTTTCACCCATGATGCATACAAAGAGTCATACACAGAAGATGAGGACCTTAAAGAGGTGTTTCAACATCTATAGGGCCAAATTCATATAGAAGAAGGTGACGGTAAGGTTGGCTATCATATCCATAATGGGTTGCTCTACAAGATAGACCAGTTTTGTGTTCCTAAAGGTAAAATATTGCAACTTGTTATTGCGAAAACTATAGGTTGGGAAAATCCTGACCCAATCCACAAGATGATGATAATTGTGGGAGAGTCTAGCCACTATCACCTTAGATAAAGCCTCCCCTCGCTTTAGTGAAGGATATATCCAACAAAAGGGGGGAATCCTAAGTAACCCTGGGGGGAAATGAGATGGAAAGTGAGGTTATGGAAGTGAAGCCCCTATAGGTCAAACTACTAAGTGGAGGATGGCTTGGAAACAAGTCTCGAAAATGGTCAATGGTTACCAAGTGCTTGAGTACCTGCGAAAGATTGTTGTATCTCGCCGAGACACAAAAAACACACAAGTTACAAGCCCAATAATTTGATGGACAAGCAAGTGAAGCTTGCTGTCCCAGTTATCAGTAGTATATAATGATATAAATTAGCAATTAAATGATAAAAATATTTGCTAACAAGTTACTAAAAGTCCAAAAAATTATGTGAGGGACTAGCTAGCAATTACTAGTGTAACTCAAGTATGATAGCACAAGAATTTAGCAACAATTAAAGGTTGTTAGATACAAGTATTGAAGAGATATTTTTGCATCCTTATGGATGTAGCAAACAAGTGCTACAACAACAAAATATAACCACCAAAAATTGCAAGTAAACCACCCAAAATAAGCACAACAACTAGTAAATTAATTTGATAGCTTTCTAGCAAACTTTGACAGCTAGAAAGTGAGCAAGTTTGAAAGTCATGAAGTATTTTGAAAATCATGAAGAGATTAGTGCCTTTAACTATTGGGTTATAGAGTCTTTTAAATGAAATATCTAGTTGTGCTACTTCCTTGGGGGTGCAAACCCTTTTACTCCCCAAGGCAAACAAGACTAGCTAGGAAAAACCTAGGAGGGTGTAACCCCTTTTACTTCTCCTAATATTCCTTTGTGCAACAAATTATTCCAAGACAATTATGATGGGTTTAGTGGGGTTGTATTCCCTTATACTCCCCAAAATATTAACAAATTAACCTTGCAACCAAGAAAATAAGCAATAACAATAGAGATTCCTTACCTAGTCCAAGCATTAACAAGATTAACTCCTTTTAACCAAGAAAATTCCACCATAAAAGCAAGAAATAACCTCCAAGAAATATAACACCTTACTTCTTCATCCAATAGCCAAGACAAATCATCACAAGTGATAGTAGCAAAGAGAGATAGGTAAAATTTCCCAAATAGGGCGCAAATTTCAACCAAGGAGTCTTTCTCCAAGTGAGAATACTATATAAAATGACAAGAGTTTGATCTTTATTTATACAAATCTCCTAAAAAGTGTTTTTCCACTTAACTTTAGGGTAAACCAAAAAGCAAGGGGTAAAAAACCTTTAATTTTCCCTTTTACATCATAAATTCAAATTTAACTTTAAAAAAATTGCACATAAGAAACCCTAATATGATGTCATCCCTTTCTAGGGTGATGTTTTGGCACTTTTAGGTGGATGTTGAGCTTGGGGATGAATCGTTGGGCCTCCAAAGGCATTCTTCCCAAGCACTAGGGTCTTCTCCACCAAGGTGAGGCTTCTCCCCTCTCAAAATGACAAGTGTCAATCATCAACACCTCCACCACCAAAACCCTAGCCCTAGGGTGACATCAAGCCCTCCAAGTGTGAAATTTTGGCCTCAAAAAGCAAAACGTTGGGCTAATAGGGGCTAGGTGAGGTCCTCCATGGTGTCTTATTTTTTCTCCAAAGGAAATGTTCATCTCCTTCTTTTCCCAAGGTGTGGGTCATGGTATCCAAGCTGTGGGATTCAAGCCCTAAGGAAGCCCAAGTTAGGCCTGTTCTTCCAAAACTATCTACCAACTAGGTCCTGCAAAGACAATGAATACACCCTCCAAGGATCTCATGTCAAATGCATCATGATAAGTAAATCAAATCAATAAAATATCCGCCTAAGTATGTGCATCAAAAACCACCTCATCAAACTAAACAAGTGCTCGAAGACCCTATGCAATTTGCCAAGTTTAGGTATGGGAGGGTTGACAATGCGGCCTATTGGGTGAATCATACCTCAAGTCTAGGAGTGTTTCCCAAGTGGACCCCTCTCTAGGTCATGTGGAGAAGGTGACATGGATGGGGGCACGTCTTTTGGGCATGAGGTTCATGACATACAAGGGATCATAGTGTCTCATTTATGAGTGCCTTTGTAGAGGGTGTGTTACACCATCATTTTCAATGCATATTTTTTCCAAGCCCATTTATTGCCATTAATTAATTAAGGTCCAAACACTAGGTACTCCCTATGGGTTAATCGATTATCTTGGGGAGAAGTACCACAGTGTCACTTGAAGGAAGATATACACAGAGTGCCATGGGGGTATAGTCTAGCTTATAACGCACTTGTGTAGATCCCTCAACAAGTGGGACATTTATATATGTGTGTTTTCTTTTGCAAATCTTTAATTTTTTAGGAGAAACATTTCATTTTTCTTAAGACCTCTTTGGGCGAGCATCTGGAAGGTTCATAATATGATTTTTATATTTTTCCAGTTACATTCCCTCTGGGTCTTCAACCCCTTCTTCCCATGAAATGAGGGACAATCCCTTCTTGGGTCAATACACCCAAAAATCCCAAAAGATAAGAAGATGATGGATGAAATGTGGAAAGTGGCAAGTATGGTCGGGTATGGTACGATGAACTATCAAGGGGACCTCCCAATAGAAAACCTATCACTAAAGGTGACCACTTACTAGGGCGTAATGTCAACCACCAAGGTGAAACAAAGCAAAGAGCATAATTTCCAAGTACACATTAGATAATCAAAAGTAGTTTTAAATGAAACAAACTCAAATGCCTCAAATATTGAAATGACACTCACCATAATGCCTGGCTTGTACCTCATGGATCAAGACCCAATATCTTCCAGAAGGAAGCTGATGTGGTGGATACCCTCATGATGAACCTGCGATCTATGGTGAGGTGGGCCTCTATCTGTGCAAGTGGACGTTGTTAGCCATATACCTCTTGGTACTCCATGTCTACAACATGAGGGCTTCGAGACATCATCTCCTTAGTTATCCCTAGGAAATGGGGATACCACAACTTATTAGAAAGGCTCACACCTCCAAGATCACCAGACATTTTGGTGATGGGAAGACAGTTGCCAACTTACAAAGGTATGTGTATTGGCCCATAATGCAAGAAGATGTAGCTTGATTTAATAAAGGATGCACACTTTGTTGTACTAGCAAGCCCAACAATAGGAAACAAGATCTATACCATAGCTTACTTGTACCCACTAGACCTTGGGAAAGCATTTCCATGTATTTTGTGGGTGGTTTGCCAACAACTAGGAAGGGACATGATTATCTATTTGTGGTAGTTGACATGTTTAGCAAGATGTGCATTCTCATGCCTTGTTAAAACACCATCAAATGACAAGAAGAAACAAACATGTTATTTGAACAATTCTGGGTGCACTTTGGGATACTAAGGAACACCATCTCAAATAGGGATACCATATTTCTTAGTGCCTTTTGGACTACACTTTGGGAGAAGATGGACACTAAGTTGAAGGGATCTACAACATTCCATCCACAAACATATGGGAAGACATAGTAGTCAACATGACTTTGGTACAACTTTTGAGGGGTTATAATCAAAAGCATCCTAGGACCTCAGATGAAAATATGATCTACATTCCACACTCTTATAATAGAGCAGTCCATATTTCTACCAGTAAGCCCCCTTTTGAAATTTGCTTTGGATGTTTTTCACCTTCACCCTTGGAGGTTGTCTATCGACAACAAGGAGGAGTGAGAGAAGACATCATAAGAGAAGCATTGAAAGTATAGAAGTTTGTTGAAAATATTAGGAAAATCCATTTGCAAGTACACGAGACATGAATAAGTCATAGGAAAAGTACAAGGACCAACATGATTAGCATAGAACTTAAAAATAATTCAAAGTGGGAGACAAAGTTTGGTTACAATTAAGCAAGGAAAGACTACAGGGTCCTACTAAGAAGATCAAGGCTCTGTGGTATGGCCCTTTTGAGGTATTGGGGAAGGTGAGTGATAATTCCTACAGACTTAGTCTACCCCCATACATGCACATTTACTCAGTAGTGAATGTGGAGAATCTGCAACTCTACGAGCCTTACATGTTAGAACAATAAACTGAGGAGTAGGTCCTACCTACCATAGAGGACCTAGCGCCATAAGCTCAGACAGAGTTGGTCGAGGATATAGTTTTGCATAAACATTCCAGAACTATCAAACAAGGGAAATATGACCTTTGGTATATTGGGTTGAAAGGCCAACTTCCAGGCAAGGAAAAATGGTACTCCAAGGAGAAGGTAGAGGAAATATTTCCTCACCTCATTCAATGAAATCTTTTAGGGACCAAAAGCCTCCCTAATTGGGGAGGTATGATATGGATTGGATCATTACATAATTTGTCATCTACCTTGATACTTTATGGGTGGAAAATTGGAGGAATTGGCTTACAGAGCCCATTTTAGTGGCAAGTCCTAGTTTAGATATTTGGGGTCTGAAACCTTCCATGTAAGGTACCAGATCTATTATAATAGTTGAAAACATAAATATTGTAGAGAATAACAACGAAACAACACAATATATGAAACCACAACACCAAAATAATACCTTTATTGATAGGAAACAATGTTCACTTTCCTCTTTGAGGGGGCAACCTCTAGTAGAGAAACGCTCTATACAATAATTCTCAAGACAAAAACTTCTCATGCCCTCGACTCCTAATTATACTAAATCTATCTACCAAAAGAACAATCTAGAGGAAGATCTTCTATAAGTGAAAGCTTCTATTAGGTCTTCTTACATTTGACTTATTCTTCCTTACTACTTGACCTTATTAATATTAGCCTTTATTACATGGAAACTATATTATTCTACCTACATGAGGGGTTAGGGAGGTTAGGTCCCTAACATGCCCTCCCCATTAGAAAACAACCTTGTCCTCAAGGCTTGAGATGAGGAAATTGTTGCAGAATGGTAGATGGCTCCTAGGTGGCATTTGCTGGAGTTGTATTTTTCTACTATACTAACATTTCCTTGATGGTGTGCTAACAGAAACGATGCTCACGCTGGTCCAAGACTGCTTGTGGCTGCAACCAGATGGAGCCTTCTACATCCAACTCGGGAAGACTGGTTTGAGTTTGACACTTAGTTCCAATCACCTTCTTTAAGAAGGAGAAATGAAAAACATGATGGAGCTTAGAATGAATCGACAAAGCTAACTCATAGGCCACTTGTCCCACACGCTTGAGAATTGTATACGAACCATAAATTTTGGGTGCCAGTTTATGACAATGGTTAGCTTTGAGTGAAGTTTTGTTATAAGGTTGTAGTCAAAGAAACAACTGGTTCCCTTCAACAAATATATGTTCTCAGCGACCTTGATCTGCTTGTTTCTTCATGTGATTCTGAGACATGACCAAATTCTCTTTGAGGGCATAGAGAATAGCTTCTTGAATTGTAAGAGTTTGGTCAAGCGTCTGGACCTTCGAAAGACTAGGCATGTATGAGAGAATTGAAGGTGGATTTTGTCCATATATTGCTTCAAAAGGAGTCATGCGAGTAGCTATATGGTAAGAAGTTTCATACCGCCATTTAACTAGGGTAATCATTAAGCCCATTTGTTTTTCCTTTCAGATGCAAAACACCGCAAATATGTTTCCAAACACTTGTTGACAACTTTATTTTGACCATCAATCTGGGGATGATAGGCGGTGCTGAGATGAAATTGGGTTCCCTGTAACCTGAATAGTTCTTGCCAAAAATTGCTGGTGAAAGTGGGATCTCTGTCAGAAACAATAGAATGAGGCATGCCATGAATCTTGAAGATATGATCCATGAAAAGTTGTGCCACAATGAAGGCGGTAATGGGTGTTGAAGAGAACATAAATGAACATACTTGGAAAGATGATCAACTACCACCATGATG
>ML805978.1:4861-31874 GCA_009831015.1 Picea engelmannii | reverse complement strand
GCGCGCTATCACCCGGTCCTATTGGCATTCTCACGTGACCACGGGCTGGTGGTTAAAAATCCGTTGCAACTGCGCGCCAACCGTAACACATATACTATGGCAAATGACAATGGCTATACGACCACGGGCCAACACAAATCCGCGTGCATAATTTATATGGTTACCGTTATATGTTACACAATGAAACCGCGGGTCGGGGCCAAGCCCCGACCCGACCCCCCCGCCATATACATTGATACATAAACTTAAATACATTTTCGCCCGTTTACATAACAAGCTCCAATGTATGGCGTAACGGTCGCGGGAACTTTGCTAAAGCTCTGCCAACGGAGGAGGTCACCGGTTCGAATCCGGTTGAGAAACTTTTAATCAAACCAAAACCAATAGCCAATAAAGGGGTGCCACGTGGCAGCCCATGATTGGGCCACGTGGCACCCAATCATTGACCAACAAAACTACCACGTGTCGACATCTGATTCGACCATGTTGACCAACCAGATCATGCCACTTGTCAACCGCTAATTGGCCCACGACACTTGCCGCGTCGGCTTCCGTACGCCTCTATCACTGCCACGTCATCCCCTGACACGTCATCTTCCGTACGCCATGTCATTCGACACGTAGGCTGCTGACGTCATCCCGTGCCACGTGTCACCCTTACAGTGGTGACACGTGTCACCTCGGGATAGGTCCAGCCGTGTGCTCAAATGTCCAAATCTGCCTACCACGTGTCACTCCCTGGAGCTGCCACGTGTCACCTGTATGGACCTGCCACGTGTCGTATGTACAGACCTACCATGTCAGCGTACGAACATGCCACGTCAGCGTACAGACATGCCACGTCAGCATCCGTACGGACTGTACGAACTGCACAGTCAGCAATTTTTTTTTGCCCGTTTGACTTTTCGGACAGAATGCGATATCTTCTCCATACGGACTCCGTTTGACAAAGTAAATATACCACCGGAATCAGGAAGACGAGACGGACACAATGGTGTTGGTTTCGTCGGATTCTGAGCACTTTCATTTTTGAGCATTTTTCAAGCCCTGTCAGGCTTCTGAATCCGATTTCAGATCAGGCATACACTTCTTTATTGGTTGTTTAGCCAGACTATCTGACTTTGGTGGTAACCTGTGAGGAGGAACTTTTGCTTTGACCTTTATACTTTGGCCTCTTCAAAACCCCAGGTTACTGGGGATGTCTCCCCTGGGCTAACCTTCCTGAATAGAAAGAACCTCCCCATTGTGGTGACATTGGGTGGGGTAGGTTCCTGTTACGCCAGTTTGGCCTCTACCTTCTAGCCATTTGACCTAGCTACAAACTGTGCGATAACAAGTCCAACAAGACAAATGAGAACTATATAAAAAGGTCTCGAAGTGGATACAAATATGGTGGGTGGAGGAATTAAAGGACTTGTCAGTCCAACAAGACAAATGAGAACTATATAAAAAGGTCACGAAGTGGATACAAATGTGGCTGGTGGAGGAATTAAAGGACTTGTCGGTCCTCATGAATACGAAGGTACATAGTCATGCTTACATAGCATATAAGTAATCATGGATAGCTAGGCACGAATTAATTGATACTACATCGGGTTTGGTACACAAAGGTAAGACATGACATTTGTTAACTTCAAATGCCTTGCTTTGCTATTAAACATGCACGCCTCCCTTACCGGGAAATAATACTTGTGGTCATCTTGATTCAATCCACAAATTAAAATAATATTATATAAAAACTTTTGCCAAGATCTTGGCATTTGGGTAGGAGTTGTAATTTTCTAAAATAGAAATACAATAGTAATTGAGAAAATGTCTTTTCAAATTTGAAAAACTTGTTGTATTAATAACAATTATAAATTCCTCTCTAAAATAGAAATCCAATAGTAATTGAGAAAATGCCTCTTCTAATAAATGCTTCTTCGAGTTTGAAAAGCCCTACATTTCTCTAGGAGCTGTAAGTTCCTCTATAAAATAGAAATCCAATAACAATTGAGAAAACACCTCTATAAAATAGAAATCCAATAACAATTGAGAAAACACCTCTATAAAATAGAAATCCAATAACAATTGAGAAAACACCTCTTATACATTTGGCCTTTAATCAGGATTCTTAATAAAACATTTGATGTGGAAATGCATTTATCTTGCAATTTGATCTATTATGCTTTATTAAACTAAATTTGTCAACCAAAGCCTCAACAAAATATAATTCCAAAGTTAGAAATAACCAAATTTAATTATCATATCATATGATAACATTTAAGAGTAAAATACAAATTATTTACAATTGCATTTACAATTTGTTTACAGTACAAAACTGAAATTTATGATTCAAGTCACTTTAACCTAACAAAGTGCAAGACCATGTGAAACATTGCACAACATGTGCAATGGATATATAACACAACATTATTTTTTGAAATATTCGATACATAAATGTGAATTATATGTTTCTATTTAATATATATATTTCTTCTTTGTATAATGTGTTAATATATTTCTTCTTTTTGTAATGTTTTTTTTGTGAGTGTGTATATTGTTATTATGTGTGATCTTTTTTTTTCTTTATTTATTAAATTTTTATTTAGTAGTATGTGTGTAGTGTTATTATAGTTATTTTTTTTGTAATGACTAATCTTTTTTGTTTATTACATTTTTATTTTGCTTATAAAATTGTTTGTATATTATTAATATTTTATTAATATTCAAATTATAGTTAATAATAACATTATTTATTTATTTTATTTTTACTTGAATTATTTATTTTATTGAAAATCATTTTATACCAAGAATATGATGGTATGTTAAAGATAGATAAAGAGTTAATTCAAGACATATTATGAATGAAACTTGAATATATACCCTTACATTTTATAAGAATGATTAATATGATTTAAAATTTATTTAAAGTTTTACATAATTTTTTTTAATTAGTTTGTCTTTTTTAAGGCTTTAAGATTGATTATCTGTGACTTAAATTTTGTCTTTTAAAATGAGATTATTGTGGATTTATTGGTCCATATTTGACTTTTAATGGATGGAAGAAATCATGGGAAACCCCTCGAACATAGAATCAAGAAAGTTTCCCCAAATGATCATCACTTGAGCTAAAGCACGGGGCTTATAAAAATATATCTAACTTTGCTTATAAGTATGTTTCAGTTATTTTATTTTCATTACTTGGACGTTCTCATTCCCCTGTTTAAGAGTATGCTAGTTTAAGTTAAAATCGACTACAATATAACCTGCAGTCAGTCAAGTGAAAGTCAATCTAATTTAAGTTAAAATCAAAATATCCAATTTTATATTAAATTTTACAAAATCTTAATAATTTTTTTTTTAATAAGGAAAATCAATCTAATTTAACTTAAAATCGACTACAATATAACCTGCGTGTGACTGCATGCATTCCAAGTAAGCGAGTTGTTCGATTAAAGATACTTTGATGACGCCCAGATCCTACTTTTGCCAAATTGGTCGGTGACGTGGCAACTCACCTTGTTTTAGGGCGCTTCTTATCTTTTTAATTGCAAGTTGGTAGTTTCAACAGTAGAATTAGCGTTTCTCCCAAAGTGGGTGTGCACTGCCCAGTACCGTGTCACTTGAGGGGATTTTTCCTGACACAGTGTTTTTATCCATTCAGCAGCACATTATACAGCGAGGGGGAGACTGGGAAAGCGGCCTGGAGATTTGTTTATTTATTCCATTTGGTGACCATCGTTCCATGGGGGTTTATTCAGTTTCAGCTGCAATGGCCTCTGCTGCTACTTATTCCACTGGGTATTGCTTTTGCTGCTGTTCCATTCCTCTTAATTCCAATTCAATTTACATGACAAGATTCCCAGTGGAGTTGAATCGCGGAACCATGGCCAAGTTAAGCAAACACCAACACCAACTCAGCAGGGGATTTGCCAAGGGATTCAGAGGTCTCCACATCAATACCACAAGACTCCACCTTCCTAAGAGCACTTTAATGGCGACCGACGTGCCGGTAAGTTCTTCTCCTAAATTCTTGAGGTTGGCTGAGTTCATGAGAATTGAAACTGTGACCACCCACGGAAGCATGCCCCTCTTCTTTTAAGGCCTTTCAGTAGTGGTCCATGAGAAAAAATTTGGATACCCAGTGAGAGGTGATAAAATAATTCATTACACAATCATCCAGTAGACAACAATTTAACACCATTCGCATGTCCGATAACTGCATACTCAAAGTTATTGGCAAGTACTGTATTTGCAGCTAATTGCCTTTTAACTCTTTCCACCTTAGTTCTGACAATTTTTGTTGCGTTGAAGTTCTTATGAAACTTTAAACATAAATGTTTGCTATTGTTTGCTATGGTCATTGTATTGTTCTTTGATATTGTTAGAGCTAGAAGCTTTGTAAGTGTCGAGCATGATGTTTTAGGCTTGCAAATGCCTCATTTCCATAAATTTCCAAGTTGTGCACCGTGGCCAACTTTCTCGGAGTTGGAACAAATCCAAACATCTTGCATTGTAAGTAAATGTAAAAACTATACCATGGTGATGCATGAAAAATATAATTTGCCGTAATAAATTGAAAATAATATTTTAGTCATCAAATTTAGCAGCCGAGTGCAAAGCTATTTACAATAAAAAGGAATGCTCACTTAGGGTAACCTTACATCCTTTAGTACACTCATACACCACACTAGGTAGATCAAAAGCAAGAAACTATGCCGCCTATCAGCACTAATATCCTAAGTGCCACTGTTAAGGTCTATAGCCTCCACAATCTCAAAGTTACTAAGCAAGATAAAAAAAATAATGGTCGACTGCCCCAATTACAATATTTTGTACAAGGAGCTGCAATATAGACACAAGCCAGAAGGCAAAATAAATGACTTATGGCATGGAGATCTGCAATCCATTGGTAGGCTGATCTTGATCGCGGCCATCATATTTGCTTTATCCATATTTCGCAAGTAGCTCAAGCAATTGCGTATCCCAAACATGGATTCCATTCTTCTCGTTTTGTCATCCTATCTTTTAGATGGAAAGATGGTGGACTATTTGTTTGATCTTGATGGTAGTTGCACGGTTTCCACCATGCTTTAGTGGACTTGACCTGGACTGGGGAAGAAATTGGGGCCATAGAATGAGCCTCCTCACAACCCACATTAGGTCACCCATGCTTGGATTGACTTTTGGTATGGTATATTCTGTGAGAGTAACCTTCTTCACGCAATACTTGTTTGTTGTACATGGCACATTGCTTCAAAAGCTATTTAGAATCCATAAAGTGTTGAGCTCCTTGGCCACTTTTTTAGAATGATTTTGGATTTACAATGCACAATTTGAAATAATGGAGAAACAAGTAGTATAATAGATGAATTCCCAAATTGAGATAGTGGCATGTTCGTCTTGATTAGGCTCTTTCCAAATCCTAATCCTTCCACTCATTGAGAGATTTTCAATTTGATATCGAGAGAGTTTCGTCGGGTGTCTTCTATTTTGTGAAAGGACCACCATGATTGGGTTGGTAAGATTAGATCTTCTTTGATTTCTTCCCAGTGTAGCCAGTCTCATTTTGTGTTGTCATAAAGATCTTTATTGCTCTGTACTTTCCTTTGGAAAAATCTTATGGCATCAAATTAGGGGATATTGCCTAAAGGTTTACCTTTCTAATCTGATACTGGGGTATGACAAAAAGAATGCTCATTGAAAGATAGGTCTTATTTGAGTTGGTTACAGATCCATTTTAAAAATGGTTTGCACTTTCCCATGCATTCAAAATTCTCCAAAACACAAAAGTCCTTTGAACTTTTATTGGAATTGGCATAATTAGGAGGCCAGGTAACTTAAGACCCTACCAAGTTGGCTTTCTAGTGGTAAGTGTTCAAGGACATTGTTTTTGATAGGAACCTTCCATCCTTTGTTACCATTATTGGTTTTGATAATCTAGTTGGTACATAATATTGCTCCTTGCAACTTGACACTTATGATACCATTGCCCCCTAGCCCTTTAGGTGTGCAACATATTTGCTAATTGACTTGATGGAAACCTTGTTTTCCTTTGATATAAGCCCACAAAAAGGATTTGATTGATTGAGTCAACTTTTTATGGGCACTATTCAAATGACATTCAACATGAAGAATAGTAAACATGTATTGCTATTAGCATCTTAGTACACATTTTAAATTTAATAGCAAAGAACATTGACTTAGTAATCATACTCCATCTTCCTTTCTATTTTGTTGATGATACATTAGTTATTAGTAAGCAATGCCATGAATTTGAATGGGATGCTAAGAATTTGAAATTTTTTCTCAGCCGAATCCAAGCCCACTCTAAGGCTACTAGTCAATTAGGATGTATTAGTTGAATTTGTTTAAAGCATTGAATCTTCTTCTGATTGATGTTTGAACTAGTGGCCTTGTTAAAAATTTCAATGCAATTCCTGGATTCTTTAATTGAGTCTTTCTCTACCAATGCCATAAAAGAGTCGACAAAGTGCTTATTCACTAATTGGTAGTCGTCTTTGTTGGTAGGAGGATGTCGTTAAACTTGTCATTTGTCACCTTTTGACAATTAGGGAACCTAGATTATTACATGAGAGTGTGTAAAGGGTTGTGGCCGAAGGGTATCCTTGTTGAGTAACCAAAATAGATCAAAATCTCTTAATCAACTTCCATTAATAGTGATTCAAGTTGTCTTGCAAGAAAAGGACAATTTAAAGCATTGATAAATTTATCACCAAACCCCATGCTAAAAGCATTTCCATAATAAAGAGCCACTCCACTCTCTCATAAGCATTTTTTGAATCTGACTTTTATAAATAGAGTAGCTTACCTTTTCATCCCTGACCCATTCCATGCCTTTTCACACATCTATAATGTTATTGCCCATCGATGAAATCATTTTTCTTTGTTCAGAAAATCTATGGAAGCATAAGCTTAATTCATAGAGCAAAATCTTTGGCTAGTGTTTTCTAAGAAACCAAGAGTAATCGATAGCCAACCCAAAAATGAACTTAGGATTACCTCACTTCATGATTAACTTGATTGATAGTTTCTAGAAACTGGTTTCTTAAGGTGCTATTACCACCTAAATATGCAGGAGAGCTTGAGTGATTGAGTTAGAGGGGGATGAGTTCATTCATTTATATGATGATCTTTCTTTAAAGGACCTTTCTACACTTTTTGATGCATTTTGTTCCATTGGAGAGTACCTTTTGGGGCATTTCACACTCCTCAAGGAAAAATTGCATATTTGGAGGCATGATTCTTCATTGCCTAACCTTTTTCCATTCTTGCAAGACAAAAATGAGGCTTCTAGGAGGATGTCATGCAACATGGGTACTATGTTCAAGATGAAAAAGTCTATCCTAGGAGGAATGTTCCACATCTAGAGGGTGCTTATTATATTTTATTGTGATATTGGTTGAAGACAAGGCCTAATCAAGGAGGACATCCTAGTCTTAAGCAATGTTTTAAAAATCGGTCCATATAGACTCGGACTCAATTGAGTTGACCCTTGATCGAGTCAACTCAGCCCTCTGCTCGGTTCGGGGGACTAGTTTGGTACCGAACCAACCGAGTCAAGGCATGACTTAGCCAGTTCGGTACCAAACTGGTTCAACTCAGACGAGTCCATACCTACTTAATCGAGTTGGTCAGGGACCCCACTACGACTCACTGTTTATGGAAAATTCATTTAAGGAAAAAAACCTAAAACCTAATTCCCAACAACCTAAACCCTACCAAAAAACTATAAAGAGACACGCCCTCCCCACTCTCCCATTTTCCTGACACCTCTCTCATTGAGCATTTGTGAGCATTTGGAGTTTTGGAGCAGCATTGAAGAGTAATGATTCAAAGTGAGCTTGGAGCTTGTTTGGCAGTTATCTTGGGCCGTTTTCGGTGGATTTGGCGATTATCTTGGGAGTTTGATGATTGATAGAAATGATTTATACTTTGTACTATGTAGTAGGTCAGTAGCTTGTAGCATGTTTATTGATAGAAGAAAAAATCGCCGATAAATCGGAAAAAATCCGAAAAATCGCTATTTTTTGTTAATAAAAATCGCGATTTTTTTAAAAACTCGCCGCTGTTTTGGAAAAAATTGCCCTATCGCGCCCAGATTGTGGATTAAAAGCCCGATTTGTTTTTTTTTTATCATTTTGTTTTGCAGTTGATGTGGAGCAACAAGGGAAGAGGTGGAGCAGCACAAAAAGCACCAAATTTACGAAAAGTTGCCATTAGAATACTCAGTCAAACCTGTAGCTCTTCGGGTTGTGAGTGCAATTGGAGTATTTTTGACAAAATACACTCCAAAAGACACAACAGGTTAGAACTCTAACAAGCAATTAGCCAATTACATTTATTGTAATTTAAATTTATAACCCTCAACACTCATTAAGTTTTTTTAATTTTATGACCCTCTTACAGGTTGGCATTCCCACGTCTTAATGACTTGGTGTACGTCCACTGCAATCTTTGGCTTTGGATGAGGCAGATAGAGAAAGAGCCAGAAGTGGATGTCGTTTCTTTGGACAATATTGATATATTGTCTAAGTGGAGGGTGGAGGTTGAGGTGCCTCTCTTGGATGAGGCACCTACATGGTTAGAGGAAGGGGAGGAGGAGGAGGAGGAGGAGCTTCATCCATACACCATGGAGGATGATATGCTAGTTGAAAATGAAACACCACCTTCTACACAGTTTGGAGTAGCTAGTCCTCCATCCATCATTGATCGTCATATAGTTGATGCATGACTAGGTCTTTCTGCCTCTAGTTCAAGGCCTAGCAAACATCCCCTGATCTTTCCCTGTAAAAGGGGGAGAGGGTATTCATATCATTGATATCATATAGCTAGTTGCTAGTTTTGGGACATATACATTTATATATGTGATCATTGATGTCATTTTGTATTGGTTTCAGCAGGGATGATTTTAAGGATGGAAATTTATTTTAAAATGTAGAAACCTTGGCGAATCTTACTTATCCTTCATATGCCAACTATAAATGTTTGGTGATATTTTTGTAAAAATATTCAAACTTATAAGGATTTTATATAGTTTTTATAAAATTTTGGCGATTTTTAAGGTAAAATAATTTTATCCTATAGAATTTGGGCGAATCATTTTTAAAATAGCGAATCTTGTTTTTGGAAAAACCATGGAAAATTAGCCCAATAGCGAAATTTAGCCCCTAAAATCATCCATGGTCAGACTTTCGGTAACGACTTTGATGTATCGATTTTTATTTGGCATCCACTATATCATATATATTAGTTCTTTCTCCATATTTATGTGCCTATGTGTTTATATGATGTTGTTGTTGTTTTATATATTGAAAAATGTTTAAAATTTTGAAAACAATGAATAAATTATGTATTTTTTAATGTTTGTCGAGGTTTTCCGATTTTTTCCGAATTTTTTGCTGATTTTTCCGATAAGATGTTTTCATGACCCTTGCCGATTTTTTGCCGATTCCAATGTTTTCTTCTATGATTGATAGAAATGATTTATACTTTGTACTATGTAGTAGGCCAATAGCTTGTAGCATGTTTATTGGACTCTAGAGGCCATTTAGAACTTCATTGATTATGTATTTTTTTGCTGATATGTATTGCACTTGGTGCCATTTTGGTATATTCACTCTTACATGGTATATAGATGAGCATACTTTGCATATTTTATCTCTATTGTTTTGGAATCTTTAAAATATATTTTTTTCATTAAAATTTACATATTTTATGTATTTTTTAGTAAACTGAGTCATTAAAATCAGATTGGTCCTTGTCATGGCCGAGTCCGAGTCCAAGTTGACCCTCGATCAATTCTGAGTTTTAAAACATTGGTCTTAAGGATTCAAGGAGGACCAAAAGCACACATACCAAGGATGCATCACATTGTTTATTGGTCAAAGGGTTTAAAGATGTAAAGCATCCTTATTGTGAGAATGACTATTGGCACTTTTTCACGCATGGCACAAGAGGAGAAGGAGAGCACTCCCTTAGAAACATCTAGAATAGCTCGCTTATCAATGAACAAATATTTCTAAAGAGGATCACTTGGTTTGGATGATGACATGTGGCATATTGACATAGTCAAAACCCTAAGAATGGAGTGCCCTAGGGTTTTCTAGAGGTTTCTATTCAAGAAGGAGTTGCAAGGAGAACATGTAAAAGGAGCCCCCCCCACCCCTCATTTCCAATTTGCGGTTTCATTGTGGAGAAATACCCTATTGTGTTCGGCATTGAGGAGTTTTTCTTGAGCAGACA
Organism: Picea engelmannii; assembly: GCA_009831015.1. Classification (NCBI taxonomy): domain Eukaryota; kingdom Viridiplantae; phylum Streptophyta; class Pinopsida; order Pinales; family Pinaceae; genus Picea; species Picea engelmannii. Next base: position 21,626 of record ML805978.1, on the reverse strand, counting down.
TGGAGTTTTGTCATTAATGTCCAAGAACTGTTATTTACATGTAAGGCTGTCATTTTATTACTTAATGTCATTCTTCTTTAATGGTCAAAATATTGTACTGTTTTCAGTGGGTTTTTAGTATTTACTAGCATTTGAAGGGCCCAAAGGAGAGATCCGTTGCTCCTCTCGAAGCTGTTGAGATATCAGATCTGGATGTATGGCTTCTATGGCTGTTATTCAATAGAAAGCTGTCCTTTTGCTGCCTATGTCCTATTTGATATCACGCACATGAACATAAGTGATTAATGGTTGTGCTGGTGTATCTTTTTGAGCATCTGTACTTGGCTGTTAGTGTTATTTCAGAGCTGTTATAATTGGTAAACAGCGCTGTTGGTGTGTTTGCTGATTTGTATTGTGCATCATATTCAAGTTCTAAACACTTAGTATTGCTCCTGACTCGATTGCCCTTGGATAAGGCACTTGTTTACTTGAAATTATTCTAAATCTTCATTGAATAACCAAAATTTCAGTTTTGTCAAATCTCAAAATGGTCGTTGGGTTTAAAGACAAATTTGGAAATCCTAATAAGGAATCCCCCCTTGTGCCGAAGTAGAGCCAGCCTTAAGTGACGGAAGGGATCATTGAGGTAATAGTTGGTGGTACTTCTACATTACCCTAAGTGTGCATCTTCGTGTTGGACTTGAATATTTTTTGAAGTGCAGGTTTCGAAGGTAACAATTGTCGCCATTGCTGGGGAAGGTCAAGCCCCTTGCTCGAAATTTGAAGATTATGCTTCAGGACTCTTGATAAGAGATCTCATTGGCGACTCCATTGGAAGGAAGTTCTAGAGGGAAATACCCTACAAGAAGTTCATCACTAAAGTTTGTTTCGCCACTGGCCAAACTGGAAAGATATTACAGAAGGAGGGTGAACAAATCAGCCCAGGTATCACAAGTTTCTACTACATAAAGTTTTGAAATTCTTCATCATATAAGGTGCCTGTTTCTTGATAATGCAGGGCAGCAAACTACAACAAAAACCATGTCTACATGAAGAGGAAATTTGTACAAGGCCTTGGACCTTAGTGCTATTCAAAGTGCTCCTTATGTTCTACCAGATAAGTATTATAAATAGATTCCCAAGTTTCGAGGTAATAATGTCATTTCAGCGAAAGCCCTTGTGGCAGCCTTTGAAGCAAATCTTGAAGAATTGGATATTGAATATCTAGATGTTGTATTGAAGTTATTTGTCTTATCATTAGAGGAGGATGCTAGGACCTGATTTAAAAATTTGGATGATGCTAGCATTAATAATTGGGATGACTTCAAAAATGCCTTCTTGGAATATTGGGAGGTAAAGAAAGGTGGTAGAATGTTGTTGACAGAGCTCCATGAAGTCAAGGAGAAGGAGAATGAGACAGTAAGGGAGTTCAATAAGAGGTTTCACAAACTCATTCAAAAGATTCCTAGGGACGTCAAACCTGTAGGTACTGCTATTCTTTTTTATTATGTAAATGCTTTTGAGGGAAATTTTGGTTTCTTGCTCAGAGATAAAGCCCCAAAGGACTCGAAAGGATCTTAGGAAATGGCTGGGAAAATTGAAGATAATGTTGTAGCTTCAGGCAAGGTAGATTTATTTTGTTCATCAAGAACATCAACCTCTAAAGTTGAAGTGAACTGTGAAACTGAGGACTATGAATTTTAATGATTCAACACCAAACGTGATGACAAAGGTCCTTGAGGGGATGGAAAAAACGACTACAGCTTTTCGACATAGGCAATTGAGTGGTCCAATTGGAAAGAGGATAACAAAGTCGAATGCAGCTGAGGACTAATTTTTAGCTTAGAAGAAATTTTGGGTTCGACAAAAATAGAAGAATTGAAGATCCAAAGCTTCATGTACTAGTGGAACCTACAAATTGGGTAGAGGATGAAGATCCATATTGGTGAGGATCTTGCAATGGGATTCATGCAAAGCACAGATGCTCAGTCTTCAAGTCCATCGTCATGTTTATTGAGAACACCACAAATGGAGGTAATCTTGATCCTAGTGATTGTTATCACACAAGCTTGCACCCCAGTGCAAAGCCTTCACAAGGTGCAAAATGGGTGGGACTTAGAAGATGTTACCACTGTCACCTAGGCAACAAGTTACAACTTCCCTTGTTTTAGTGAAGGACAAATCCAACACAAGGGAGGCGTCCCTAGTAGCTTCAAGGAATCCTCATGCAAGACACAATCAAGTGTAATGCCTCCTATGTGTCTATCCAATTTACCACCAATGGAATATATCAAGCAAGGTGAGGATAAGGTGGTTACTCAAAGTAAATTCTAGATTTGGGTTTTATGTATTTTAAGGCTGATTTAGGGGGTTTATGTTACTATTCAATGTAAAAGGATCCCCAAACCACTTAAATCTGAAAATTACACAAGGCTGTTGCAAAACTTGTATAAAGATAGATAAATTACAACAGTAAACAAGTTACAACAACAATACAATTTAACTCTCAAAATGAGTTATAAACCAATAGAAACTAGGGCTAAAATAATGAATAAATCTAAGGTTTGTTTAACTTTTAAAATCTGAAAATTATGAGGCATATAATAGCCAATTAAAATAAGACGTCTAGCCCTAATTCTGCAGCAATATATATCAGCAAGGCAAATTTTATGCAATAAAATGATTTTAGGTCAAACATGCAAGAAAACCCTAGGATTTTAGGTCAAGAACATGCAAGAAAACCCTAGAACTTTAGGTCAAGAATATGCATGAAAATCCTAGACGTTTAGGGTTTTTGATGGCTGAGAATTAAATGGAAGCTAAAGAAAACCCTAAAACATAAAATATGAATTTAGGTTTATGATTGAATAAAGGGAGAAGACTAGTGCCTACTGTTATCGCACAATTTGTACTTGCCCAAAGCCCAAGGCAAGTGGGTACAAAATTGGTGTAACTGGGAGTGACCTATCACTGTCACCTTAATAGGAAACCCCTTTCTATTTAGGAGTATGTCACAGTACCCCAGGGGAGACATCCCCAATGACCTGAGGGTTTGAGAAGGCTAAGACAAATGATACAAGGAAGCCCCCCTCCCCTCCCCTCTCACAAGTCACTCAAGTCAAAGGTTCTTTATGTCTTGTTAGAGATGAAGCAAAAGAGAAATGTTGTGTACCTGCCTAGAACAAGACAACAAAGAGGAAAAATGGCACTTTCCAAGCACCAAAATGATATCAATGCTTCATAAGACAATGAACTCTTAAAGAATAGACTAGCGGATATGAAATTGCAGCAGTGTAACAGTTTATAACAACAATGATAAATTTGTAACAGCCACAATAATTATGCTTCAAAATGCTTGAGAAAAGACTTGAAATGATAACTTTAACTAGGCAAATTGATATTAGATAGTCACAAGTAGTTTTAGCAATGTCTAGCTAGCATATAGTATCACTTTTAGGGTTAATTTGATGCTGTTAGATGGCTGTAGCAATCTTTTGCAATAGCAACAAGTTAGTTAGTGAATTTGGATAATCTAGGGTTAGTAGAAGTTAGTAAATGCTCCAAGGAAGATGGTTTGAAAGTTGTTTGATCAATTAATCACTTGTAGTGAGTAGACTAGTGCCTTTTAGGGTAATGGAGTCAATGATACAACAACAATTCTTAGATGAAAATAGCAATGATAATACTTAGTCAAAGGAGATGGAGAAGATAAGAGAGGTGTTGGTAGCCCAAGGCCTCAAGCATCCAAGTCCTAGAGATAATTGCTAGAAAGTAAGAAAACTTAGGCCCTAGCAATTTCTCTTTTCCTTAGATAAATTTGAAAATAAAATATGCAATAGGCAATGAAGTAGGGTTACTAGAGTGCTACAATGGTAGGGCTCTAGTATCTACTTCTTTGATAAGGTGCTTTATTGAGAAATTTAAACAAGTGGAAGATTATAGAGAAAAAGATAATAACATATGTCTAGGGTTTCAAGCAAGCAATTTCATAATCTTTGATATGAAACAAGTAAATTCACCATAAGCATTCATTCACAATAAAAAAATGTAGATTTTCTACTTACTTCACCAAGAATAATCAAGCTTAAACCCTAGTTGAAGATCCTCCACCATGAAAATAGCCAAGAAACACCAAAAATAGCCTCCTCCAAGAAGTGCGCCTAAAATTTCAGCCAATAACCCTTGAAAAGGGCACAAATTTCAGACTTCACCACTTGTGTGATGAGTGATCATGAAAAAATGAGAGTTTTTCTCTCTTATTTATACAATACTTATAACCTTTAATTAAAATTAGGTCATCAAAAGGCCGACATGGCCAAATTACATTAAAATCCAGTTTTTACATAAATGACAATAATTAAATCCTAATTTCATCTTCAAGGGTGACGTCATGCCCTTCTAGGTTGACGTTAGGCCCCTAAGGTGGAATGCTAGGCCTCAAGTGCAGGACGTTTGGCCTCCAAAGGCCCTGAATGCTGCCACATGTGCCAATTAGCACACAATTGCCCATCATAAGTGCAAACCCTAACTTTGGGTGACGCCAAGGTAAAAAATGATAACATCATGTGCTCTCAAGGGTCAACGTCCAGGAGGAAATGAAAAACCACCCTGGGTCTAGGTCTACCGGAGTGTCCCTGGTGCAACGTCCTTCTTTCTTCCTGGTGTCAGCCTCTGGTTTCTCTTTCCCCCTGGTGGGGTCACAACATCCATCTGTTAGGCTTTCAGACCCATGGAGGTCCGACCTAATCATTCCCCCATATGTACATGTTCACCGGGCAAAGTCCTGCAGCAACAACAAGTACCCCCTCCAAGGGCTCATAAGTCACAGGGATCATAGCAATGTCAATCACATATAATAAACAAATTACCCAAACATGTGCATCAAACCCTCCTTTACCCAAACAAATGCTCAAAGACGTTATACAATTTAACAAGTCAGGTTTGGAGAAGGTCTCAAGATGTCCTATTGGGCTAATTCTCCTTAAGTTTGGGGTGTTTACCAGATGAGAACCAATCTAGGTCATGTAAGTGTGTGTGAAGTGGTGCAGGGAAAATATTTGAGTAGAGGGTGCAGTGATAATAGGGAAATGTAGGTCTTGCCTGTGGGTGCCTCTGTAAAGGGAGAGCTGCACCTTATCATGGATGCCATTGTTTCCTAGCCCATTCAATGCCTTTTATTCTTATTCTTATTGCTTTTGGTCTTTATTCTTTTGAAAGGAAAAGTTGGGGGACACTGTCCTGGCGTGGTGACCAAAGGTGACATCGTTACCCACAAGCATTTCGTGGAAATGAGAAGGCTGGCTCGTGATGAGACCCCCTTTCTCTTGGCTATGCCACCAAGAGCCACTACGTTGGTTTGGTGACCAGATAGATGGTAGTGTCATACCGCTACATGCCCATGGACCTAATAGGCTTGTTCATGATGAGACCTCCCATCCACCAACTAGTACCTTGAGTTTTGATTTATCTTGTGGGTCCCCTTTTCTTTCTGAGAAGCCTTTTATTTCTTTCTCGGGAATCTCTGGGCGAAGCATCTCAAAGGTTTCATTTTTGCTTTCAACTCTTTCCAGCTACTTTTATCCCCTGGGCCTTTAGCCCCTTCTTCTCACAAGGCAAGGTCCAACCCTTCCTAGCATGGAAAACCCAATGCCTGAACCAAGGTGGGGGGAGATGAGAGGGATAATAATGGAAAGTGGTAAGTATGGAGGGAATGGACGATGACCTTTCTCAGACCCACCTAGTGGCAACTCATCCTAAAGGGGAATCAACTTACTAGGGCATTATGTCACCCTCCCAGGTATGAACAAGTTAAAGAGCATAATTTCCAAGCAAATGTTATGAAATGAAGGAGAATTTAGTGCAACATATTCAAGTGCTTCAAAAATCAGAGTGACACATACCATGATACCCGGACTCATTACCTCATGGAGCGAGACTTACTGCTACTTCAGAACCAGGCTGGTGGGATGGATACTGCTGCTGCTGATAGATGGGCTGTACTGAAGAAAAGATGGGCCCTCCGGGGCCATGCTCAAGTCATCCGACTCTAGGCACTCCATGTCTAGGACCTGTGGGCCTCGAGACATGATCTCCTTAGTTATCCCTAGGATATAGGGTAACACCTACTATATTTTTTTTGGGCATATGGGGTTAATTAAGGACTCCCTTGAGGAGATGTAGGTAGATCTAGGGTGATATCTAGGGTTGTCCACTACAAACCTTAGAAGATCCTCCTAGTGCTTGTTATCCGATATCCTAGGGATAACTAAGGAGATCATGTCTCGAGGCCCATAGGTCCTAGACATGGAGTGCCGAGAGCCGGATGACTTGAGCATGGCCCCGGAGGGCGCCTCTTTTCTTCAGTGCAACCCATCTATCAACAACGACAGTATCCATCCCACCAGCCTGGTCCTGAAGTAGCAGTAAGTCTTGCTCCATGAGGTAATGAGTTCGGGTATCATGGTATGTGTTACTCTGATTATTAAAGCACTTGAATATGTTGCACTGAATTCTCCTTCATTTCATAACGTTTGCTTGGAAATTATTCTCTTTAACTTGTTCATACCTGGAAGGGTGACATGATGCCCTAGTAAGTTGGTCTCCCTTTAGGATGGGTTGCCATTTGGGTGGGTCTATGAAAGGTCATCGTCCATTCCCTCCATACTTACCACTTTCCATCCCTACTCCTCTCATTTCCCCCTACCTTTGTTTAGACATTGGTTTTGCCACACTAGGAAGGGTTGTACCTTGCCTTGTGTGAAGAAGGGGCTAAAGGCCCATAAGGGTAAATGTAGCTGGCAAGAGTTAAAAGCCAAAATGAAACCTTTGAGATGCTTCACCCAGGGATTCCCGAGAAAGCAGTAAAAGGCTTCTCAGTAAGAAAAGGGAACCCATAAGATAAATAAACACTCAAGGTATTAGTTGGAGGATGGGAGGTCTCATCATGAGCCGACCTATTAGGACCATGGGCATGTAGCGGTATGACACTACCATCTATCTGGTCACCAAACCAGGGTAGTGTCTGTTGGTGGCATAGTGAAGAGAAAGGGGGTCTCATCACGAGCCAACCTTCTCATCTCCGTGAAATGCTTGTGGGTAACACTGTCACCTCTGGTCACCAAGCCAGGACAGTGTCCCCAGCTCTTCCCTTGAAGCATGAAAGAAAAAGAGCAAAAGCAATAAAGCTAAGAATAAAAGGCATTCAATGGGCTAGGAAAAAATGACATCAATGATAAGGTGCAACTCGCCCTCTACAAAGGAATCCACAGGTAAGATCTACATTTCCCTGATATCACTGCACCCTATGCCCAAACACTTCCCCCACGCCACTTCACACACACTTACATGACCTAGATTGGTTCTCACATGGGAAACACCCTGTTGCCGTCCTTATACACACTTGCAAACATGAGCTAAGTCCGACTCACTTAGTGTGTCCTTGGAGGCACAATGCCTAGGTTCACAGTCCACGCTGTCACTTTGATCGGAACCTCTTCCGTTTAGGCTTACTCCTAGGGAAGCCACGGGGGGTAGACCCTAGTTACTAGATAAGATTTAGCGTTAAGTTCTAGGAGTTGATTTTAATTTCTTAAGGTTAGAGGGAGTCTATCCTATGATGCTAAAGCAACAATGCAAGATGTAAGGGTTAGTATGTCAAGCAAGCCTTTCCCTAGGTCAACTAAGACTAGTGCCTAAGGTTGGGCAAGGGGTCAACTAGATGTTAGGGTGCTTCGTTACAATAGAATTACAAGTTACTTACAAAAGAAAAATTGATCCTAAAGAATACTAGATACAAGTACTTGCAAATAAAGAATGATAAGATACAATGGTACAATGAAACAAGCTAATCACTTTTTAATGTATGTGCAGGATACAAGAAAATCAAGGCATTATCATCATCAACACATTTAGTTCATCATCAACATTCACAAGGATACTTAGAAGATCGAGAGATTAAAGCACACGTATTCCACAATGATCAAGATATTCAAAACTTTAGTTGTTCAACCCACAAAGTATTATTAGATGATTAAGCCCAAGGTTTGATTACTTAATGAGTTAAGGGTTTCTTAAGATTGTAAAGTTTTAGTTACCCTTATTAAGTGTTTCACCAAAAAACCTCCTCCCCCTGTTGCCAAATGATTGCTGGATGCTCAAGAAGTATGGCAACGAGGCCTACCCTAGCTGTTACAGTCAGTCCAAAGAATTGAGTTTTTACGGAAATGACACTCCTTTGCGTCGTGAGACTGTCCCCGGCCTATCACCTTCCGTTGCCTTCCTCAATCCCCATTTTAGATGGTGAAGATGGTGGTTTTAGGTACCCTATTAAGTCTATTAAGTTAATATATCAATTAGGTAGACTTTAGGTGTGTTTTAGAGTGTTTTGACAATTTTAAGATGCCTTAAAAGTGTGATTTATCGTCAAGGCTGAAACTCACTTCAGCTTATTATGTGTGTTACTTAAGCTTAGAAATAAAGAGCATTAACACATGTAAGGCATTGAAAAAGAGTTGAAATAAAGATTTAGTTTATCACCATGCACTAGATCATTAACATGTGTAGCTTGCTATGAAAGAAATCAAATCACAAGGGCAAGATCAACTTGCCAACAAGAGATAAAATATTATCACACTTATCTTATGTTTGTTAAGAGCATTAAGATCGAAGCATTAAGTGTGAAAAAGAAAAGGAAGATTTAAGCATGTGCCTACACTATCAACTTATCCGATAAGCATTAACTTCAAGTGTATTGGCAAATGGCCTTAAGATGTTTAAAGCATGAAAAGGGAAAACCATTCACTAAGCTATTGAAGCATTAAGCATTTAGTGTGTTTGATTTAAGCATGTAAAAAGAGATAAATCTTGATATAGCTTAAGCATGCAAGTAAATCCAACTAAGTTGATTATGTCTAATAGGCTTAAACTAAGGATTAGTATGTGTGAGGTCTAGGTCTAGAACATTTTAATCCACTTGAGCATAAAAGATTAACAACACATATTAAAACCCTAGCCTTACTATTTGGGGTATTCCTCTCCCAAAAGGTAGGCAATTATTAGACTTTAGAAACAACTTGGAAAAGAGAGAAAGATAAGTAAGAAAGGACAAGCTAAAGAAACAAGCAAGCCACTCAACAAGACAAGCCACTAACCCCCACGTCCTAGGTTTGGAAAATGCCCAATATCAACCAAACCCCACGTCCTAGCTCAAAGCAATGCCAAAAATTGAAAGAAAGAAAAGATTTGCAATTACCTTGAGCTACCCAAGGCTTACACGTGGGAGGAGGCCGTACCACTCCCTCTCCCAAGCCAACGAGCCACTAAATCAGCAAGAAAACCAGTAGATCTATGCACAAGAAGCCCTAAAACTTGAAGAAAAAGGTTGAGAAATAGCTACCAATTTGTATGAGGGTCTTGGAGTGTTGTGTGGACGTTTTTGGGTAGCCAAACCCCCTCAACCAGATCTGAAACCTACAAAAACCAGCAAGCTATGCTTGCTGGAAAAGCTACACACAACAATACAAGTGAAAAAAAACTTTTGCTTTTTAGGGCAAAAATTTTTCACAAATTTTTTTGATGAAAAATTTAGATTTAAATGACCATTCTACTATGTTAATGCTAGCTGAAACATATATGGAATGAGCAACAAAAGAGAATGAGTAATATGAGAGAGAAAAGAGGAGTTTATGTGTGTTTCAAAGGAGGACTCTTCCTTGAGGCATTCCCAATGAAACCCTTGAAGCCAAACCTGCAAGATCTAACACAATGGCATGCATACAATAGATAATATGGATGATTAAACTAACAAGATAAAATACTTGCACCCTATCTAGCTAATCAACATATATAGATCTACAGGAATACTCTTTGTAAGATCTACCCAAATAAAATACTTTACCCAAGATCTACCTATGCCATCATCATACCAAATCAAAACAAGATTACCTCATGTGTAGCAAGAACAAAAGTACTTGTTGCCCTTCCAATAATCCTCCAAAGCTTTTCCTTTATTATTACTCAAGAAAATGGATCTTGGAGAAATACTTGCTCCAAAACTCTAAGAGCCAAAGAACGGAAGATGGATCAAGAAGAGAGAGAGAGAGTGGAAAATCAAGTAGCATAACAATAGATCAAGATATGGTCAGTTGGGAGTGAGGAGAGGGATCTATTTATACTTGGAGAGACAAACTCACCCCTCTTGGATCAATGCCAAGTGTCCACCACCAAGCACAAGAGGAGATCTCAAGGGTAGGGCGCACCATCTAGGGTTTCAAGCTTAGATCTAGGGTGTAGATGAGTGTGGAAAATGTTGGGATCAAGCAAAAGGGTAGTGGGAGGCTAAGGGATGCATGCCAAGTGAGTGGAGAGAATTAAATAATTTTTAAAAAATAATTTTGGAATTTTCCAAGTGGGGGGGGGGGGTAACTCAAGGAGGGCGCACCACTTGGAGGAAAGGCAAAGAAAGGGAGGTAATAAATGCTAGGAAAGGGAGTGGAGGTGAGTTAAGGGGAGACTTGGGGGGTTAGGGAGAGCACACCACCCAAGAGGAAGGCCCACCACCCCTTCTAGAAACTCAATCCATCATTTATTTACTAAGGGGGGCGTAACTTCCCTAGGAGGGCGTGAGGGTTGAGTGGGTGAGCGGGTGAGGGGTCTAGAAAAAGGGTTAAAACAAGTTGGGTGGGTAGGTTTAGGCTAGGAAACCTCTCTTTTATCTTTTTCTACCTTCAATCATCCTTTTAACTCATTATTACAATTTTTCATTTTTGCCATGTTTGGACTTTAGCAATTAAAATTGCTGTTTTTGACTGATTGACACTCCGGGTGGACAAACCCATAGCAAAAGTTGTCTGACTGAGCTGAAACTTGGTCCATGGGTGTAGGGGGTCTCATTCCATTTCTTTTGAGCACAAATACCCCTATCAAAAGTCCAAGGACCTAGATTTTACAAATTTTGCTCAAAAATAATCAATTAATTAAATAATTAAACCTCCAAACTTAGGGAAATTTAATTAAAAATTAATTAATAAAAAAAAACTAATCTAGACTCGATGGAATTCTGCGAAACTTTCTAAGATGTCTTGCATGGTCATTTACAATGATTCCTAACAATAGTTACCAGAAGATAAGCCCACTGGAACGCCTTTCACCACTTTGGAGTTATTATTGCAAGTGTGAGGGAAAAACTCAAGGGAAATCAATAAGGCTGAAAAGCCCAATTGATAACCTGAGGATAAAAAACCCTTGGTGAAAGGAACTCTCCCAGTGAACCGATCCCAAGGTAACTGACCTAGACATGATCCATGCATACCTATTACATTATTGACCCACGCAGGGGTGCGGAAATTCCAGTTACAAAAAGAAGTGTTGGGGCCAAAAATGCCCTGTAGAACTAAAAGTCTCCGACAAATGAGCATTTGATGATGCATCTCTTCATGGCACATGGAGTTAACCACCTATGTTGGAGAGGCGGTCAACACACCCCAAACTTAAGGAGGATTAGCCCAATAGGACATCCTGAGTACTTCTCCAAACCTGACTTGTTAAACTGCATAACGTCTTTGAGCATTTTTCTGGGTAAAGGGGGGTTTGATGCGCATGTTTGGGTAATTTGATTATTAGATGTGATTGACATTGCTATGATCCCCGTGACTTATGAACCCCCGGAGGGAATACTTGTTGTTGCTGTAGGACCTTGCCTGGTGGACAGGTACATATGGGGGAATGATTAACTCGGACCTCCATGGGGTTGAAAGCCCATAGATGGATGCTGTGACCCCAACCAAGGGTAGAGAGACACCAGAGATTTGCACTAGGAAGAAAGAAGGGCGTTGCACCAGGGACACCCCGACAGACCTAGACCCAGAGGGATCTTGTCATTCCACCTGGACGTTGACCTTTGGGAGCCCATGGCGTCACTTTTGTGACCCTAGACGTCATCCACAATCAGGGTTTGCATTTATGAGGGAAATTGTGTGCTAGTTGGCACGTGTGACAGCATTCAGGGCCTTTGGAGGCCAAATGTTTTGCATGTGGGGCCTAACGTTCTACCCTAGGGGCTCAACGTCACCCTAGAAGGACATGACGTCACCCTTGGAGATGATTTTAGGGGTTAATTACTTTCATTTATCTAAAAAACTGAATTTTTGATGTAATTTGGCCAGGTCAGCCTTTTTATGACCTAATTTTAATTAAAGGTCATTGATACTGTATAAATAGAGAGGAAATACTCTCATTTTTTCATCATCACTCATCACACAAATAGTGTGGTCTGAAATTTGCGCCCTTCTTGGGAGTTATTGGCTGAAATTTTAGGCGCACTCTCTTGGAGGCTAAATTTTGCAACTTGGATCATTTCTTGGTGAAGTTACTTGGCATTCTAGGGTTTTATGGCTTGATTGTTCTTGTTGAAGTAAGTAAATCTGCAACTCTTCATTTTATTTGAATGGTTTATGGTAAATTTGCTTATTCATATTAAAGATTATTAAATTGCTTGCTTGACAAACCCTAGGAGTAAAGGACTTAATTTGCTACTTCTTTGCTCTTCATTTGCTAGACTTTGCTAAGAAGATTTTGACTTAGGTGAACTTCTAGAGCCCTAAATATTAGCACTTTAGTGGTCATTACCTAGTCAATTGTTGCTTCTAATATCTTTTAAATAGTCTAAGGAAGGAAGGTTTGCTAGAGCCTAAAATTGCTTACACTAGCAAATTCATCCTTAGGGTTTGGATGTTTGAGGCCTTGAAGAGCTAACACGTCTTCCATCCATCTCTCCTCCTTAGGCAAGTACAATCATTGTGTCATTTCTTCCAAGTGAAAACCGTCACCTATAGACTCCATTACCCTATAAAGGCACTAATCTATCCACTATAGTGATTGATTGATCAAACAACTTTCAAACTATCTTCCTTGAAACATTTACTAACCTCTACTAACCCTAAACTACACTAACTCCTTAGTTAACTTGCTGCTGTTGCAAATCTTTGCTACAGCCATACTAACATACATTGATTGGATATATTTGCCTACATAACTTGCACTTAACTCATTCAAAATTTAATTGTGACAATTGCTAGTCAATCTACTAGATAAGTGCTAACTTTGTATGGTGTTTTCTCGCACTTTTGATCACTAGAATTTGCTTCTGTTGCAAAACATTGCTACAGCCATCTAACTGCAATAAATTCTCTGTAAAAAGTGACTTATTTTGCTAGCTAGACATTGCCAAACTTGTTTGTGACAAACTTTTATCATTCTGCTCGGTTAAAGCTATTTCTTCTTGTCATTTTCAAGCACTTTCAAGGCACAATTCTTGTGGCTGTTATAAAATATTAATTGTTGTTTTAAACTGTTGCATTGTTGCAAATTCATATTAGTTAGCTTACTTTTTGAAGGGTTATGGTCTTAAGAAGCACTAACATCATATCTTTGTACTTGCAAGCTGCTATATTTTCTTGTTGTCTTGTTCTGGGCAAGTGCACTTCATTTTACCATTTGCTTCATCCCTTAAAGACCATTAAGAACCTCTTGAATTGAGTGACAAGTGAGAGGGGGATTTTCTTGCATCCTTGCCTTAGTTATCAATCCTTTAGGTCACCGGGGATGTCTTCCCTCGGGTAAATCTTGATATATCCCTAAATAGAAAGGGGTTTCTTGTTAAGGTGGCAGTGATAGGTCACCCCCTGTTTCACCAATCTTGCATCTAGTTGCCTTGGGCTTTGGGCAAGTACAGATTATGCAATAACAGTGCTTTACAAAACTTGAATATGATTCAAGGGAAGATACTCCACTAGTAATCTTCTAAGAGCTTTGAAAATAGGGATTTGTTCAAGAAAAATATGAAGAAAATGCAAAACCACCACTAGAGAAGCACAATTACACTTATAATCATTCATAAACAAAATCCACAAGTTAAAGTGATACCACCTAAGAAATCTTTCAATCTTCAAAACCTAGCCATGAGTATCCATAAATAAGTTAATCCATCCACAAGACAATCTCCATAAGAAGTTGCTCTAACTATCCACCATAGCGATTTTAGAGAAGAGAAATAGTAGGCAAGTAGTAGTAGTTCTCTAAAAGTAGCAATGATACAAATGAGAAGTGCTTCTCTTATTTATATGAGAGATCTAGCACCATTCTCATTAAAATAACAATATTTTCCTAGCAAAAGCCCTAAGAAAATAAAATAAGCTTTTATCTCTTTACAAACCCTAGAGTTAAGGCCACAATACACAAAATACCCATGATACAAGAGTGGATAGGTCACTGAGACTCCAAATGATGCTCCCAAAATGAAGTAAATATTCTCTAACATCAAGTTGTCCCTCATAAATGCATGAGAAAAGCCACACGTGTGGCATAAATGATCTCCAAAAGGTGGATGACTCACTCAAAAGTCATGAGTAGGGGCTCCAAAGTGAAACATTCCCTCCAAAGGTTGCAACGTTTCATCCATAAAGTGTCACATCATCATAAAAAATGAAACATCCCATCATCAAGGTGCCACATCATCTCTGATAGGTGCTAAGACGTCTCAACAAGGATGTATGTGATGTCCTCATAAGACTCAACGCCCTCCAAAACAAGCGGAACGACCTCTTTAAAATGGTGGGACGACCTCCATCAAACGTGCAAGTAGCCCCTCAACATCCTACAAAGTACCAAGGCTCAATCCAAGTGAATAGCCATGTGAAGTACATCGTCCAAGGAGGAGCTCATGTGGCCAATTGCATCCATCAACCCGAAGGCATGTACATAAGTCAAATGCAACATAGAAAGTGAGTCATGTCAATGTAGAATCCATTAGATAGATCACATTAAACATCCTCTTCAAACTTCACTCTAGTTCATAAATCCATATAATTTGCCAAGTTTAGGTATGGGTCCTGGGAGGATCATCATTGGCCCCTATTACATGTGCCAGTACCCAAGAAGAGGAATATTTCCCAAGAGACCCATCAAGGAGTATGTGTAATGATGTATGGTATGGTTTGGGGTTTACTTCATGGGTGGTGCCACATAGTCATGTGAAGTTATGGAAGATATTCATCCACATGAGCACCTTTGTACGAGGGAGCGTTTATGCAACGAGTTTCCCTTTCCTTGGCACTGTAACTTACCAAATCCCTTCTTTGCATTTTTCTTTATTCATTTAACCTTTTTTGGCTTTTGATTTTCATTTGCTAAGTCCTCTTTTAGGTATGCATTCATTGCATAGGACTTGGGGTGATGACCTTTTAGCGAGGAGGCAGAGCTCATGCTTTTTATTCTTTCTTGGTTCTTGACTTGCTTTTGTTTTTCTTTGCATTTTTAGTATAGCACATGTCCTTTCCTTTTCTTTTATTATATCGAGCTGCATCAACCTTGAGCATTCTAGCTCCTTCTCATGGGATTATGAAGCATGAACTTGTATGGGTGACATATGACAACCAACCCAAAAGAAGGGATAATGAAAATGGGGAAAGATGGAGGATGTTATGTATGGATTGGGACATGATACATTACCCCTTTCAAGGCCCCCAGTAGTACAACTTTTCCCAAGAGTGACAACACTTGACTAGGAGATGATGGTTGTTAAATTTTGAGCTTGATTTCTTATGTGGATTATTTCTTTATTTTCTTCAACACTTTGATTCCAGCTTAATACATTTCAATAATATAGAATCATCACTGAATAGCAATAATCATGTAGATACGTAAGCATGCACATAAACAACACATATACCCTGGGCAAACCTTGTACATAGAGAAAAACCCCAGCAAACGATATTCCTTTATTGCATTAATAATGTAAGATCACTTACAAATATCCACCATGAATACTCTGTTCTTAAAGAGCTTGCAAAGTTCACTCTGACCTGACAGTGAACTAAGAGACCTTGCTGATATCTAGACTCCTGTTACAGGTCAACACTGAAGAAGTATTTGAGTTTCCTTCAAAGACTAAGATACGAAGCCTCTTAAGAACTAATATATCAGCTCTGATATGGGTTGTTGATGCTGCCTCTATTTGACTGATACGTGCCTCTAATTAGCACTGGTACAACTGCCTTTATAGGACTGATATGCGCCTCTGTTTAGCACTTGTAATGTTGCCTCTATAGGTCTGATATGCGCCTCTGTAATGCTGCCTCTATAAGACTGATATGAGCTTTGTTTAGCAGCCTATATAGGAATGATATGCGCCTCTATTTAGTAGCCTCTATAGGACTGATATGCGCCTCTGTTTAGCAGCCTCTATAACTTCACCTTTACCTTGCATAGCAATTGTGTAGAAGAGAGGGGGTCGACCTCTGCTTATAAAGGAATGAATAGGAGAAGAGGAGAGGACTCGAATTAGAGGTGAGAAGGCATGCTTGACATAACTCAACTTCACACTTTAGTTCGAAAATAGAACTAGACTTGAGACTTCAGTTACAACTCACCCTTGACTTGGCATGCATGCATACTAACTTAGCATGCACATGTCATGCATGCATGCGGTGCATGTCATGCATGCAACATGCAACTAGACATGCATGCAACATGCGACAACTTGACAACTTTGACTTTGACCTAGACATGCAATTTTGACTTCTACAACTCGACTCTTTACAAGGCAATCCAAATTTCTCTTCATGGTGGATAATGTTACACGTGCCAACGCACTATATCAATACATTTATATCATTTGCAATATTAGGAATACCGTTTGTTTCTAGCTCATAGGAATTTTATATTCAACCTAACTTTTGCTAGATGCCTTGACTTTTGCTCATGGCTCACAAGGCTTGACTAGGCTCACAGA
>ML805977.1:393563-410745 GCA_009831015.1 Picea engelmannii | reverse complement strand
GTGACAGTCAGAGTGCAATTTTTATGGTGAAGAACCCTGCTTATCATTCAAAGACAAAGCACATTGATGTTCAATATCACTTTGTGAGAGACATGATTGAAGAAAAAAAAGTATCATTGATGAAGGCGGACACTTTGAAGAATGTTGCAGACTCATTAACAAAATCTGTGAGCACTGAGAAGTTCTCTTGGTGTAGAGGATCCATGGGCATTGTTGCCCTGGATTTTTGACTATGTAACCCTGTAATCCCCTGTATGCAAAGAAAACAACAAGTGGGAGAATGTTGGGTATCTATTATATTCTGTGCACGAGTAGTAGTGTCTGAGCATATGCACTGGGTGCGCAGGGGTCTGGGGGTAGCGCCCCCATATTTTTTTTTCTTCAAGAATGTGACACCTACCTCAGGAAATGTGTCATGTATTTAGGTGGTTTTTCGACACATGGTTTTTGCCAATGGTTTTTTATTTCCAATTAAGGAATTAGGATTTTGGACTAATCCATGTCATTGTGTTAGGGTTTTGGATTCCGCTAGCTCCTATATGTATATTGTATTGTAAACAATGTAACACTATGAATGAATATAGAATATGTTGGTTTTCCTGGTTTGGGTTTCCAGGGGAAAAATCTCTGTGTAATGTTTGTATTTTCCATTGTATCTTTTCTGTTCTTTTCTGAATATCTGTTTATAGTAGACATTGTACAAGGTTAGAATTTACAGTATTCAACTTATGTAGTTGAAAGTGCCATTACAACCTGTCTTTTTCTCATCCAACTAATTGCTCCTCCAAACAGGTTAACCACATACCCGCTTGTAGATCTCCTACAATCCAGATCTCCAGGGCAATATGCACCCACAAAGACATGTATATCCAACACTTTGTCTAATCTGTTCCTCCTTGGTAGCACAATCCATAGCTAGAAGTACCACACAAATACCTGAAAACCCTTTTTACTGTTGTCCAATGCTCCTTTCCTGGTTTTGACATATATTTTCTCAAAACTCCCGCTACATGTGCAATGTTCAGTCTAGTACAGACCAATTCATACATCAAAATTCCAACTGCACTCGCATATGGAACACGAGGCATGTCCTCCTCCTCTTCCTGTGTCTTGGGACACTGATTTGCAGATAACTTTACACCAACAGGAATAGGGACCTTTACCGGTTTACATTCCTTCATATTAAACCTCTGCAATATTGTCTCGACATATTTTCTTTGATTTAACCAGAGTTTCCTCTTTTTCCGATATCTCTTAATTTCCATGCCCAAAATGAAATTTGAATCACCAATATCCTCCATGTCAAATTTAGAGGACAACTGAGTTTTCACATCCTGGATAATCTCCTTGTTGTTTCCTATCAACAACATGCCATCTGCATACAAGACCAAATAAATAAATGATCACCAATTAATTTAAAATACACACAGTGATCCTATTTGCTTCTTATGAAGCCAAGTCCCGACATATAAGTATCAAATTTTTGATACCACATCCTTGGTGATTGTTTTAAACCATGTAGGGACTTTTTCAACTTGCATACCAGCTCCTTCTTTCCCTTCACAACAAAACCTTATGGCTGCTTCATACAGACTTATTCTTCCAGATCCCCATGTAGGAATGTTGTCTTCACATCCATCTGTTCTACTTCAAAATCAAATTCAACAGCAACAGATAACAAAAATCTTATAGAAGTTAACTTGGCAACAGGAGAAAAAAATCTCACCAAAATCAATTCCCACAACTTGGGAATAACCCTTTGCTACAAACCGAGCTTTGTATTTTTCCACTTTTCCTTCTACATTCAGCTTCTTTTTAAATACCCATTTGTTTCCAATGGGCTTTCTTCCAGTTGGAAACTCCACTAGATCTCAAGCCTCATTCTTATCCAAGGTTGTTATTTCTTCATCCATGGCCTTTTTCTATAGCTTTCCATCATCTGAATCCACTGCCTCCCTGACAATTCTAGGATCATCATCAATAATAGACAAAGCAAAATTTGAGCGGAAATCAGATGGATTATACATTTATGGTAGCCTTCTTTCCCAAACTGATCTCCTCAATACTGGAGTATGAGGATATTCTTCTTCTTATTCATGTTCTTTTGTAGAGTTTGATTCATCATCCTTTAAATCAAACTTTATTTTCTCTAGTCCTTCCTTACTTGGAAGGACTTCATGTTTAACAACATCCTTCAGTTCTTTAAATACCACATCTCAACTATACAAAACCTTCTTAGTTTCTTGGTTCCAAAGCTTATAACCTTTGAGACCATATTTATACCCAATAAACATACACTTTTCAACATTCTTATCTAGCTTACTCCTATTTTCCTTTGGAACATGAACATAGGCTTCACAGCCAAATACCTTGAGATGTGTGAGAGAAGGTTTCTGACCAATCCATACATTTTGTGGAGTCTTGGCATCCATCACTGATGAGGGTAATTTTTTAACCAGGTAACATGTAGTACCCATTGCCTCTGCCCGGAATTCTTTCCCTAACCCGACACCACTAAGCATGCACCTTGCTTGTTCCATCAGTGTCTTGTTCATCCTTTCTGCAACTCCATTTTGTTGAGGTGTATATGGAGTAGTCTTCTACCTTGCTATGCCACACTTCTTACATAATTATTTGAATTCATTCCCGCAGAACTCTCTTCCATTATCTGTCCTCAACACCTTAATTCTTTTCTCTGTTTGATTCTCAACAAGAGACTTTAACTCTTTAAACCTGTCAAAGACTTCAGATTTCTTCTTGAGGAAATATATCTAAGTATTCCTCGAGAAGTCATCTATAAATGATACATAGTACATATATTTTCCTAATGATGGAACCGACACAGGTCCAAACACATCACTGTGAACTAGCTGTAAAATTCCTTCTGCCCTCGTTGCACCAGAGGGGAATCTTACCCAATTTTGCTTCACATATACACAATGTTCACAGAAATCAAAATCCAGAGAGAATTTAGACATACCTTCAACCATATCTTTATCATTTAGTAGTCAAAGACCCTTCTCTCCGATATGCCCCAATCTTTGATGCCACAGCATAACCTTTTCTCTAGAGACTGTAGGAGTTCTTTCTTCTTCCACTCCAATATCAGGAACAATGGAACTATTACACCCACCACTAATAATGTTTCCTTGCAGCTTATACAAATTTCCAAACCAAACTCCCTTCAGCAGCACCATTGCTCCTCGAACCATCCTGCAGGTTTCATTTTCAAATATTCTTTTTACCCCTGCATCGTCCATTTTGCTTACAAAAATCAAATTTATGGCCAAACCTAGGATGTGCAGAAAACCAGGTAGTGTTATAATCCTTCCATCTATGAGCCTCAACTTGACTTTTCCTCATCCTATGATTTTGGTTGTTGAATTATCACCTAGGAAAACATTACCTCCATCATACCTTTCATATTCACAGAACCACTCCCTGTAGGGAGTCCTATGAAAGGATGCACCTGATTCAACCAACCATGCCTCATGATTTGCATGTGTGCTTGAAGAAGACAAGTACACATCCCCTTCTTCTTCTTTGGAGGTCTTTTCTTCTGTAGAAGGAGCTTCTTCAAATCCCTTCTTTTTCTCAATTTTTGATCTACACTGCTTCTTGTAGTGCCCTTCTTTTCCACATCACCAACATACCTTTACAAACTTTCTGAGAGATTTAGATCTACCCTTAGACTTAGATATTCCACTTGAGGACCTAGATCTATTTATTTCCTGGGAGCGTCCTCTTGCAAATAATTTGTTTGTGCTCTATCCTTCCAAGTTCTTCCATCTCATCTCCTCCGACAATAAGGATGAGACCACTTCATCAAACTTCAAGGAATTGGTATTACTACCTATGGCCACAACAAGACTATCCCACGAATCTGGTAAAGAGCACAGTAAACTGATACACTTATCTTCATCTAAAATTTTAATCTCAATAGATAATAACTGACTTACCACAGTATTGAAGGCGTTCAAATGCTCTGCAACCGAGTCTCCATCTCTCATCCTCAGGTTATACAACTTCTTCCTCGGGAAAATTTTATTTACTAGGGACTTAGACTCATACAACTTCCCCAACTTATCCCATAAATATTTGATTGTAGCTTCCTCTGATACATTCAGTAATACTGAATCTGAGAGACATAGTCAGATTGTGCTCTTTGCCTTCCGATCCAATTTTTTCCAGTCATCTTTTGAAGTTCCTATAGGTGCAGTACCCGGATCCACCGTGATCCATTGATCTATGTCCACCAACAGATATTCCATCTTGAGCTTCCACAACTCAAAAAAATTCCCATTAAACTTCTCGATCTCCATTTTTGAACTGCTCGATATTTATTTTCACTTGAAAAATCAATACCACAGATCTCCCACTGTAACAAGACTTATCACAGTCGCGAGCCAAACCCTTGGCCACAAAGGCGTCCCCCTGAAGCCAACAAAGCTCTGATACCAAATGTATATTTTAACCTTGTACAATATTTACTGCAAACCAATTTTTAGTAAAAGAACAGAAAAGATACAATGGCAAATATAAACATTACACAGAGATTTTTCCCCTGGAAAACCAAACCATGAAAACCAACATATTCTATATTCATTCATAGTGATACATTGTTTACAATAAAATATACATATAGGAGCCAACAACATCCAAAACCCTAACCCAGTGACCTGGATTAGTCAACAACCCTAATTCCTTAACCGGAAATAGAAACCCATCGGCAAAAACCTTGTGCCAAATAATCGCTCAACAATGGACACGAAAATCGAGGCAACATGAAAACCGAGGCAAAAATGTAACATGGTTTGTCGAGGAAAAAAAATATTTTCTCGGGGGCCCTGCCCCCAAACCCCCGCGCAGGGGCTATCTCCCCCCTACGCACCCGATGCAACATATTATAGCTAGTCATGCAAAGAATATAACATATACCCAACAATTTATTCTTTGGGTCTACATACTCCATGTCTCATGTTCTAATGATATCATCTTGTAGAGATTCGGGTTTGAAGGCTTTAACCCAACCACTTACACGTTCAAAGAGTCCTTCAATGAAAATAATAATCAGTCGATGCTCTAACACATTCGTCACCATGACTGCAATCGTATGAAACTCCGAAATGTAAGCATCCAATGTCCTCATCTGCTTGAGCTATGTCAGCTCCCTGAAATGCAACTCTGGGTCCTTCCTATCAAATTGGTCAACAATCCTTTGTGTGAAGTTGAAGTATGAGGTAATACTAGCATGCCCCAATGTGACTAGCCCATGGTACCACCACTCATAGGCCTCTCCATCCAGATGCAATGTAGCATATCTAATGGCCTTTGTCTCCAACATAGGATTGAATTGGAAATATGTGTCCAACTTCTGAACCCAAGATTTGGCAGTGCATTTGTTTGAGCCATCAAAGTCGGGATAGAAATTTTCTTAATCTTCCACTGAAGATCCTAATTTTGTGGGCCTCTGTTGTAATCCCCTGGTCTATTCCTATACTTAATGGTACAAAAATCCTATAAGGACATAGCTGCATGAAATTCCTCACCAAGAGCCTAATACTCCTTCAAATAATCTATAAATCCTTCACCTTATCCTTGCTTCCCCTGATTTACAACTTGTTGTCCCTCCAAGAATCAAGGTAAGAGAGGTCTAGGAGTCCCTCTACTACTTACCCGAGTGTTATTATGTGTAGGGGCATTAGTGTTGCTCCCTTCATCATGATTTATTGTTACCGTTGATTCCATTTGCTCCTCCTGAACCATTACTTCCTGCATTGTTTTGGTTCCCTTAGTTATTTGTTATAAAGTGGGTGATAATTTGAACCAATCGTTGTTTCCCCCTTGTCAATTCGTTCAAAATACTCATAGTGTTTCCCTTATCTTGTTCATTCCTATCCCCCCATGTCTTCCTCTTCTTTTAACTCTGAATGAAATAAGCTAGTAGCCCTTCTCTGCCTTTTGTATGTGATATATTCCCTCCCCTCCTGACACATTAAAGAACATGCAATTCATAGGCTGGTAGGAACACCAACTCGGATACCATTGTAAGATCCCTTCTTATTGTTGATATGTTTCCAAGTTTAATAAAAATTCAGATTTTCTCCTTTAGGCAATGTCACAAGTGAGTGTCCTAGGTTGTTGATTTGTTTTTGGGTTTATTATGTCTCATATCTCTTACTATAGACAAATCCACAACATATCCACAATATTTTTGGGCATGCAAGGAACTTTATTTACATTCAATATAAAGAGCAATGATTGCATTTGATGAAAACTAATAAAAAATCATTTAAACGGTTATAACAACAAATAAACCAACGATTACAGTTTTTTTATGTATATTATCTCTGACCTGTAAATAGTCAGGCTTGGGTAGCATTCAATGTAAAGGATCAATCCCCTTTCTGCTCACCATGAGCAGTTGAAGATGGCACGGTTTTGGTGAGAAGAATAGAGGAGATAAATAGCAGTCGATCTGCTTCAAAATAGCTTCTTTTTTACAGACCCACGAATTGTAAAGAAATATACGCCCCCTTTCAGATCCCCTCGAGTTGCATAAAATGGTGTGCCTCCTCTCAAAGAGCTCCACGATCTAGTAATATAGGGTAGGATGACCCTCACACAACTCCACGATCTGATGATAAGGGTGAGACCTCCCTTTTTTTCCCCCACGAACTGCTAAAATGGTACAATACCTTTTGTGGGCTAGTACGACCCCTTTCTAAGATGGTACATCTCCTTTCTTAGGGCCCCACGAACTGCTATAAGTGGTACGACCCAAGGGAAAATAGATAGAATTCAATGGAAGCTCGATTTGTACCATTCACCCTCCACAAAACTCCCAATAATCTGAAAATTTCCGCAATCTAGCAAAACTGATTAATCTCATCTTTAATAATGAATACTTGTGAAAGATTTGTGTCATCTCTCCTCCTAATTAGCTATGGTGGATTTGTTTCACCACCGAAACCAATCGGTCAAGGGTTTAAGGGCCCAAAGCCAAAAAAGAAAATCTATGAGATATCTCTAGATCTTTGATAAAATGATCATGGGTAATGAGAGAATGAGCTTCAATCTCTCTTTTATCCCCTTTTTACCTTTTCCGCTCAATTAAATAATATAAAGTGACTTTATAAAATCTCCCTTTAATATTTCTCCAAGGTCACTTATTTCACCTTTTAATCTAATTATTCAATATCACCTTTAATTTTTCTTTTTCTCCCAAGTGACATTAAATAATTAAATTAATTAATTCCATTTTCATCGACTATAGCCTACAAAAATTAAATAGGCTATTAAGTCATCCTCCTGGAGTGATCACTCAGAAAGGGACATTACACAGATGGTTGTAAATGACTTGTTGTTACACACTGTTCTATTCACATTTTTCATTTACATTTATGTGTTTATGCTTTTCCTCTAACAACTATCTATTTTAGAATTACAAGCATGAATTTATGATTAATCCTTTGTTTGTTTAATTAGTTTATGCTCCTAGCTAGGATATCTTATAAAAGTTTTCTTTTTCTCACTTAGAGTGATCACACACTACACATTGCATCCTATATTTCCATCACCAACCCCACTCATTTTAGTATTGGTTGTCAGGCCATAATCCAAATGTGTTTCCTATCCTAAAGGGTGTGAGGTTTAATTAGGACTTTATACCGAGGAGTACCCATGTTTTTTGTCGAGCACTTTTCCCACCTCAATAGAAATTGGCATTAGAAGGAGGCTCTAAGTTGTATGGCTGGCAGAAATCCCTGGTCTTCACATGGTCAAACTTATGAACCTCTAACCCTTGAAAGTCATCCCAGTCTTTTCCATAACACATGTGATAATTATGATTTAGAAACTGGTTTTGAAGACACCTCTCCCATTTTCAAAGCTCCTGAGTCTACTCATGAGAAATTGTACATTGTTCCTAAGCCTAAGGCTAATGATTTACCACATCTTTCTCAGGTTTTTTCTCAACAAATTGGTGAGCTACCCATAGCACCTCTACTACCTAGATGGGAACCCACCTATAGAATCTTCATCCAAAATCCTCAAGAAGTTCTTGTTGATTCCATAGAAGACTTGATAGAACTTGCCTTGTAGGAGATCTCTCAACCTTTGGACTAATTTCCATTATCATTCCCATCGTCACCTCAGCCTCTGCCCCATGAACCTGAACTAAACAAAATAGTTGATGAAACCTTGAATTGGTTAATAGCTAACAAAATGGTTAGCAACCAAGCTCACTTACTTGCATGGATGTCCCAAGGATCTCTTAACTTGAGAGGGTAGTTGCATGAATTACCTAAACACCTCAAGAGGATTTTACCCAAGTTTTACCTAGACAAGTCATGTACTCTCAAAGATCGTATAAAAAAATTCCACCTTGTTGTAAGGTTAATGAATGTTGAACATGAATATGTGGTTGTATATTATTTCCCTACACCTTTGAAAACAAAGCATCCACCTGGTATTATAGTTTACCAACATGTTCCATCTGGCGATGAGACGATTTCGAAATGGAATTTATCAGTAAATTTGGTGAATAGAAAACTATGGCTATTGTTTTGAAAAAACTAATATCCATTAAAATGGAGAAGAAAGAACGAATCAAAGACTTCAATTAAAACTTCACCACCATCCTTAATAAGTTCCCCATGAATGTCCACCCAACAGAAGTCGTAGTTGTGAACTATTACACACCTGCCTTGCATGCATCTATCACTATGTTCATTAAAAGAACTGGTAAAACCACTCTTGCAAAAATTTTGAAGCCAAGAAGGTAGAAAAAAATGCTCACTCTAGTAGGGAACCCAAGAGGAGAAGACAATAAAGTTGTTGTTGTAGGAAAGAAACCATTAATATTAACCAAGCTTATAGAAAAAGAGCCCATTGATTTAGAATGTGTACTTAAGTTGGTCAAGAAGTTATCCAATGAAATCTTTGACCTTAAAAAGAAATTTGGAGAAGGGACGTTCACTCCACACTATTTAGACCCTTCCATAGAAAAGGCAACAACTGACCCAAACCCCGAGAAGCCTCAAATCTGAATCTAAATCTTGAAGAATTGGGGATGGACCACTTTTGTACCTATCATCAAGCTAATCGTTTTGAGAAGACTTGTCCACAATGGATAAACTCTATGAATTTGTTCATTAATCAACTACTTGATCAATAGTCTCTTTTTGACAAGCTATCCCAAGAGGTTGAGACTGAAGATATTGTAGAAGAAAGGGACACAACTGGAGAAGTTTTCATGTTCCTCTAGGACTACGTAGTAGATTCAGATAATGATGCAATAAGAGAGGTATACTTAGGAAATGTACATTCCCCCCAACCTGCCCCAAAGAGTTATAGCCTAAGGAGTAAGGGACCTGTACGTAACACTACTCTTCTTGCCAAACCAACTTCAACCTTGAGAAAGATTACTCCTTCCACCCAAGCTTAAGGTAACAACCTCTTAATCAAAATATTCCATTAGTGTTTCTTAAGCCATCAAGACCTTGGTAAACACTCCAACCATGCAACCCATGGAATACAATGTCATTAAAGAAGTGAAGAAGACTAAAGCCAATGTTTCCATGTATGAAATGTGTACCTTACCTCAGTAAAGAGATTTTCTTTTGAAACACCTTTAAATCTATTCCTAGTTTATAGCAGAAAACCACTTCCACACTCAAGAGTTAACCCAAACCTACTCAAAATAGGTTGAAGACCGAAGATAAAAAAAAAAAAAAAGAGAGGACAAAGCAACATAGAAAGCTACCATAAATGCAGTGAATATAGACGCACACTCAAAATGTAGTGTAGCTAGAGAGGTAATGGGGAAGAAAATGACCCATACTTTAATAGTGGAGGTCATTCAATGTAAGGTGGACTAACTCCACTATATTATTAAATAAATCTCACTATGGTAGTTAGATATATTAGTGTGAACATAATAAATGTGAGAAGGTTTTCTAGAAGGTTCTTTCTCTAGAATGTTCTTAGGGAGTATTATATAAGGAAGTGATGAGTAATGTAATGAGCATAGTGAAGAATATTGTAATTGATGAGCAAACAAGTATTGTTTGAGGAGTGCATTCCTTTCATAAGGAATAATATATGGTGTTATCCTACCTCAAGGGTGTTCTCTATTTCTTATGTTCATTAGTTTGGTGAATGATTTGAGTTATTTCTGAAGTTATTTTTTCAAATTTATTGTGGAACATAACATTTGGTATCAGAGAACTTTCTTCGGCCACGAAAAAGGGGAAATCCTTTTTTATTCTTGCAAGGTTTCAAAATATAAATAAAAATAGGGTTGCAACACTTCGGAAAATTCATGTAGTTTTCTGTGTAGAATTTGATGAAACTAGTTGTAGATCTGAGTTCCTCTAGAAAAAAAAAAACAATTTCAAAAAATAAATTGTATGAATCAAAGTTTGAAAGGCCAAGATATTGCTAATTTAAAATCAACAATTTTCAAGGTTTTTCGTGATGGCGACAGGACTGCATAGCTCATAACTCTTGACAAGGTGCTCATATTTGTACCGGATCAATGCCATTGGATAGAGTATTTTCAGAGATTTATTTTGGTATATTATATGTGGTGCTTCCAATGGATATCCAGGATGCTACAACTTCTGAAAAAAGTTCGCTTTCAAACCCTCATGGACCTGAAGCATGACGATGGGATCAAAATATTCAACTTTTTCCATGATATGCAAAATACAATTGTTGAATTTAAGGACATATGTATTGTTTGAACCACATACCCTTACGTCGTGGAAGAATATGATCGAGAACGATTTGCCAGGTATGATCATGAGCATGATTATGATTATTGGTACTCTTATCTTGCAAGGTGGGGGAGATATATTACGGATACCATGTACAATTACATCACAAGAGAATATACTCAAGAAAGATATGCTTGATATGATTACGAGGACGATTGTGATGATTGGTATATGGATAGTTGTCATTTCTAGGATGACAAACACTTTCATATTCTATTTGATGACTCTACTCCACCTTCTGTAGAGCACATTTCAAAGAGAAGACAAGATCCTTCTATGCATACTCTTCTTCAGTTTTCTTATTCTTTAGTTCTAGTGGATTATTTTTTGGCCAACTCTACATATTTGGATCCACATGACCAGTGTCAATCTTTGGAGCATCATTTTCAGTTGACTATTGTGTCTCTCTATCTTCAGAGTGGAGTTCACATGAGCACATGGACATGGGACCCTGGTTTACAATGGCGTTGGGACTACTTTAACATGGTGGCTAGCATTTCTACATGGGACCCTGGTCCTCCAGTGTACTTTGGCATTATGGTCCACACTTATCCATGGGACCCTGGTATATGGTTGTAACAAGCATTGAGGACAACACTTTCATAAGGGGGATGGAATGTAGTGTAGTTAGGGGAATAATATGGGGCGCCTAAAGAGGTACCCAAGGGGAATAAAAATAAATATGTATTGTTTAAAGGCCACTTTTAATAAATAAGGTTTAGTGTGAACACAATAGTTGTAAGAGGGATTACTAGAAGGTTTTGCTTCTAGAAGGTTCCTCCTCTAGAATGTTCTTAGGTGGTAGGTAGCACTATATAAAGGGGTATGAGAAATGTAATGGGAAAGTTGAGAAGTATTGTACTTGGATCGGTAGCTCATTAGGAGGTTTCCCCCTCAAAGAGACAAGTGATCAGGAGTGGATCCCTCCTTAAAAGGATATATTGTACGGTGTTTCCCTACCTTAAGGGTTTGATAGTAATAATGTGTGGATTTTCTATTTTTTTTCTTTGGATATTATGTGGTGATTATATTTATAGATCTTTGGAACTTAACACCAAAAAGCCCAAAAAAATCCATCCTCAGCAAACCCTACACAAGATTTAGTGCCTGAGACATACCAGATAGAAATCAACATATGAAATCATAGGAAACTGATCCTTGATGGGTTCCAGTAGCCTAATGGTAATGTCGAGGCCGATGTTGGCACCGTGTGTGAGCTCATCTAGATGTCTGATGGTTTCAAAAGGGCCTCCCGTCTTGCTCTTCACATCATAATTTCTAGCCAAGTTCCATTTGAATCATTTTTTCTAGACCTTTAACTTCAATCCAAAAAAAGTCAACCAAAACATAATCCTTACAAGATTAATCGATTATCGAAACTCATGTGAGATGAAGCATGATCGAATATTATCTTTAGATTGGGATTATATCCCCATCACGTGGCTTGCATTCGAGCATAGACATCTCAATGACGTTCAATAAACCAAACCCAACATTGAGTATGTTCCCACCTTCCACCCACTTTCACCTCTGCTACACGATGCCCTGGAAAGGGCCTCCATTAATGGCTTCTCCGAAGCCATCATAACGCCTATGTTTTCCTCGTTCAGGAGCTTATCTTCACTATAAAGAACTTGTTGTTCGAGATATTCTTTGTTAGAGTCTTGGGATCCCGTTATTTTCCTTAAAACTAGCTATATGTGCATTATTGCATTAAGAAGTAGGTTGAAGGTGACCTGGTGATCGACTTCCATGGAAAAATTGTTGGTAGAGAGGCTGGAGAGATGAAGGGAAATCCAGGGGGTGATGGAATCCAGAAAGCATTAAATAACCTAAGAATGGCCAAGTTTAGCAGAATGCATGAGGGGTGTAAATCCATCGAAATCAAAACAAGTTGTGTAGGCTCCGTTGTTTGAGCTTCTTCACTCTTAGGTAATCACCTGCATTTGTTGCTTTGCACAACTCTTCTTCTGCTCTTGTGCTTACAAGCTTCCCTTAAACAACTTTTATCAAGTGGTATAAAATTTCACTCTATGTATCCACCTCAGTAGACAATATTATCCAAACAAAACAAAAGAATATACAACAACTAGAGAAGGAAATTTTGCATCAATAGGCATCCAATAGAATTGTATATATTTCACCTTATATAATATAATATAATACTATTAATACATCCCTAGAAAAAATAAATGTTCTTTACCATTACCTTATAATATTATTAATTGTTTTGTTACAGGATGCATTAATAACCACATTCAATTGTACATTCTCAAATACATTTGAAATATTAAAAAAAAAAACTATAAAATATGTAACTATCATCATAACTAAACACAAACATGTTCAACCGCAGACCTTGTACACCAGCTCAACCTCGGGAGGAGGTCGCCCCCTAGATCCCAATCTCAAGGTGTCAACATTTAGAAAAATCTTGTTAAATTAAATACAAAAAATATAAACGATTGCCCATATTTAATTTAGAAAATATTAGAGATAGGTACGTCAAGATTGATGTCAGATATTTTTTTTTTTAATAATCTAAACATTATTATTTGAATTTTTTCCAACAAATATCATAAATAATTTTGATGAAAATATATTTTTTTATTATTAAAAATACAAACGATTGCCCATAATTAATTTAGAAAATATTACACACAGGTACATCAAGATTAATGTCAGATATTACTTTTTTTTAATAATCTAAACATTATTATTTGAATTTTTTCCAACAAATATCATAAATAATTTTGATGAAAATATATTTTTTTATTATTAAAATTGTATTTTTAATGGATAAATGGATTCAGTGTCCAAAAAAATCTCTATCACATTACATCACGATTATAAAATTGCAATAACTGATATCTGCAATTCCAACAATTTTTAAAATTTTTAAAGTTTTGACAATCATCATATATAATTTTGGTGAAATCACAATTTTTTATTATTAAACTTGCATTTTTGAATGGATAAATAAATTTAACTCTTGAAAATTCATATTAAATAAGATTATACAATCTCAAAAATTGATATTTACAATTCCAACATTTTTTTAAATTTTAAACAAAATTAACAAGAAAAAATATGGAAAAAAATTCAAATCATTACGTATTTAAAATACCCACGACACAATAATGTTATGAAATATATAGATAAATTTAAATTATTATATTTTCCTGCCTAGATCTTGATCTTTGTTGATGTTATAAAGTTATTTCTGTAAATTATTAATTTCAAATATTGATATCCGTACATTAAATGACTCCATATGGCTTAACTTTTATGGCCACGATGGTATTAAGAAACACCACATTTGTAGCATGTTCCTAGCTTCTCAAGAGGGTCGAGACAGGGGCGAGACATCGACGACAGGGGCGAGATAGCGACAAACAAGAGGGATACTATCCTGAAATCCAGCAGATCTCCAAGACAGGGGACGAGACAGGGGCGAGATAGCGGCGACGGGGGCGAGATAGCGGTAGACAAGAGGGGAGCTGAGGTAGCGAGCAACAAAGGGACCCGAGGTAGCGACAGAGGGGCCCAAGTGAGCGACAACGACATAGTTTCGGTCTTTGGATTCGAGAATTTCGGGATTCGAGAGAGTTTCTTGTCCAAGGGGAAGGTTACAGAGGGACCCAGTTTCTCTACAAGCAAAATTCAAACTGCTACTCGACAGGAATAGGTGTGGCAAGGGTTCTCTCTTTCCTCTCTTTATGTCTTCATTCATGTTTAAGCTTTGTTTATTTCCTTTAAGATGGCACAAATCAAATGTGGGAAAAACAAAAACAAAGTTGGCAAAAAACACATCAAAACAATTATGGGGGTTAGTATGGAGGAACCAAAAGAAAGTTTAGCCTTGGTGAGCCAAGGGTCCAGCGTACAGGAGGCACAGATAGCAATGCTTAACACCACAAGAAACAAATATGCAAACTAGTCTATTATTGTGGAGAGGGCAGGGTACAATGGGGGTTTACAAGCTCAGTTTACTAGTGGACCTTCATTTTCCCATCTTACAATGACAGTGGAGGATTTAGCAAGAGCAGGGGGTTCTTTTATGGCAGATTTCTTTCAGAAGGATGCAGGAAATACAGATGAAAGATTGGTTTTTGTAAACACAAAGCAATATAAAGGGATTTTAAAACATAGGCAACCCTGAAAGCTAAGGCAACAAAGTAAACAAATTAGAGGGAGAAAATGAAGGCAACAAAGTAAACGAATTTGTTGAGTTCAAGAGCAAATTAGAGGGAGAAAATAAAGCTCTTAAGGAACAAATCTCAACCATGCAGGTTAAAATGGAAATAGGACATCAAGAAGTGACTACCTTCACATAAGAATTAGAACATATGAGGATAACCAGAGTTGAGAAATAAAAAATGGTGAAAGAAGAGAACACAACACAAAGACATGAGATTTAAGCTAAAGAAAATCAACTAAAAGATCGGATAGAAGAGGCTAAATCATGGTCACAAGTTATAAGTGAGTCATCAAACAAACAAAAAGAAATAATTGAGAAGCAAATCAAAATACAAATAAAGGAAGAACAAGATAAAGCGAGGCAAGGCTGCAAATATCATTATCAAAGCACTGAAGGACTTTCGTGAAAATGAGAGGACGAACTTTCTAGCAAGGGACTCCCTTAAAGATAAGTTGAAGTGGACATGGTGTATTCACCAGGAAAGCAGGATTGGATAGAAGATAGAGGGAGGAAGAGATAGGCATGTAAGATTTATCTTAAGGAATATAGAGGATAAGAATATGATCCTTAGAAATAGAGGATTGCATAGAGCCACACACATCTATGTAGATGAAAACAACAAGAAATGAGGGAAAATGGACATGGTTGAAGAACAGGAAGGCTCAAATCAATGATCGCTTCTCAAATAAGAAATAGGAAATTGAGGCCCCACTGGACTATTTAGAGGTAGTAAGTTGGAATTGCAGAGGTTATCCATGGAGAAGAGGTCCAAGGTTGGGGCCCATTGCAGAAGGGAAAGATATTATTATTCTTGTAGAAACGCATGAGCACGATGGTTGCAAGATTCTAGATTTCGAGGGGTACAAGAAAACTTCAGTTTGGAACAAAGGAAATGAGACATGCAAATGACATGGGGTTGTTACAGTGATCATACATTAAAAATGGGGTGGTGTTGTAAAAATAGTAAAAGAAGACCCAAACAAACAATACATCTGGCTGCAAATAACTGAGAAGGAGGTTACTTTTAGGTTGGATGCTTGTTATTTTTCCCCAAAAAACTCAAAAATCTATAAAAGAAGCAATTTAGACAACGAAGACCCATATGCCTCATTGAAAAGAGATATCTCTCTTTCCAACCACTTGGGAGAAGTAATGTTAATGGGTTATTTTAATGCAAGGACAACTAACAACCAATCTCTCCAGTTGAGCAATGAAGAAAGAGGGGAAAACAATCCCTAATGGTTGGAAGAGAGTGGAGATCAATCATGGGCAAGAGATTCACAAGATGGAAATGGGGGCGTGACACACTTTGGGGAAGAATTACTAGGGATTTGTAGTTTGTTTGGAATGGTTATTTGCAATGGAATGAGAGGGTAACTAGCTTCAGGGGGTATCACATGCAAAACTTACAATGGTCAAACTATGGTAGATTACTTAATCTGCTTTCAAAGTTTTAATTCTAGAGTGTTGAATTTTGATATAGGGGATTGTCCTATTGAAATGAAATCTAATCATGCCCCCCTATTGGTTAAGCTAGACTTTCTTGCTAGTCCACGAAATAATCAAATCCTTGGCATACAAAAGAAAAATCTTTCCAAAGGAAAAATTCTCATAAATCAAGAAAATAGGGAAAGGTTTAGTGTTGCTCTTAAGCAACAGTTTCAGGTTATAAAGTACAACAAAGCATAAATGACAACCAATGAGATGAGTGGTCATGTTCATAGTAGTTTGTTGATCCCAACAATCCATAAGGCCTTAAGTGCATGTAAAAGGTCTGATCCCAAGAAGAGGGCTACAAGTACCTTTCCGGCAAATCCATGATATGATGAAGAATGCAAGGCAACGAAGAGATCTCGAAAAGAGAGAAATTTGGGCAAAGAAAACAAGAAGAAATATGAAAGATTAGTACACTCGGAAAAAAAGAGTATGTAAATGCAAGAAGAGAGGAGTTAATCTCTCTTGGAAAACACAACCCCAAAGGATTTTGGTTAGAATATGCGAGGCTCCTTTATGAGAGGGTACACGAGAAAGACACTCCTTCCATAGTGAAAACATCAGTGGAACTATTCACAGTTGATGATATCAAGCGAGGAATAAAGAAGTTAGCAAGCGGCAAAGCGGAGGACATAGACGAGCTTCAAGCTGAATTTTTAAAGTGGGGGGTTGAGCTCCTTGCACCTCACATAAAAGGAATTTTCAA
>ML805977.1:359944-379635 GCA_009831015.1 Picea engelmannii | reverse complement strand
TGAATTACAAGCCTTGCAATGTCCTTCTTCCAACTCTTCATCTCTTTTATATTCCACATTAGCTGGTTGAACCCTGTTCTTATTTTTGCTAGTTCTCTGTTTATTCCTACTATAATGTCATCTTCAAGTATTGTTGAGACTTGAAAAACACAGGTCAAATTTTCCACATAATGAGGGTGTTTTATTTTTGTGTTGGCAAGCCAAGAACAATTTATGTGTCTGTCCTGAAGGTAAGCTTTCAGTTTCTTTTATGGGCCTTGTAAATTCTACCTTCTCTACTTCTTATTCATTATTTTCCCATGTATCCTCCTGTCTAATGATGGTGTTTTATTTTCTTGTTGGAAAGCCAAAAGAAATTTCTATGTCATACCTGAAGGTAAGCATTCAGTTTTTCTCTGGCCCTTGTACATTCTTTCTTATCTACTACTTATCCATTTGCTATTTTTATTTTCCCACATATCCTTGTTTCTACAATGCAATTTATATGGCTTTTTGAACAGACTTTTGTCTTTCATTTCCTCTACTAAGTACTTGTCTCCCCAAGAAACATCCCTGGTTCAAACATTATTCTTCATAGGGATATTGTTCTTGATCTTTCCATAGGCTTATGATGTGCATTTTCATCATAGCTTGATTTTCCTTATATGTTGCTTGGCAACACAGCATTGGAATGTTTCGGATGTATGTATATCTACTAGTACTTGACATATATACATATACATGAATTATAACATCTCATCATATTAATTAATTGCAATTGCATCTTTCTGCTACATCGAAGAGATCAATGGCCCACAAGGAGATTATTGCGATGAAACGAATAATCAATATCCTTGTGTTCAAGACAAAGGCTACTATGGCAGGGAACCCATTCAATTGTCCTGGTAAGTTACTGTTCTATTACTCAATTGCTTTGGCAGAGGCAGAGAGAATGAGAAGGAACATGGGACACTGATTATGGAAGATTCTTCCTCAATTGGTATTCGAAGATGCTACTTGCTCATGGTGACTGAATTCTAAGTGTTGCAGAGGACATTTTTAGGGGCAGCGGTGCAAAATTCTCTGGAAAAGTTGCAGGGATCCACTGGCACTATGGCTCAAAATCTCACGCTAGAGAGCTGACTACATGGTACTATAACATTAGACAAAGTGATGGGTATATTACCATTGCTCGTATGTTTAAGAAACACGGACTTGTTCTCAACTTCACCTGCTTTGAGATGAAATATTGGGAGCAGCCACAACATGCACAATGTTGTCCAGAGGGGCTTCTGAGGCAGGTTACAGAGGCCACCAGGAAAACAGGTGTGGCCTGTGCTGGAGAGAATCTGTTGCAGAGGTTCGATGGAAGTGCGTACGCCCAAATCATACACAATTCAAACTTCAAGATGCATGGTACTAAGGATAACAAGTCCCAGATGTGTTCTTTCACGTATCCGAGGATGAACAAGCAAATGTTTCAGAGCGAGAATTGGCATCGTTTCATGTGGTTTGTTTGTAAGGAAACAAAGGGCAGACATGATGAAGAAGAAGCTCGGATGCCACATCTTGGATGAAGGATAAGACACATGGAAAGAAATGAGCTAATTTTTTTTTCTTTAATCCACCATCCTCGTGTTAAGGTCGAGAACCCCTTTATGGAGTCAAAGGGGAATCGAAATTTCTAGGCTGAAATGTGAACGGCCCTGTTGATTTGTATTTTTTTAATCTAAAATGAATTAAAGATCATTTTGAATTTTATTAAATTTTAATATTTTTATTTTTTATTTGTTTATATCAATTGGAAAATTATATTATAGTGACAAAATTACATCACTGTACTGTTTCAAAACTTTTGGTAAAAAAACAGTGCCAAACTACATATCAATTACAAAGCCTATCTATTTCTTGATGTCGTAAACTCTGTAATATATGTCTAGAATTCTAACAACCGTAAAAAAACATGATACTTAATAGAAAGCATGACAACTAGG
The DNA here is from genome assembly GCA_009831015.1 of Picea engelmannii. NCBI lineage: Eukaryota > Viridiplantae > Streptophyta > Pinopsida > Pinales > Pinaceae > Picea > Picea engelmannii. The sequence goes on along the minus strand of ML805977.1, from coordinate 377,662 downwards.
ATCTTCTAGATCTACATTCCATGGGATAGAGCCCTGCTTCACTATCTCCATGTCTTCAACAAGCCGGTGTGCAATTTCCCCGAGTTAAATTCACTGACAATGTTTGTTTGGAAGTCCCTGACTGATCTCTCTTGCTCAAATTTAGAAATATGTTTCTGAGCAAGTTACATTATGCTTCAAGGAAAATGATTTGTTGCTTATGTTGAACAAGAGTCCCCACGATTGATGCAAACTGAGAGGTGGCCTAGTGGTCGTTCTCATGGATTTTTGAGAGCTTCAACGGCTAAAGTATAAGAGTTCACCATGCTATTCATGAGATGGAAATATATATTGGCGAGAAGGAGGAGAATTGTTTATTCAAGGCAAGCCAAAGGTTGCACAATTTTCCAACGATTCACAATGAGGTAGGATTCCTCTTAGCTGGCAACGCTAATGTATTCGACAAGGCCCTTTACACCTTGGACCGTAGTAGATAAGTCTCCAGTTCAAACCTAGAAGCTTTGACTATGCTTATTTTGATAACATGCTGAGCAATAGTTTGGAGGATTTGCAGGTTGGGTTCATGAGGGTTAAGAATAAAGAGCCTAAGGTGGATATATACAACAAATATTTGGCATCGTTTTCTGAGTCCATTAATGGGAGTCGCCTGCCAGAAGAGTATGCCAACGTCGAAAGAATTATAATAACAAAATACAAGACAATGGCAAGGGTTCGAAGCCCAAGGCTGGGGAGATGGAGAGAAAAGCAGTGGTTATTGAGATACAGCCAAGAAAGAAGGTCGAGCAGGACTCGAAAATAGTGTGCCTATCTCGGTTGAATGGAGGTAAAGATCGTCATAGTAAAGTCGACACAACAAAAGGACTTCATGACAGAAGGGTAGGTTGTCTGGTCCTACGAAAATTCAATTATATGACCTACAAGACAGACTATGCCTGGAGCAGCCCAGTATGGTTGTGGACTGGTTAATTAAGGCTGCCAAACCATCTATAGATGAGCTTACCGTACAAGATGCAAAAATGGCTTATGATTTTGCAGGTAACTTGGCTCATCTAACTTCCTCAAATTGTTCCAATGTCGAGTATTGTGTTGGATCGCACAGAAAAAGTGCAATTGTTGTTGCTACATCTAGCCTCGCGACGTTTAGATTTGGGCTTAGCTCTCCAAAATCCCAAGGGATGAGTGAGTATTGTGTTGGATCGCCTAGAGAAAGTGCAACTGTTGTTGCTACATCTAGCCTCACGACGTTTAGATTTGGGCTTAGCTCTCCAAAATCCCAAGGGATGGATTCTCATAATTCTATTAGTGGAAAGGCTATATCCACTACGAATCTGAAGGAATCAGACTTGGCAAGAAGCAACAAAAACACCTCAGACGGTAGCATGAAGGGATTAATTGAACATACATCCAATTTTTCAATGTCAAAGTCGACGGCTTCCAGGAGAGAGGTAAGATTAAAATCAAGGGAACGAGCGAGGAGGAAATAAGCCTCAGCCCAAAACCCTGTTGGATCTCCATCGGCCATCTGACAATTGAACTCAATGAAGCCTTCTTTAACCAGTCTCCTTAAGAGATCTTTTCTTTACCCTACGCTTCCATTGGAGTCCCATTACAACAAAGATGATAACCCATGTGGGACTCATACTCGGGCGTTGTCTGAGATAGACAATGTACAACAACTGTGGGGTTATAATAATATGTTATCTTTCACAGACTTGTTATTTACCCAGGATTCTCATCTGCTTCAAAACATCCCTTATTATTCTACATCAACACTCCATTAGGCATTTTTTCATTTTGGTTCCACTTCATAGGAATATTGTTTTTAGTTCAACTAAAAATGCATCCAGAAATTTAATTTCACTTTAGTTCAAGTTTCATCCATAGTTTTTAGAAGACTTAAATCCTTGAAAATTTAAAAAAAAACATGCTTTGGCTCGAACTTTTTCTTTGGTGATTCATAAAATTTCAACATAGGTAGTTGAAAAGGAGTTGATTTCATGTCCTCTTTTAAAGCTCCAAAAACAAATGGGGTGAACCACGTTGAGATATTTAATTCTTTTAATATATATGAAAAATATTTTGGTTACCATAAAAAAACCTATGAACTATTTTAACTGGTTCATGTTTCACTATTCAATATTTCACCTCTACTCTTCAAAGCTTAGGTTCACTTTTTCAACTTTTAAATTACTACAAATATTGAGGAGACAAATATCTAGGATATCGGGTCAATAAGATGCACTAAACCACACAATGAGAATAAAAGAAGGAATGAAACCACGAGGCCTTGTCCTCTCACATCCCTCTTGGTTTCACTCTCACCTTATTGTTTAAGTGAAGTGCCACATTGAGCAACAAACATGATATATTCACATACTACAAGAATTCTACGAATCTAAATCGCTTTTCATGCAAAATCAAACCCCTGATAGAGTAAAAAAAAAATAAAGCGTAGAAAGTACTATTTGATATATACACAACTAATCAAAGGATGGTGATTTTTTATGAAGGTTTAATGCTTTAAAATTGTCATAAAGTTTAGTAGTTCAAAGCATTGGAGCATTACCATTGAATGTTTATAGGGAAGATGGATGTGTTAAAAGCTTGTTGAATGTTTTTTTTTTTTTGTTTGAGATGGGGCAACTCAATGTTTGGATATAACAAGAAGCACATAGTTCCTGTGAGTGCGGGGAACACCCTTTTTTAATTTTGTGCAATGTGGCCTATCGATCTCATATGACCCCATATTTTTCGACCTTTATCAACTACTTGCAACAATATCCAAATATGCAACAATGACTTTTAATTTCCTTCTAATCCATTAGTCCTCAAGAGATTCCCTTTATATATCACCACCTCTTTGTCACGTACGCCCACCAAATATCCATTAATGATTAATCAATTGAAACCTCTTTTGATTGGTACCAAACATTTGACTAACGTCCACATACAATTGAATAAGAAATAGATGGAACCTATTAAAGGGTTTCTATATTGGCTACTCATAAACCATCCAAAAAAACACACCTCCTTTCTTTGGGAAATATAACCACTCACATTCACTTCGGCGTGCCCTTTCCCCCACTTCGGGGGTATGCTAGTTATTATTATTATTATTGTCACGGTTGCGAGCATATGCACCAATTGGATGTAATAGTGATGAGCATCATATGTTTAATTAAGTGCTCGCCATTTGTGGCAAATTTAGGTTTTGTCCTCAATGTTTTTGTCTTTCAATATATTTCATCTTTTAATGGTTTTTTTCTTTAGTGGAGTCGTTTTTGTCTTTAGTGGAGTCTACAATTTAATGTATTATAACTCCCATCTGTCACTTTAATCTGTGACTCCTTTGGAGATTCCTTTATCAGTCATGGAAGTTTGTCATTAGTATGAGAAGGGCTTTCACTCGTGGAATGTTGTATGGATTGAACATATATTCTATGCAGGTTGCATGTGAAGCCTACTGTAGATAGGTCCACTTGTGTCATTGCTTGGAGGGTGCTGAAGTGTTTTGTTGATACTCCATGGTTCATTTGGAGCTGACAAATCCTGTAGTTTGAATCTTGTTTTTGGACGGACAAAATTCCCCATGTCAAAATTTTGTACTTGTAAAGCAACTTTTTATATATATAATATATAAGAGCAATTTTTCTTATGAAAAAAAAAGAGAAGGGCTTTCACCTAAAAAAAAAGTATCCCATTCTTTCTAGTTTTGCAATTGTACATTATTTTCGAGTATAAACAAAAATATATTTCTTCTTTCAAACGATACATTGCATCTTAGGCTTCAAACTCAAGATTTCATTCTAGTTATCTTTAGCTTACTTTATCTATGGCCCATATATCAATATCAAAGCCTGGTTCAAGATTAGAAGGTCCATCTTGCTATTGCCATTTCCATACACTGTCGGTTTTGTTGAACATTTTACTATGTATCTTAGTAATTGGTGGAGATTGGTATGCACTTGTTATACTCTCAGTCTATCTCTAATTTGTCCTACACAAATCTCGGTGTGATTTAGTTGTAACCCTCATGAAAGTCATTTTTGGGGATATTATGTCTCTGGTGGATTTTGGCTCCATTTTTGGTTAAAAAAAATTAATTTGGATTTTTTTTGGTTAGGTTTGTGCACTAAATCTATTATAGGATAGATCTGGGTCTTTCCACCTTTCACAGCAAGTAGGTAGCTCGCAAGAAGTGATTTCTTAGAGTCTAGTTAGCTATAATAGAACTTGTGGTTGTGCATTGTCATCAATCATCTTGTCATAACTATGCTTCTTGTGATCTGCATTAAAGTTTGTTTGTCTCTATAGTCATAGTACCATCATTATAAATATGAAATTAAAATAAACTTAGTTGATTGAAGTCATTTGAGAAATTGCCTTAATAGTGCCACCATTATTCATATCAAATTAAAAGAAACGTAGTTGATTGAAGTCATTTTGAGAAATTGTCTTAATAGATAAATCTCTACATTCAAAAACTCCAAAATTTCATATTCAAATTTTAGACTTTGCAAGTGATATTTGATATTGGGATGGTAAATCCAAAAGCTCAAAAATAAGAGTTTAATCTAATTAAAAAGAAAATTTAATAAGCAAAAAAAACTATCAAAAACTAATAATTATTAAACAAAATAAATAAAAACAAAACAAAACAAACAAACCAACTTATAAAATGCTTTTATAATTAAGAAAATTTTATTAAAAAAAAAATACACATTTAATATTTATAAAAAACATTTATATTCTAATTAAACAAAAAACTATTATACAATATAAACATTAAAATCTCAATATATCAAATTAAATTTAATCCAACCATATTCTTTATCAAATTTCACACAATTTCTTGAAAGTTCTCACCCAACACACCCTTCAACAATTTCACAAATATCAATTCCACATACCAAAGTGTATTTTCGAATATCACAAAAGGTGCTTTCTCAAATGTTTTAGGGATTATGTAAGGACAATGTTTACAAATAATCTTTGTTTATTTATTTCTTTGAATGTATGTTATGAAATATTTATTTATTTATTTTATGTTATGAAATATTTATTTATTTATTTTCTTTTATAACAATGATGCTAGTTTTATACAGTTATACTTAACAAATTATTTTAATAAAGAAATAAGTATATCTTTTTAACTATGATTATTATATATAAGTTTATGATAGTTAAAAGTGACTTTCACCAAATTCATATAAAAATAATCATGCTATCAAAGTTTTTTTTATGAGCAATACAATGATCATATCTTTCTACTTTTGTCCTATATAAGCAAGTCTTATTATTTATATTTTGAAGGTTCTTCATACTCACTAACTTTCGAGTACATTTTCAAAACTCTATATATATTATTGGATTTTAGAAGGCTCTCCTCATTAGCATATAATAATCACACTTTATCTTTAAGAAATTTTAAAAGGTTTCTTATTATTAATAAAAATTGATAACACCTTTTATATGCTAAGATAACCATTGGATTCAATATGTACCTTATAGATGAGTTCCAACATAAGAGAATCAGAGAATCAATAATTATTGGCCAAAATAATATGTTTCAACATATCATGTACAATCAAAATAATATGTTCGAACATATCATAATATAATATCAATTGTACAATCACCAAATAAGTCTTCAATAGCAATAAGTCCAAACAACAATGTCTAAGATCTAATTTCCTTACAACCTTTGTAACCCATAGATTCCCACCTATAAAAGTATGTTGCTTCCATTACTTACTAAGACATTAGGTGTCCAAAGCAACACTTACGAGGACAAAGAACTTTTTCCTTCAAATAAATACTAGGAATGGTGGATATAAGTTGAGCTTATGATCTAGAGGCATGGATTGGTTGTATAGTGAATGTTTGTAGATAGAAGAACAATGGAAATATTTACTAAGGTGTTAGAGAGTTTTTTGGACTCTAAAATGTCTTTTGGATGAGTTAGACCTTATGGTTTGTGCTATTTTGTATGCACGACTTGCACAACATGTATTGTGAATGTGAATTTTATCCTTAATGATTTTATTTTTCAATATGTTTTATTTTTAATTTTTTTGTTTGTCTATTTTTTTAGGATTTCACATTTTGTTAGATTATTATTATATGTTTCTAGATTCATTGTGTTTTGAAACATTTTGTCAACGTTTTGGACCTGCGATACATTGTCCATCATCAAGACACAACAATTAATGGAAATAAATCAGTAAGAATTGAGGTGTAGATGCATGAATCACCAAGAGTACCTTGAATTAATACTGAAAACAAAAACCTAGGAACTACATGTCGGCCAAATAAAAATAAAACAAAAAGAGAAAGGGGAAATGATAAAAACATAAAAATGAATTAAACAAAAGAAAAAAGAACGCAAACAAAATAAATAATAAGATAAACAAAGGAAAACACAAAAAGAAAAAAAAAGAGAACCATAAAAGTTTTAAACATACAAAACATACTCAAATAATAAAAAGACTAGAAAGATAAGAGAGATAGAACAAAGAAAAGCTAAGTAAAAACAACAAACAAAGGTAAAGGAAGATAGAAACGAAAACGGGGAAACAACAAAAAGAAGAAGATGAAAATAAGGAAAAAGAACAAGCACAAAAAAGTCAAACTAAAAGTTAACACTGAGGAATGGGGAGCCAATATCTGCTTAGTTTTAGGCCGTCATCCCTATTCATGCATTTGTTTTCCTTCACAATTTCCATGGCTATCCTAATACATCTTTGGATAAGTGATCCTCCCTTTCAAGAATTTTGGCATCTTCAATACAAATGTGATGCTTTGTCTTCATAGAGTGCTCAACCAAAGCATCACTAAATTTTATCATTTAGTGCATTGTAACTCCAATTCGGAATTCCCTTATAGTTGATAAATCATCTGGCGATTCTTATCATTTACATAAGGCATATTTCGTATAAGAAAAACCTTTACATATAAAACGCCCTCCATTCTTTCTAATTTTTAAAGCAATTTTATAATTGGTAAGACCTTTAAAGTTTCTTAATAAGATGTACTCATTCATATCAAAGTACTTTTACATAAAAGTCCCTCTATTCTTTCTAATTTTGCAAGAAAAAATATATTTCTTTCAAAGTATATAAAGAATGATAGAGTTGATGAAAATACGACCTTGATTTTTCATGAGCAAGTTCTTTATGCTTTTTGTTAACATGTGGGAACTCTTTCATATAACACACTCAATTAATTATTCAATTAATTATTTGCATAAAGCAAGGCATGTCAAAAATGGGTTCTTAAATTATTTATTTATAATTTCTTGAGAAATTCAACATGGTTAGATTACGGTTTGAATACACTAAACTTCGAGGGGAAGGGGCTACCAACATGCTCAATGCTATGATAACCACACACAAACCGATCATTTCTCATATCCCTTTAGAATTTTGAGATTAAAGAACTTGATTCTTGTGCATTGATTCCCCTTTCCGAATTCACATCGATTGCAATACAATGTGATAATCTTCTTCAAACATGACCAATTATCAACATTACATCGTGCTACTTGAGAGACATGATTTCAATGCTAACACTAAATTTACTTATGATATTTCACATACTTAGAAATTATTTTGATCAACAATTTATGACATTGATTCATGAGCAATTAAAGACAAGATCGTTCAGGGACAAGATCACAAATACTCCAATCATTTCATAAAAGGTAACTTGGTTAACTAGAAAATTATAATGTACTGTAAAGTTACATAAAGTGCATAATATGTTCTCAATGGATTCTTAATCATATTGTACTACTCTTATGATTTAAATAATAAATTCATAGCTCTATGGATTAAATAGAAAGTTTCATCCCTAGGTTCACAAACATGAATATTGGATTCAATATTTGACACACTTATTTGTAATGTTATTAATCACTCAATTTTCTCAATCTCTCTCAAGATTAATGAATGTGCAAATTAGCTCAATCCACACATTGAACAACCTCAAATTGGTGAGGCGAATACACGTTTATAGATGTGGAAAAGTAATGAAATTCGACCACATCAAGGATTGAATTTGTCTTCTAAGAACTTCCATAATAATCAAAGTAGATTGGGTTAATGATCAACTTCAACCAAGTCAAATTTGTGTCTTACCACATCAACTCCATCACTGCACTAGGTATGTGCCGGAACTAGGGGTCACATGCCAAAGTGGATTTGATTTCATTGCCACGTTGTGCCAAACAATTTTCTGCAATATCTACACATGTGTTTTCTTTATTTCTACTCCCACCAAATTACATTCAATGTACATAAAAAATTTACTAATATTTCCAAACAATTCTTAATATATGTGTTCAACTTTGTTGATTTCATTTGATGATTGTCTAGCTTGGAATTATTTTTTGTATTTTTATATTTGATGTTTATCTATTGTGAATTTCTTATTTCTTTATGTTGAACAAAAAGCACAATCATGGTTTATTTTGTCTACATTTCATCAAATATTTGGAAATATTGAAAAATAAGAAAAACTCTATCTCTTTTTTCTAAAGAACAAAAAAGTGTAATTTTATTTATAGTAAACAAAATTACATAGACATGTGTCACTTGGCATTCAAAAGGGTGTTCAACAGTCATTAGAGAAAAACACTCTCCATACTTGTCTTTCTTTTAACTATAACAACAAGTTGTTTCTTGTCCCAAAAAATTGTATAAACAGTTACACATATCAACATGATATTTCTTCCCTCAAAAGTAAAAAAAAAACAGTTACATCATTAAAAATTAAAGATGTGGTCAGTCATTTGTCATGATAATTAAATTTATTTATGTATAGCCAAGTTTCATGTGTAAAATCTATAGAGTGACCATCCTATAGGATGGAAGTGCTCCAGGTAAACCCGATCCAAATCCAATCCAACTTTTGAAAGGTCGCATGCTATGTTGTTCTAGTCCCTATATATGTGAGACAAAGAGATATGAGAAAGTTGTCAATTGCATTTTAATATCATTATAAAGGGTTGTCAGGTGAAATTTCTGATTTGAGCTTCCTTTCTAATCCATTTGATGACCAAGAGAAAGTCACCAAAAAATTGTAATTGTTGGATCCCTTGTTCTTGGGCCAGTTGAAGAAGTAATTTGAGTGCCATCAATTCACATAAGTTGTTAGTTTCTTTCCCAATTCTCGCTTTGAAGGATATATAGAGTGTGGAGTAGAGAAATAGGATCCCTCATGCACCTCCTTTGGGAGAATTTTCTTGCGAAGCTCCAACAAAGTATGCCCAAAGGATATTCTTATTTATTGTCTCTTCTATGAACTCATGTCTGAAATGTTTTTCCTCCACATATGAGTAAGCATTTAAGACGTTGAGAGACCGAATTGCACATTTGAGAGGGAGAGTTTCCTTTCCTTCGATTAAGCTCATATTCCTAGTCATCCATACTCCCCAAGCTATGTTGAGGGGAAGGGCTTTGATCTCCATTGTATCCTTTTTGGAGTACTAAGATCTGAAGGCTTCTTTAATATCTCCTCCTCCCCATACATTTTTCATCCCTATCATGCCTTCCACTTCTTTCCAAACCTCTTTATAAAAGGAATATAATGTAATTATATGTTTTATGGTTTCATATGCTTATTTTCATAAGTTGCACCAACATGGACCATGGAAGCTCTTTTTTTGAAGTACCTCCCATGTAGGAACCTTATTGTTTAAATTCAACAACATGAAAAAATTATTTTTAGAGGGGAACTTTAGTTTCCAGATAATTCCCCACCACCAAGCATGTTGTCCCTCTAGACCTTCCTCATCAAGTGCTTTATAGCATAGCTTAGGCACATATGTTCCAAAGGGGTTAAGAGACCAAATCAACTAATCATCATCTTCTCAAATCTTCACATTGTTGTCTTTTAAAACTTTTGTATAACCCTTCCACTCTTCATCAAATTCTTATGTACTTTAAAACCTCTGCATTGTTGAAGTTTGAGTAGATTTGGAAGATATTATTATTGTATTTGTATTGTATTAGACCAACTGAAAACCCTAAATAATAATATTATGTTGTATTTGTAAAGTCGGCCCTATTGTACCTTTGTAAAATTCAAATGTAAATTAGAAAGTGTCAATTGTGCAAGTCGGCCCTGACCTAATTACAAGGTGACTCAACTTGTGTTTATAAGAGGCTAGGTGCCTCATTTGAAGAACACGCAACAAAATTTATCTCTCTCAAGGAAAAGTGCGCAAGTCTTAGGAGGAGACACAACTACAAAGTAAGGTTGTTTCTGTGAAGGGTTTTGGTTATCTTTTTGGGGTTTATCTTGGTCTAGTGATGCGCTACCCTTCTTTGGTTAGGGTTTATGGTCTATCTTCTGGTTATCTTTTGTTTTGTGAGATCTCTCTTGGAGAGATATGTTGTACTTGTTGACAAATCTATATTGAAGAATCTTTTCTAGGTTTTCTCCCCCAAGAGGGTTTCCCAGGATCATTTTTGTGTATATTTTGGATGTATTTCTTTCAGTGATCTTTATGTATGTAGTTATTGTTCTAATTGTTAAAAGTTAAAGAATATGAAATACACTTAACTGCTTAAGAAAAATGTTAACATGGAATCAGAGCTAGCCTAAAAGAATACATTTTCACATTCTAGAGGATCTCGTTGAGGGGAAAAGGCCATAAGAAGACTCTCCTAACCCTAGTGCATCTCTTCCCTAGACCAGATTTGCAGTTTTTATAGTTTATGAAAATTAGGGTTTTTGCATAAAACCCTAGGTGATGACATCACCCACCTTTTGAAGGACGTTGGTCAAAATAAATCCATCAAGGAGTTTTCCTAAGGAGGGCACATCTTTCCCTTGGATCATAATTCCAAAATTCTCAAGTTGAAAAATTAGGGTTTCCTCATGAAACCCTAAGTTAAGACGTTCAGGCAGTGGTAGTCTGAAGTTGGAGCAGATCACCTTGGTATAACATGCTCACTGGTAAGTTCAAAACCTTTCTTTGAGAAGTTTTTATTTTCTTGTTGTATTTCCATCCAAGGATAAGATGACTTCTAGCACTAAGCTTGATGAGAAGCTTGAGGGTGTTGATAACTTCCGAGCATGGAAGTATAGAGTAATGCTCATTGTAGAAGAGAATGATCTAGACGGTTTCGTAAAAAAAAAAGTTCTAGAACCAGAAGAAGATTAAGCGAAGGCAAAGCACAAAAAGAACTTGGCTAGGACAAAGAGGATTATCGCAGATTCTATCAAGGATCACTTGATCCCTCATGTCTCATCATTGAAGCTCTAAAGCAAATGTTTTATGCCCTATCCTGATTATATGAAGGCAAGAATATCAATCGGAAGATGAAATTGAGGACACAGTTCAAGAGTGTGAATATGTAGAGTTCAGAAACCATTCAATCCTATTTCACAAGGGTGTCTCAAATGAGAGAACAATTTGAAGCCATTGGAGACACTGTTGAAGAAGCGGAACTAGTAATGACTAGATTGAATGGTCTCCCAAAATCTTGGGAATCATTCATTCAAGGAATCTGTTCAAGAAGAAAGCTAACAAAGTTTAGTAGACTATGGGAGGATTGCACTCGGGAAGAAGCTAGATTAGAAGCAAGAGAAGAGAAGCTAGGTGATGATGAAAATCAAGCTCTAGCAGCACATGCAAGAAAAGGAAAGAGCAAGAAAGAGGTTCACTCACACAAAAAGTTTCAAGCGTCACAAAAGAGACAAAATTTTCAAAAGGATTACTCAAATTACATATGCTACACCTGTCAAAAGATGGGACACATTACAATAAATTGTTCCCACTAAAAAGATCAGGTTAGAAAAGGAAAGTGTAAAAGACAGCATGCTCATACCGCAGAAGATGATGAACCTTATCAGAAGATAGCCAAAGAAGATAATTCAAGCTAAGAATATGTATTGATATCATCTCTTACAGGAACAATTGCTCATGGAAGTGACACATGGCTGATTGATAGTGGTGCTTCTAAGCACATGATAGGTTACAAGGATTATTTCTCAGAATTAGTTTAGAAGGATTCACCTCACAAGGTGAAGCTCGGTGATGACTATTAGTATCCCATTAAAGGAGTAGGATAAGCTTCTTACATATTGGATTCTGGAAAGCCTATGAAAATGAAGGATGTTTTGTATGTACCTAGTTTGAAGAAGAATCTCTTTTCTATCTCAGCTTTGGATGAGAAAGGATTCCGAGTTGCTTTAATTGATGGTGAAGTTCTCATGTGGCCAAGAGGAAATTATATTGATGATGATGTGGTGATTGGTGTTCAAGAAGGAGGTATATAAAAATTGAAGGGACATTCAAATTCAACATTAGTACACAACACAGTTACTCCAAGTGAGCTATGGCATATAATATTTTCTCACATTCATTACAGAGCATTACCGATCGTGAGCAAGATGGTGACAGGGTTTCCATAGATCCAAGTGAATCATGAAGGCATATGCAAAGGATGTGCACAAGGCGAGAACGTGAAGAACCCATTTCTAAGAAGAAACAACAAATCCAAAGGAGCCTTGGAGCTCGTACACTCATACATGTGTGGACCAATGCCATCCACTTCACTTAGCAGGTATGTATACTATGTTTCATTTATTGATGATTTCTCACATAAAATTTGGATTTATTTTTTGAAAGCTAAAAGCAAATTATTCAACAAGTTCAAAGAATTAAAAGCACTTGTTGAAAACCTTTTTGAAAATAAGATAAATATCTTAAGGTTAGATAATGGAGGAGAATTCACATCAGATGAATTCAAGGCATTCTGCAAAGAAGTTGGGATTAAGAGGGAGCTCTCTACTCCCTACAATCCTCAACAAAATGGTGTGGCAGAAAGAAAGAACTGAACAATCATGGAAGTAGTAAAGGCCATGATTCATGATCAAGATTTACCGATGCATCTGTGGGAAGAAGAATCCAGGACCGTTGTATATGTTCAGAACAGAAGTCCCCACCGTGTACTTGGGAACAAGACACCAGAATAAATGTTTACATGTGAAAAGATAGAGGTCAACCACCTGAAGATGTTTGGTTGTTCAATATATGTGCATGTTCCCAATGAAAAGAGATCAAAGTTGGACCCTTCAGGAAAGAAGGGTATATTTGTTGGATATAGTGATACATCAAAGGCATACAGACTCTACATCCCTAGTCACCAATAGATTGAGACTAGCAGAGAAGTCACCTTCGATGAGGATGCATCTTTCAACAGATCGAGACAGAATCATTCAGATGAGGTCCATGATGAGGAACTTGAAGCTCCTAGAGTTGCAAATATAGATGCAGGTGATGATGTTGTACTAGAAGATTGTGATATGGAAGAACCACAGAGATCTGCAGATTCATTCCAAGAGATGAATACTAAGAAGAGAAGACCATCTTGGGCTCGAGAAATTATTCAGGATGTAGAGAAGTATGGTGCTCCAGATGGATCCTTTAGAGAAAGAAAGATATCACAACCATACTCTAGTTATGTGGCATTGCTAAGTGGCACTATTGATATTGAGCCTACCTGTTATGAAGAGGATGCAAAGAAGAAAGAATGGAAGGCTGCCAGGATTAAAGACTATCATTCCATTGTAAATAATGATGTTTGGGATGTGGTTCCGAGACCGAAAGAGAAGACAGTAGTAAGTTCCAAGCAGATTTACAATACGAAGCATTCAATAGATCAAAGTGTCGAGAAGTACAAGGCAAGGCTCGTGGCACATGGTTTCTCCCAAAGAGAAGGAATATATTATGAGGAGACATTTTCTCCTGTGGCGAGATACACTTCAATTAGATCTATACTTGCGGTAGCTGCAGTAATGAAGTGGAAGGTACACCAGATGGACGTGAAGACAAATTTTCTAAATGGTGTAATAGAAGAGGAAGTGTAAGTGGAGCAACCATAACATTTTGAGACATATGACAGTGAAACACATGTGTGTAGATTGAAGAAATCCTTGTATGGATTAAAGCAAGCACCCAGGGCATGGTATGTAATGTCCCCATTTTGGGACATTATAACATTACCACATTTCAGAGTGTTATGCCTACCCAAGTAGCCAGATAGGGGTGACAGAGAGTTCGGGAGATACTGAGGGGTTTATTTGGGCCCGACTTGCATTGTTCATCATCAAGATCCATTCTGCACAGCTTGGATTTGGTTTCGTTGCATTCTGACAATTTCCATAATTTTGAGTTATTATGGGTCATATCTTCATTAAATTCACTAAGAAGGTCATAATGGGTATATTACTTGGAGAAACCTCTTAGTGTGATAGCTCATCGGAATCGGGAAGAAGAGCACTACAGGATAAGATGGTGAGAAGTGACTTAACGTGGTTGGAGAAGCCATAAGGATGGATAAATCACTTTTTAGAGGTAACATGGTTAATTAATTAAGTGATTTAATCAAGGAATAATAAAATAAAGTAAAAGTTACTTGGAGGGAAGAAGTCAACAGTGAATTAGGGTTTCAGCAATGATTTAGGGTTTTGGAAGTCAACAGTGAATTAGGGTTTCAGCAGGGATTTAGGGTTTTGGAAAGCTATAAAGGAAGGGTCAACGACCTAATTCATCATTATGAAGATTATGACTTGTCATTGAGGAGAAGAGGTGCATCTCAGGAGAGATAGTTCAGTGTATTCCAGGAGGAAGACACCAGTTGGATGATTTCGGTGTTGAATGGCACACCCTAGTCACCGGGAAGATCATCCAGGTCTTCCATCATTCTTCATTGATTCCGCAGTGCTCCCATATTCCGGGTATTATCTTTTAGTTTCTTATTTGTATTCCAGATAAGATCCTTTTGTCTTTTGACCTAGCCGAGTGTTGTTATTTTATTCAGCCACAGTTGCTTATTTATATTCCGGCTAAGATCCTTTGTATGTTGATCTAGTCGAGTATTGTCAGTTATGCAGCCGCATTCGACGATTTTGTAATCCACAGAGATATCATAATACAAACTTTGTAGTCCTTTGTCACGTTTATATTTGTATGATCATTTATATGTTGTAAACCTTTGATCCTACACACACATTACATTACAGTCAGGAACATTACAGTGGTATCAGAGCTGGTTTTCTTGCCAGCCTAAGGGGAAAATTAGATAAGGAAGTAGATACATCATTACCAGCGAGTGGATTGGCAGGAGCACAGATGGAGCCTACACCCATTAGATGAAAGGAGCGTTGCTACAGTTGCAAAGTTCCTTGGAAGCCAAATCATCGATGCAGGGGTAAAGGGAAGGTGCACATTGTTGAGGTGCACTATGACAATGAGGATGAAGAGATGCATGTGAATGCAACCATAGATTCCTATTTAGAGCAGTTTGATAAGGGTAGTGAGTCTTGCACATCTGAGGGACAGTTGGAGGGACAGGATGATATCGCATATCCTTCATCTTCCCCATCAGGTAATGTTGAGGATTCAACACTTCAACATAGTGGTGACACTTGTGAGGATTCATATGTGTTGGCACTTAAACATGATGAGCTTAAGAGGTTGGATGACCTACCAATGTGTGTAGACATGGCTTCCAGGAAGTCATGTATGGAGAATGATGAGTGAACCACATTTTTCATCTTCTCAGTCACCTATGCTAGCTACAACACATGAGGATATTAGTGGCATTCCTAATATGGTAGAGGAGCCTTGTGTGGGGATTGTACACAAGGAACATATGGATTTGCAGACCCAGGAGGAGAGGTATGGCTTGGATATAGTTGACCTTACACATACCTATCAGTATGAGGAGAGTGAATCACCACTCTTGTAGATTCCATTGATGGACCAGGTTGTGGAGAGCGACAGCTTGTTGGGACACTCACTCCCAGGATCGATCTACAGTGATGAGGATGCACTCCTTATTGGTCGAAATGACCATAGCACGTGTCTGGACACATCTGTATGGGATCCAAGTGCAGATGATATTAGTAGGGTGAGTGCACAGGAGGATACAGTTTCCCATACAGGATATGGTGCGATTTAGATAGGGGCAGCAGTTGGTGATGGCGTGTAGTGGCATTCAGGAGGACTCAGTGGCACAGGGAACAGTGGGAAGTTCAGTGCCTTATATTTTGAGGAGTGTGTTGTTGGGGATTCCATTGTTGACACTAGCAGTGAGAGGCATGAGGTAGAACCTCAGTAGGATTGTGACCAGGAGTCACGACACTTGGCAGGACAGTTGAGAGTCAGTGAGGGCATGATCATGGAAACCACTAGATGCATTGATGATACACATGCATTGGTGGTAGGTTATTGTTGGAGGGCCTTGATGGCACAAGATAGTTTAGATGGGGGACTTGTCATTGATGACTTCCATACACTCAGGGAGAGAGTGATTGTGATGAGGGTTGACTACCAACAGTTGTTGATGGATAGGGATTACCTATTGGAGGTTGGCGAGATATATCACAGGTCATTGAGGGAGTAGGAGGTTGAGGTGGACCGACTCACTCATGAGTTGGTAAGAACACAAAGATTCTTGGAAGGCACACAGAAAACCCTTCAAGAATCAGAGTCCAGATCAGAGGAGCTCCTTGAGGAAACTAGACAAAAATCCACTACACCTATTTCAGCAGAGAGTCAGATATATCCCTCAGCCACATTTCGAGAGGATGTTGGTGGTTTAGTAGTGGAGCACCAGTTGAGGGAGGAGCATGAGGAGTACCCAGGATCACTGATGAGTATGGAGAGATATGATCCAGAGATACATGAGGATATCCATAGGTCACAGGGACCACCCTTCACGAGGGGTGGTGAGACAGTTGGGAACACACGTACACATGGGGATTCTAGAGCTAGGGGTAGTTTTGAGGAAACTTCCATTTATGTTCAAGGATTGGTTGACCTTCATGTAGAGGATGACCCCGTAGTACACCCAAGATCCATGATGTTGTAGGTGTATACAGGAGATCACATGAGTATGCAGGGGCACACAATGATGAGTGGTAGTTCATAGAGACATACAAAGGTGTATAGTGGGATTCAGGGGGACACACTGGATGGCAAGGAGGAGATGTACTCAGTAGAGCATGGAGATTTCTCTCCCTTGCAACAATGTACAGATCTGGGAGATCACCTTCATCGTAGAAGTAGTTGCGTGAGTGATTATGGATGGAGAATGATGGACCCACAGTTGGTAGAGATACCTATTGTTGTACCTGATGGTTGGTGTTCAGTGATGAGTACAGGTGATTATTTACCATGGGTGTCGATGGACAAGATTTTGGTTAAGACCTTTGACCAAAGCATATGCTACTTTCCAGTCCTACAGTTAGTTGTGGATATTTATGATGGCCTTTCCCGATACTTTCATCATTGATAGCAGCACAGGGGGAGCTAGACAAAGGCAGGGGGCATAGAGAGTTGGTAGGTCGAGACCACCTAACAGGAGTGTCTTGATTGCATACATCAAGATAGGGGTAGATCATCAGGCGCAGACAATTGAGGCCTTGGGCATGATGGAGAGTATACTAGGCCATGGGACAAAGGATATCTCAGAGGTTGCTACATATTCAGACTCTCATTGGGATGAGGGTGGAGTGATTTTGACAATTACTGTTAAGGTCCTAACCCGCACATAGATAGATCAATGTATTCGGATGTAATAAAGGTCAATATTAATAAGACCTTTCAATAAAATAGAATAAGGCGGATGTAAGAAGACCTAATAGAATCTTTCGCTTCTAGAAGGATCTTCCTCTAGATGCTTCTCTTAATAGACATAT
>ML805977.1:304935-325723 GCA_009831015.1 Picea engelmannii | reverse complement strand
GCTATACGTATGCTCCTAACCTCATCCATCAGGGGGCATCTGTTATCACTGAAATTTCATCTGCACATGGCGACAAGAACTCCACATCATCAAAACAACAATGAAGTCATTCATGGCACTGAATTAAGTTCACAGCATTCCAGGAGGGTCAAAAACTATACCAAGTAACCAAAAATTGAAGGGCACTTTACAGCAGCTTGATGCGCGTGCATATGCGCGGGACAAAAACGTGTTATCAGCGCATGCGCGCCCCGACGCGCGCCTGTCAACACAAAAACCCGCGCATCTGCTAATACGGCGCATTAATTGCATAAGTCGGCCTCCCGATCGCCTATGGACCGGCCCCCGAGATGATTTGACCCTCGAATCAGGGTCGGCTCTGTAAATTCGGTGAATTAAATGACCTAAGTGAACCCTAAACAGGTCCGTGTTCACACCGGAAGTTGGTTACGTGACCGCCTGAAAAATGCTATAAATAGCCGTGAAGACTCACTGTTTCAGCAGAGAATTCAAGGCATTGTTACGCTGTCCAGATGATTCAGAGCTCAGCCTTTGACAAACAATTCATCAGCAGTTTAACTCAGAGTTCTTTCATCACTCAGTTCAGTTCTATTCATTTTGTAAGGAAAGCATCGTGTTGAGGGCCCCGAAGGACCTTCCGCTGGAGGGAGAGGGAACCCCTATCTCTGTCTTCAGCGTGTGCTCTGGTTTCGCTAATAGATCAAGCTTGGAACCATTGACGACTCCCTTGTCTTATGTTTGATTTTTTTGTTTATTTTCGAATTGTTATTTGCTTTCAGCTGTTAGTTAGATTGTATGTAGTTTTGTTTTCTGTTAACCCCTTTTGCTCCACAGCATCCTGTTCTGCCTTGCTAAGCCCAACAGGGCATGCTAGTGCTCCCATTTTTGCTCACTCGGCGACGATTCGAGCACGAACATGCCTAATCTATATTCGTTTGTATGAACGATATACTTGTATAAATCATTAAGAAGAAGCATCCATGGTTGAACTAAAGGTTAAATAAAATCCATCTATTTTCCATTTGAGAATAACCCTAAGTTGACCTTAAGACCCTATCATCCAATTTATACTATATCTAAGATGTATTATCTTAAGAGTGGGACCATGATCCTAGAAGCCTAATATACTCAATTGTGAAATTTATCTTCATTACTTGAATGACTATAAATCTTTTCAGAGTGAAAAAAAGTTGACTGGTTTCCTATGGGGTTTTCATTTGTTGAGATTGTTAATACTCTTTTATTTTCCTTTCTAAAGGAGAAGAACAAAATCCCTACTCCAATTTATACAGGACTCTCTGAGCATAAGTGTTGCTAATATTTTGATGAAGTTTGTATAAGCAAGGAAATAGAAATCTATGCTATAGAACAGAAAAATTGGTTATACATAGAGGAGGAATATTCACAACTGATTTTTGAAAATGTTCAATTTTGTGCATTCATGTTAATTGTCATCAAATATTTATTGAAATTTTTTTAAATGAATGTGGCATTAGATGTACTTCATGATATGATCGGTTTTTATTTTCATGATCTTATGATCTTCTTTTTCTGTGTTCAGGATTATTACTCATAAATTGTGTGCCCGCAATTTATTAGCAACTCTTAGATTTTGTTCTTAGCGGCTCTCAAATTGGTATCAGAAATTTTGTAGCAGTTTGCATGAGGACATGCAAACTCTTGGGTTTGGGGGTGAAGCAATCCACAAATCCCTTCCATATCTTTAGATTCTTGGCAGTATCTCCAACATCTCCAGCATCTTCAACCAGTTCTTTTTCTCTTCAGCGGATAAACTTATGTTCTCTTCGGCTTTCATTAGCTTCCATAAGTTCTCAGCCTTGCTCCACTTCATCTTCAAATTTCATCTATCCACATCATGATTATGCATAGATTTCATCTTGTTCTGCATAGTTTCCACTTCAGCATGCATTAGAATTCAAAGCAAGGGTAACTTGAGGTAAAAATGGTACAAATCTTTTTAATTTACTAAGAACTTGGAAAACATGATGCATAACCACTATTACCCACTCCAAACTCCACTATGCATTATCAAAACTACTCAGTAAACCCTCCATCTTCACTCCGCTTGTCATAATGAACAATATACTCTGATGATAAAACCAAGTAATGAAAAGGAAATATGTGGTATACAAATACAAAGCAACATATAAAGTGTCTTCTCTTTGTACATCATAAAGCATTCTTAAGCCATCTCAAAGAGGATGAAGTCATTGTTTCCTATCCAAACAAAGAACCACAAAGTAAATATTGGTCTTAAAATTGATGTAAGATACATAGTATAAAGATGTCCAAGTTCATACAGCCACCATCACCAACATTTTATAAACCATTCTCCATATGAACACCATTCACGATCACTCTAATACCTCATCCACTAATTTTCCTCCATTTTTATGATAATTTTGTTTCTCTGTTTGAAATCAATCTGTGGCAGTTTCCAAAGTGTCGCTCCACAAGAACCAACACCTACACAAAAGAAACAATGTCATGTAAATCTATAAGCATAGTATCATAAGTTATTCACCTTGTTTGAATGAGGACATGCAAATCCTTGGGTTTGGGGGTATGTTAGACTCCATTTTTGTCATATTTTATGCCATACAAATACACTCATAATTACACCTTATCCTCACATTTCGTCAATAATATATCCCTAATTACACCATAAACCTCCATTATCTCTTGTTATTCACCATATGTGGTTAATACACAATTTTCTATATTTTTAGTGATTAAAAGGATGATTGTACAATAGTTTTGTTGATGATGGTTTAATCATATGTTTCTATGTCTAAACAATATGTTCACGCACTATTTTCGCACTCGAAATCATCCAATACCTGCACTAGAGGTCATCTGGCACTCACACTCCAAGTCATCTGGTACCAAAAGGTTCTAAATTCATCTGGTACTCACACTCAATTTCATCCACTACTCACAATCGATGTCATCCAGTACTCGCAATTCAGCTCATCCGGTACCAGAATGTTCTAGGTCATCCACTACAACATCAACAATCGTCTGGTACTGGATTATAGTCAAAATTTTGGAATACTTCTAGAGTAAAATAGAGGACATGGATTTTGTCCAGAACGAAGTCTACATGCTGACACGTGTGTCATAATTCACTTATCTCGCACGTGTGGACCTCCATCTCAGGGGGAATGATTCTGCAAAAAGTAGTAAAAATCTCAAATTGCCAACTTGTGCCTCGATTTCTGTGTAGATGGTATAAGATATAGAAATTCTAAGATATGGGTTTTGTCTAAAATGCGACAAATTGAATATTTCGTGAGTAGGTTTTCAAAATTCGAATTGGTTTGGAAGATATGGGTGGATCCCTAACTCGAATATGTCCAATTTACAATAAAACCTAGATTTTTGTGATTTTGCTCTAAAATTTGTAAAAATGATTTTAACCAAAATATGAGTTTGGGGGATTCAATTCTATCATTTTCCTTTGGAATTCATGTATAAATAAGAGCCTCATAGGGATGAGGAGGATCCATCATTATTATTTAAAATTTGTATTTGGGAGAAATTCATCATATTAGAGACATGAAATTGATTAGAAAAATGTTGTAATCAGAGATTTTGATTTCTAATAAACAATAACAGTTCATGGCTGATATTTGATACATCATTCCAGTTCTGATCTGAATTAGTCTTCCAGAAGCATGCCTAGGTCGGGTAGGGACCCTTGATCCGGGTATGTCCCTGTTGCTATTTATTTTGCTAATTAGTTTATAAATTTGATTTGATTTGATTTCCATGCACTATGTGTTTCAATTCAGCAATTTGATTCTGCAATTGGTTTCATGAACAACTCGAATTGATGCCCTTCCACTCAAAGCATCATCATTCTTCATTTAACCTCAATCATACTCCCTTCACAAGCTTCTAATATATGTGTTTTCATGCTGCTCTATTTCTGTGCTTGATGATTATTTGACCAACGATTCATTGTTTTGTGCCTTGCTTTAATTATGCTCATTCATGCTTGATTACTTTTCCATCTATTTGTTGTTTTCATTATTAAATAGTGTTTTTCCTTCCTAGCTGTGTCAAATGCATAAAACAAAGTTTTGATCTTTAGTTGGATATTTGAATTCATTTATGAATAGAAGACACATAAACATAGGTTCAAAACTGCACTTATTATTTACAATTTAGAGTGTGTGCCATCCTTCATGATGTGCTCACAGATTGATTACCCATGCATCAGCATTTACATTTGTTTATGAGTAGATTGCCCCTCTCTTTTCTTCATTCTTTGCACCCAGAACTTGCACATTAACACACACCACCCATTATGCATCTATTGATTTTCATTCATCTTCTTTCCTTGCTTGGTTGATTGCAAATCCTCTAAGTTAGACAATTGTCACCAAGAATCCATTCCATTTTCTTCAACCATGTTTCCAGCTTTTTATTTGGTTGTGTACATTCAACCTTTTGAGTCAACTATAGAAGCATTCCTCCCTTCTTTATGATTATTCTTTGTTGAGTTCTACAGTGTACATTGAAAATTCTATGTTCGTCTCTTCTTAACTCATCTAACATTCATATTTCTTGACAGATTTGGTATTTCTTCTCTATCGCATAAGAATTTCAATTCTTTGCTTTACATATCTATAGTATCATCTTTACTTATTCATTCTCCTTCTTCTCCATGATTGATGCATCTGACTGTGGAAGATTTCAAGTTTAGATTTAATTTGCAGCCTTGTTTGATTTCCTTTTTCTTAAGATAGATTTTAGATTGCTTTCATTAAATTTCCTACAGTTTGTTTTCAAATTGCTTTATTTTCCCATACCTTTGGATTCCTTACACTTTAATTTCACATAGCTTCAATCACCAACAGACGGATTAAATATCTAACTCGTGAGATATGGCCTTACCGCATTGGAATTCTTCCTAAGGTGTTAATTTCTATCGTGAATTTCATTTATGTTTGCTTGTTTCTTTTATTGCATTTAAGTGTCAATTTGCTATAGGAAATAATCATTGAAGGAAAAAAAACTTAAGTAAGCTACTCACGATTAATCACAAGAACATCACCATGAGTGCATGAAAGAATGTGATCTAAGTCTTTATAGCACTAACTTATTCCTACGTCCCAGTGATGAATCCTTAGTTTTAATTTCATGCAGTGTGGGTTTGAAGATTGTTTTACCTACTTTAGATTAGGCTAGACTAGGATTTGATCCTGTGTTTCATGCACTTACACCTCGAATCTTACGAGCCTCGATTGATAATTTAATGTGGGAATTAATAGTACATATATTTATCCCCACACCTGGTTTGGATTTCCAAGGTAAAAATATTTGTGTAATGTGTGTGTATGCCATTGTATATTTTCTGTTTTTATTAAGAAATTGTTTGCAGTAATTAATTGTACAAGGTTAAAATCTACATTTGGTATCAGATATTTTATTAGCTTCAGTGGGACTCCTTTATGGCTAAGGGTTTGGCTCGGGTTTGTGATAAGCCTTGTTACAGTGGGAGATCTATGGTATCAATTATTTAGGTGAAAAGCAATGGCGAGCAGTTCAAAAATAGAGATCGAGAAATTTATTGGGAAAATTTTTGAGTTGTGGAAGCTCAATATGGAAGATCTGTTGGTGGACAAAGATCAGTGTATCGTTGTGGATCCAAGCATTGCACCTACATGAACGTCAGCAAGAGACTGGAAAATTTTGGATTAGAAGGTGAAGAGCACAATCTGGTTGTGTCTCTCAGATTCAGTATTACTGAATTTGTCAGGGGAAGCTACTGCCAAGGCACAATGGGCTAAGTTAGGGGATTTGTATCAGTCAAAGTCCCTAGTAATAAATTGTTCCTACGAAATAAGTTGTACAAGCTGAGGATGAAAGATAGAGACTCGATGAAAGAGCATCTAAACACCTTCAATACTATTGTAAGTCAGCTATTATCTATTGATATTAATATTTTTCATGAAGATAAGTGTATTAGTTTATTGTGCTCTTACCAGACTCGTGGGATATTATGGTTTTGGCCATAGGTAGTAATACAACTACTTTAAGTTTCGATAATGTGTTCTCATCCTTGTTGTCGGAGGAGATGAGACAAAAGAACATGCAAGGATAGGGAACAAATGCATTATTTGCAAGATGACGCTCCCTAGAAAGAAATAGATCTAAGTCCTCAAGTGGGAGATATCAATTTTCACATGCAACTCTATGTGAATAATTTTTAGATCTGAAAATTACTTCCTAGTGAGCTAACAGTAAACCCTAGTTGTTATCACTGAATAATTTTACACTAAAAATTATTGATCGAAAATATATGTAGCAAAAACAACAAGATCAAAGATGAATCATCAAACACATGAGACAAAAAATTTATGTTCTATAACCTTGTCAAATTAAAAAAAAAATTGAGGGAAAAACAAACTCTCCCAACCAATACAATTTCACCAAAAATTGAGGACAACACTGTCATCCAATAACAGAAAAACCAGAAAAATACTTGGGACAACTCCCAACTTACAAATAAGTTGTAGACCACCTATATGGAATATTGATGTCACTTGTATTGATGCTGACATCAGCTTGTATGGACCTGCCCCTACTTAGAAACCTTGTACGGATGTACGTGATTCACTCTTCTGCAACCCGCGTACATACGTGGTTGTGCCCATTGTAATCTATGTATATTACATTCACCTTATTGCAACCCATGTACATATGCAATTGTGCCTGTTGCAACCTACATACATACGTGATTGAACTCACTGCAACCCACATACATGTATTAACTACTTGTTCCTTTGCATGTGTGTCCTTCCTCACTTCCCACATGTGATCAAGAAACCCTAGGCCAGATTGCCTAGCTGCAAAAATCTCCTTGCTACAATTTTCATGCTTTCTACCACAAGTGTTTACTCACTTATGCTAACTCCATGATGCCACAATGATGAAATGTTACAATGAATTCTCTCCTTTATATATAAGTCTAATGAGTGATTTTAAGATCCCTTCCTAAACTCAACAATTAATTAGAATACTTTATTTCACTTTTTGGGTGTGACACTCCATCACAAGCCCACAAATCCCATCAACTTGCCCATGAGGCCCTAGTCTCATTCTAAGGCCGATTTCACTATGAAAGGTTGGTTTGGTGCTAATGAATATTCCCACATGCCTAACACCTCGGCCTCTTTTGGGAATACCTTTTGAAGCTACAAAATCAACTTTCCCTTTTAGCGAGGGAGATATTCTCTACCACTCCTAGCTTGTCTCTGAAGTAGACAAACTTCCCCTTCACTAGGGGTTTGGTGAGAATGTATTTAATCTTCTCATCTATGGAAATGTGATGGATCTTCACAACTCACTTATGTACTATGTCTCTGATGAAGTGGTATCTTATCTCAATGTGATTTGACCTATTTTGAAATATTGGGTTCTCTGAGAGCTTGATACAACTTTGATTGTCGTAGTGAATCACGGTGGGCTCCAACTCCTGTCCAAATAATCCTGCAAGAATATTGTGAAGTCAAATAGCCTCACAACATGCCAAACTAACTGCCATATACTCTGCCTCTATTGAGCCAAGTGTCAGGGAAGTTTATTTCCTATTGTACAAAGAAACCATTATTGATCCCATGTTGAAACAACCACCACACTACCTACCCAATCCGATTCTGAATATCTATGCATCCTCACTCCATCATCTCTGACATATCTCAAAACAAATCCAACCATACCTTGAAAGTACCTGAGCACATGTTTTGATGCAACCCAATGCACTTGCCTTGGCTCTATCATGAACTAATTCAATGTGTTGACAAAAAAACAAATATCTAGTTCAGTATTAACCAGATACATCAATGACCCAATCAAATGCATGTACATTGTGGGATCCACCAATTCTAAATCTGAGGCCCCCATCATATTCAAGTTGGTGGTCATAGGTGTAGTCATGAACTTGCATACCATCATCCTAAATCTCTTTAGTATCTCAACTACATATTTCCCATGTCCAAGGAATATCTTTCCTAGTCGTTGCCACACCTATAATCCCAAGAAGTAATGCATCAATCTAATATTCTTCATCTCGAACTCTAAGGCCAATTCCTTTTTTCACCTGGTAATTATCTTTTCATCTCCTATAAGAAACAAACCATCAACATATAATACCAATAAGAGAAGATCCTTAACAACATGTAGGAGATATAGGTTGGGGTTTGCATCACTCTTGGAAAATCCCAAGCTCTACAAATATCCATCAATCCTTGAGTACCATGCCCTAGGTTCCTGCTTGAGTCCATACAACGCCTTTTTCAACCTGCACACATGAGTTTTCCCCTCATTTACCTCAAATCCTTGAGGTTTCTCTATGTATACCTCATCCTCAATTACATCATTGAGGAATGATGTCTTCACATTCATCTGATGGATATTCCACTTCATAACTGAAGTGAGAGAAATCACCGTCATGATAGAAGTATACCTAGCCACTGGAGCAAAGGTTTCCTCATAGTCTACTCCCTCTTTCTGGGAGAACCCTCTTTCTACAAACCTTGCCTTATACTTCTCGATACTTCCATCTGCAATATGCTTGATCTTGTAGATCCACTTGGAAGTCACTATCGACTTCCCCTTCAGTCTCAGAACTATATCCCATATTTCATTCTTCATGATGGATTGGTACTCCTCTATCATGGAATCCTTTCAAACCTGCTAGTATGTTCTTCCTCAAAATTAGAAGGCTCAGAATCATTGATATTGCTCATAACAACCACATAGATGGAAAATATGTGTGGAAGTATTATCTCCATGAGGGTCTCTTTGGGGGTTGTATGTCCCTCTGCATCCTTCAAGGTCTCTCGAATCAATCTAGGTCTCATGTCCTAGTCACTAGGAGGATCCACTGGATCCACAAACTCCTATGGCTCCTCATGATCTGAGGGCTACTCCTTTGTACTGGATGGAATTGTACCCTCCTCAACTTTTGGGGCCTCTTCTTCCTCACCACTTTTTATGATCTCATGGGACCTCCTAAAATCCAAGTCCTCCTCAAACATGGCATCCTGAATAACCACAACATATCGTTGTCCTCGAATGTAGATATGGTAGGCCTTCAAAGTCTCGTTGTATCCCACAAACATGCCCTTTCTTATGGAAGGTTCCAACTACGTTCTCTTCTCCTAAGGAACACGGATGTAAACTGGACAACTGAAGATCCTCAAATTCCTTATCTTAGGTTTCACTCCTGTGAATTCCTCCTTAGGAGTCTTGTCCTCCAAGCTCCTATGAGGACTCTTGTTCTGAACATAAACTGCAGTGTTGCATACTTCTGCCCAAAGCATAATGGGTAGATCCTGATCAAGTAACATTGCCTTGGCAGCTTCAATTATGGTCTAGTTCTTCCTCTTTGCAACATCATTTTGTTTTAGTTTGAAAGACATTGTCATCTCCCTCTTAATCCCTACTTCCTTATCAAAGTTATTGAACTCATTGGAGGTATACTCACCCTCGTTGTCTAACCTCAAAACCTTGATCTTCTTCCATGTTTGATTCTCCACCAGAGATTTGAACTCCTTGAATCGACTGAAGACTTCATCCTCGGTCTTTATGAAAAAAATCCATGTCCTCCTAGAATAATCATCAGTAAAGGTCACATAATATCATCAACCACTCGAAAATATTGGAACTGAAATCGGTCCACACACATCTGAATGTACTAGATCCAAGATATCCTTGGACCTAATGTCACTGCTTGGAAAATAAACCTTGGTATTATTTCCAAGTGCACAATCTATGCATACTCCCTCATGTTCAGTTCCAAACTCTAGAAGACTTGTAACCATTTTCCTCAATACTATTTGTTCTTGGTGAAGTAAGTGTACCAATATCCTATGTCAAAGATCGCATAAATTATCATTGTCATGCACCAGGGCCTAAGTTGGTTGACCTGTTAGCTTGTAGATATTTCCATCACAAATCCCAGTGACTTTTGTTGAGTCGAGATTAAATACCTTTGGCCAAGCAAGAACTTGTCCATCAACGAATTCCACCACATACCCTTTGTCTTCCATGGTAGATATAGAGACTAGGTTCTTCTTTAGTCTAGGTACATACAACACTTCACTCATCTTGAGAGGCTTTCCAAACTTCAGCTAAAACAAAGTTGTTCCAACTCCCTTGACTGCATACTTGGAATTATCTCCAAGTTCCACTTGCAATATTGAGTTCTCCTCTGTTAGATTGGTGATTGATTTATGTGACCCTACGATATGACGAAAAGCTATGCTGATCACCTATATGGCTTGCTGACGTCACATGTATTTTTGTTGGTGTCAGCCTATACAGACTTGCTCCTGCTCAGAAACCTTGTATGGATGTACATGACTCACCCTTCTGCAACCCACGTACATATGTGACTTTTCCCACTACAATATGTGTATACACAATTCACCTTACTACAACCCACGTACATATGTGATTGTGCCCACTGCAACCCGCATACATACACAATTGAACCCATTGCAACCCATGTATTTGTACAAACTACTTATTCCTTCACACGTGCATCCTTCCTCACTTCCCACATGTGATCTAGAAACACTAGGTCAATTTACCTAGGTGTTGAAATCTCCTTGCTACAATTTCCATGCTCCCTAGCACAAGTGTTTACTCATGATGCCACAATGATAAAGTGACACAATGACTTCTCTCCTTTATATACAAGTCTAATGAGTGAGTTTAGGAGCCCTTCCTAAAATCAACAATTCATTAAAATATTTTATTCCTCTTTGTGGGTGTGACACCCCATCACAAACCCATAAAGCCCATCAACTTTCCCATGAGGCCCTAGCCTGATTCCAAAGTTGATTTCACTAAAACTAAAGGTTGTTCTAGTGCCAATGAAAATTCCCACATGCCTGACACCTCAACCTCTTGTGGGAATACGTCTCGAAGATACAAAATCAATGGGAGATCTAAATCTAAGGGAAGATCTAAATCTCCTGGAAAATTTGTAAAGGTATGTTGGAGATGTAGAAAAGAAGAGAACTATAATAAGAAATATAGATCCAAAAGTGTTGAGAGAAGGAAGGGATCTGAAGATGCTCTATCACCGAGTATCCATCTTTCATCCTCAAGTTGTACAACTTCTTCCACAGGAACAATTTATTTACCAGGGACTTTGACTGATACAAAGCCCCTAACTTATCCCATAGTGCCTTGGCGGTAGCTTCTCTTGACACATTCGGTAATATTGAATCTGAGAGACACAACTGGATTGTGCTCTTCGCATTTTGATCTAACTTTTTATAGTCTTTTGTTGACGTTCCTGTAGGTGCAGTACCTGGATCCACAACGATCCACTGATCCTTGTCCACCA
This sequence comes from Picea engelmannii, assembly GCA_009831015.1. Lineage (NCBI taxonomy): Eukaryota > Viridiplantae > Streptophyta > Pinopsida > Pinales > Pinaceae > Picea > Picea engelmannii. The sequence goes on along the minus strand of ML805977.1, from coordinate 314,310 downwards.
ACATATCTTCCATCTTAAGCTTCCACAACTCAAAAATTTTCCCAATAAATTTCTCAATCTCTATTTTTGAACTGCTCATCATTTATTTTCACCTGAAGAATTGATACCACAAATATCCCATTGTAACAAGGTTTATCACAGACCCAATCCAAACCCTTATCCACAAAGGCATCCCCCTAAAGCCAATAACAACTCTAATACCAAATGTCAATTTTAACCTTGTACAATTAATTACTGCAAATAATTTTTTAATAAAAATAGAAAATATACAATGGCCTACACACATTACACAAATTTTTACCCTGGAAAACCAACAACCTATTTAGAGTCTCACCTATGAATCTTTGTATTCATCATCTTCTTCATTGTTTACAATACAATATACATAGAGGATCTCATGACATCCAAACCCATAATCCATTGACTTGGATTAGTCAACATCCCTAATTCCTTAATTAGAATTAGAAAACCATTGTCGAAAACCATGTGCCGAAAAACCACCAAAAATGGACGCAAAAAAACCACCAAAAAAATATGTTGGGGCCCCCTCCCCCTTGCTCCCATATCAGTGTATAGTACATGGGATCAATCTTACAAAGAATATAACACATACCCAACACCCTTCTTACTCCCATGTCGCCCTCAACCATCTGCTACTACTCACTTACCATTGGCACACACTTGGATGTGGTATGCCCATCCCCTTTGGCTCACCCATGTCCTTTTTGGAACGTAGCACCACTACTCTATAGCCAATATTCCCTTTTCTTGGGATGCACATCAACCCTTGACCTTGTTCCAATCATACCCCTCCATGTGGCCCTCCAACTCAACATGGGAATAGCCACATCAACCACGAAGAATATGCCATATACCATCATGGACATGGTTACCAAGTCATCAAAACAGTCTAGCATAGTTATCACCATGTGGACCATTCTAGAAGTTCCATGTGGGACTTTATCCCCCTTGCAAGGTTTTCATATTTATCTTTTGAATGCAATATTGAAACTAAAATAACTTAGCCATCTGGACTTGGATTTTAGTGTTGTTTTTTTCATATAATCTCTTTTTCAATCCTTTACAGAGTGGTAGAGCTGGTTTCAATTTATTTTGCAATATGATGCAATTGAAGTTTATTTTTCTACAGATAAACATGACTCATACTCATTTTTGTATATTTCCAAGGGCATAACTTCCTCATATAGAATTGGTTTTGAGTCCCATGTTTTTTAATTTTAGCCATTTTTTCGAGCTCTATGCAATGGTATAGTTTATTTTAGTCAATTCTACTTTTTTATTTCTAATTTTCAAAATGGCTACTTCTAACCCTCATGAGGCTCAGTTAACAAGCACCAATTATTATTCTTGGAAATTCTACATGGAGGACCTACTTAAGAGTAAAGGTCGTTATCTAATCATGCACTACAAGATATAGATAAATGTATGAATTGGTTAAATCATAATGTTGAAGCAAGAGGCTCCATTGGCATGTCCATCGTTGATGATCTAAAATTTCATATTCAATCTCTTGATACACCACAAGAAGAATGGTTAAATTTTAAGCATCTCGTTGGAAAAACTAATTTAATTTGTTTTCATTAGTTGGAAAAATAAACTCATCTCCATTTATCCAGTAGAATTATCCAAAATTAAAGACTACATGTTAAGATTTTAGAAAAATCCCCATATTAAGCATAAATCCCTATATATTGAGTTGTTGTATTTCTATTGTTATATTAGTATTGTTGGCTAGACCTTTTAATTATGATTGCATCCTTGGTCTTCTATATATACCAAATAGACCTAGTTTTAAGATCATCTCATATTTTCTTGTGCATTGCATACATGTAAAAGGAGGTTTCCCCCTCGAAGTGGATTATTCATTTACTATTTTTGGAGTTTGGTTCATAACATTTGGTATCAAAGCATACAACCCTAGGGTTTCACTCCTTCAATCAATACATCTTGGAATTTTTGCTATAATTATTTTTTTGTGATGCTTCAAATAGTAAAAATTTTAGGATAACGAGGAGACATATATAGGTACATGTGGAAAACAAATTAGGAATTTTTTCATTACACTTTTTGAGATATAACCTGTGGAATTTCGGGTTTGTGACTAGTCCTAAAATCAATTTCAAATGAGTCCTCTTGGAATTTTCACTATATATATATTTTTTTTAAAGGTTTCAAACAATGAAATTTTTAGGATCCTAAGAAGACATAGTGAATTACTTTTGGTAGAAATTCCATGGTTTGGATTGTTATACTCTCTGAGAGATAGTCTATGGAAATTAGGTTTATTTGACTAGCCCTAAAATTAGTATCAACAAGAATTCTTGGTAGAAGTGGCATATCTAAATCTTTGTAAGTCCAAATTAAGTGGCACTAGTTCCTTTGGAAATACGATAGACCATAATATATCAAGTAAAAAATTCAAAATCAAATTTGAATTAGTGGATACATGGCATTCCATACAAGTTCTCTATCTGAAAAGGGATAAGAATCAACAAGTTTTGGGAAGGTTACCATAATTTTCACTTCACGTGACAAATTTTGGTCAGACCTATGGATTTGCAGAGAAGACCTATCAGACTACTACAAGAAGAAATTCCAAACTTATAAGGGTCAAAATTTCAGAGATACATTAGGATAAGGTCGGCCAATATGACAAACTCGAAATTAGGGTTTTAAATTTGTGATAAAGAGAAAAAAGAGGAGTATTATTTTTGTCCCACGTGGCAAAGGGTTCTCCAAAAATTGCTTATCCCATTAAACCTCCATAAGGATCAACTAGGACTCATGAATAAAATGAAGAAATACATAACCAACTATCTAATTTGAAGAATCAAATTAATGAATTGAGTGCTAGGTCAATAACAAGTAATGATGGGGTAAACATACAAATACAAATAAAAGAAATGGAAAATAAGATAGATGAGATGGGTGAAAATAGGGGACAAATGGAAAAGAGGATGAATGAAAATAGGGAATAGATGTAAAATAAGATGGAAGAATTGAAAATTTCCATGTCAACCATATTGTTATGTACCATAGATGAGAGATTTTGTCAATGAGATATCAGGACACGAGGAAATCATGTAAATGTGGAGGAAATAAATATTGAACCCAAAAATCATGATTATTCATCACCTCCGAATCCACATCACCGAGGGTTCCACTCAGCACCAAGAAATTACTTAATTCCCAAGATCGATATGAGGAAGTTTGATTGTAAATATTTTATAATATGGATATTATAGATGGAGCAATTCTCTTATCTACACCAAGTTCCAACCTTACAAAAGGTAACTCTTGAATCCTTGTATTTAGGAAATGATCAATTTGTCTGGTATGAATGGCTTTGTTAAAGAAAAGAAAAAAGGATTCTATTATCTCTTGGTCCATTTTTACAAATGAATTTATAGCACATTATGGGGATATTAAGAGCAATACATTCTTTAGTCAATTTGTAAATATTTGGCAAAGAGGTTCAATTACAGAGCACTTTCAACAATTCCAAAAACTAAGTCTCACGATACATAACATTCGAGAGGATAATTTTTTAGATCTCTTTATGGGAACTTTAAAGGAGAACATTCAACATGAGGTGTGTCTCTTCGAACCTAAATCCCTGGAGCATGCTTTTAGTATGGCAAGGAAAGTTGAAAGTAAAAATATGGCTACTAGAAGACTGATCTATAAAAACTATAGAGAACATCATACTCCCTCTTATAACCTCACTCAACCTACAAGGTTGAAACCTCAACAAATGGATGAAATAAAAGGAAAGGGACTATGTTTCAAATGTGATAACAAGTATAGTAAGGGGCATAAATGTGGCGAGAAGAAATTATTCTATATGGATTGTGAAGAAGAAGAAGTTGAAGAATTGGAACCATTGCAGGATATAGAACTAGAAGAGGCTACTCCAACCATATATTTTCATGCTTTGGATAGCATCAATACTCTACAAACCCTCAAGATAGGATATATCAAAAATAAAAAGGTAGCGGTGTTGATTGATTATGGTAGTACCCATAACTTCTTTAATTGTAAATTAATGAAACTTCTCAATTGCTTTGTATTTTCAACACTATAGTTTTAAGTAATAATGGCAGATGGAGGTACCATAAATTGTTCCAGGAAGTGCCATAGTATTAAGCTCAATATGGGGGAATATTTATTGGATAGTCCCATGATTGAAATCCAAATGGATGGCATTTATTTCATATTAGGGGTCCAATGGTTACAATCATTGGGAACAATGGCTCTTAATTTTCGAGAACTTTTCATGAGATTTTCCTCAAAAGGCCGAGAAATTGAACTCAAAATTATCCAAGGTAATCCCTCTAAAGTGATAATCTCTAAAAACATGATAAAATTACTCAAAAAGGGACACCATGGTGTACTTTGACGATTGTTCTCACTATATGTTCAAACATCTAGAACTTTTGTTCCAGTGGATCTCCAAAATGTTATCGACAATCATTCCAAGGTATTTGAAGAGATTTTTAAGGGTCTTCCTCCTACTTGAGATCGTGACCATGATATTCATTTGCAACTAGGAAGTGTACCACCTGACATTATGCCTTGCAGGTACCCATCTACACAAAATAGTGATATTGAGTGTATGATTCAAGAAATGTTAGAGGCCAACATCATTCAACCTAACCAAAGTTTTTTCTATTCACCAATAGTGATGGTTACAAAAAAGGATGTTTCATGCCATATGTGTCCAGATTATAGAAAACTCAACAAAATGACCATTAAAGATAAGTTGTGTATTCTTGTAATTGATGAATTATTAGATGAATTTCAAGGAGCATTTTTTTTTACTAATTTGGATCTCCACTCTGGATATCATCAAATCATAATGAGGCAAGAAGACATTCCCAAAATGAACTTTAGAACACATGAAGGTCATTATGAGCTTTTGGTGATGCCTTTTGGGCTTACTAATGCACCTTCAACATGTCAAATCTTGATGAATTATATTTTCAAACCCTTACTCATAAAATTTGTATTAGTATTTTTTGATGGTATACCAATCTACAATAAATCGTGGGAAGAACATGTACAACATGTTGACATGGTGTTAAAACTATTGGAAGAGAAACAACTATATGCAAAGCCTTCCAAATTTTCCTTTGGGATTCAAGAAGTGGAATATATCGGTCATATTGTATCTCATGAAGGTGTCAAAGTGGACCCTAACAAAATCAAAGCTATGATGGAAAGGCCAATTATGAAAACCTTGAAGAATATTAGAGGATTCTTGGGATTGATAGGATATTACCGTAAGTTCGTCAAAATTATGGTCAAATAGCAGCACCTCTAACAACATTATTAAAAAATTAGGCATTATCTTGGACTCAACAAGCAACCAAGTCTTTTGAAATGCTTAAGGATACTATGTGTACAACTCATGTCCTAGTCACACCTAACTTCACAAAAACCTTTATTGTGAAATGTGATGCCTCGGGACATGCCATCAATGTTGTTTTAATGCAAGAAGGAAGGTCCCTTGCCTTTGAAAGTAGCCAACTTAAATGAAATAACTTACTCAAACCTATTTATGAAAAGGAAATGTTGGTTATATTACATGAAATTAAGAAATGACACCCTTACCTAATAGGAAGACACTTCAAGGTAAAAATAGATCATGATATCTTGAAGTAATTATTGGAACAATGATTATCTTCAAAAGAGCAATAAAAATAGGTTACAAAGATGTTAGGTTATGAATTGAAATTATTTACAAAAAAAGAAAACAAAATATGGTGGAAAATGCACTTTCAAGGAAAGAAGAAGACACAGAGGGTTTACTGTGTGCTATTTCCATTCCACAATCTAATTGGGTGGAAGAAACAAGGATAAATTGGAAGCAAGATAAAAAGGTATTCAAGATCACTTAACAAATACAAGAGGACCTAAGCGCATTAGATAATTTTTTGTGGAATAACGATTTACTATGTATCAAGATTGCGTATATTTATGTAATAATTCCCAACTCAAACAGAAGGCCATTTTGGAATTGCACACTTCTCCTATTGGACATTCAGGGTTCTTGAAAACTTACCATAGGATCAAGAAGGGATTTTTTTCTGAAAAAGGTATTAAAACTAATGTTCAAAAGTTTGTGGTTTAATTTTTTTTTGCCAACAGAATAAGGGAGAGACAATCAAGACCCCAAGTCTCCTACAACCATTAGACATACCAATTCAACGTTGGGAAGACGTTTCAATGGATTTTATTATAGGTCTACCCAAGTCCAAAGGAAATAATGTCATTATGGTAGTTGTGGATTGACTCACAAATTATGCCCATTTTTTATCCCTTTATCATTCTTTTAAAGCAAGTACAGTAGCGACAACATTCAAGGAAATAGTTCAGAAGCTACATGGAATCCCTAAAATCATTGTAAGTGACAGAGATCCAATTTTCACTGGAAATTTTTGGATTGAATTATTTTGTTGTTTGGGTACTCAATTGGCTCGTAGCTCCTCTGACAATCCTCAATATGATGGGAAAACTAAGATTGTGAATAAATTTCTAAAAGGGTGTCTTCATTGCTTTTCATATGATAAATAAGCACAATGGGTCAAGTGGTTTCCCTTGGAAAAATGGTGGTACAACACATCCTTACATACTTCATCAAAAATGTCCCCATTTATGGCATTTTATGGATATCATCCTCCATCATTCACATCACCCTTGAAATAGCAAGTGAAGTTTCATGCAGTGGAGGACCGCATAGAGAACCAACAAGAGGTTCTCAAACTATTGAAAGACAACTTGGTTAAATAAAAAAACAGGATGAAACAACAAGCAGATCAACATCTCAGTGAAACGAAATTTGAAGTGGGGGATTGGGTATTTCTAATACTACAACCATACAAACAAATGTTCCTCAAGCAACAAAAGAAGGACAATAAATTAGCACCCAAGTATTATGGTCCTTATAAGGTGTTGCAAAGGATTGGAAGTATGGCCTATAAATTGGAGTTACTATAACATTCCCCAGCCCAGATGAGGAACATTACGTGCGGAATACTAAAAAATTAAAATTTTATGTTATCTAATTAATTTCATGTAGCTTCCAACTACGAATTACATACACAAATTTAGTTGCTAAATGTTACCATTATTTAGATGCATCTATAACATGATAGCATGAACATGAAATGCAACCAAAAACTAAAACACAAAATCATATAACCAATATTATACACAAAGTTCATGCACAACAATTATACACATAAAAATAAGACAACAACAAGATAAACACTTATGTTTTGGAAACAATTGTGCAACCGGTTGCTTGGGATGGATGTTCCATCCGATAATAGACTCATTGTTCCAAATATCAACAACCAGTCACCCCCGAGTTGAGGCTAGTAATCCACAAAAGAGGGTGGTCTCTCATTGTCCACTCACAACTCATACAACTCACAACCCACTGGTATTCTCCTAGAGCTATCATGATTTTCCACCAGCTCTCTTCTTCTTGACCTTTCCAACCCAAGGAATGTACCCCTTCACTAATAGCAGTCCCTCGGGTGTCGCATTAGTTTATCAGGGTCTCTCTGGCATAGGTAATCAAGAATCTCTTTGTTGGGAATTCCAATGAACTCGTTGTTAGGAAAACTACCAGGAAACCACAACAAACACTTGTTGCTACAATGCAACTCATACAAGAGTTCACTATTTCAGCATGACAACCTGGTTCTTCAGTATTCAGTTCCAAAACACTCCATATATTCTCCAACATACTTTAGAATTCTCCCTTCATGGATGTTCCAGCTCCAAGCTCTCTTTCCCTGCTCTATTCTTGTTGCTCATGCAAAAACATTCATGAGTAAAAATTGTTGTTGCTTCCCATACGATTTTCCTTCCTTTGGCTTGCTAGCTTAACTCACACACTTCCCCTAACTTATTGTACTCATCCCCCATGCTCCCAATAACTATGGGATGTGACTTCTCACACCCACCCTCTTACAGGTATTCAATGATTGGCTTTGGGAACACTCAATCAGAAATTATAAGGTTCATATACAAATAGAAATTTTAGGAAAATTGGTTGAATTAATATACATGATCGATTATCCCTTAGACCCCTCTTGACCATTCTCTTAGACCCTCCCCTCTCTTGTGGATTAATTGAGCCCCCATCTATGTTCATGTCCCCTTAGTAGTTAGCATCATATTTTATTATTAAAACGTAGAAATAAAATTCGCATATTACATCGCTTGGCCATAGCCACACATTATATTTACATTAAGCATTAATTAAAATAGCGATTATAGTGGGGATGTTACAATCCCTCTCCCCTACAATTTTGTGTCTTCCTTGGTGCAAACTATGTCAATATGAATATATGCAAATTTACATCACCATACTTAGAAAAAAAAAATTCTACAATGTTATACTCCAACAACAGTTCCAACTAAAATATCTTGTTCCTCTCAACCCATGGTCCCAAGGAATGCACCATTATTTTATCAGGGCTAACTCAAGGAATGTGTCATTATTTTATCAGGGCCCCCAGTGCAGTTTCCTAGGACTTTGAAATATGGTTTCGGAACTCTAGATGCTCAAAATGGACTTTTTGCATTCTATTTTCTTCAAAATTGTCAAAAATTCGCGGGTATTCTTACCACATGTTTTCTTCATGATCCCATGTAGCATCTTCATGACCATAGCAGTTCCATAGAACCTTTACCAGACCTATGGCCTTGTTTATGAGAACTTTCAATTTCCGGTCTAGGATGTGGGTTCAACCCGAAAATCCCCTTCGTGCTCCACCTGGATCACATTCCCATCAATTATTTGGTTAGGGACAGGCACATATTTCTTTAATAATGGCACATGAAATAAATTATGAACTCTCAAGGATGCAAGAAATGTTAGGATGTATGCAACTAACCCTATCTTTTCTAATATTTCAAAAGGCCCACAATATTTTGTTGCCAACTTTGGGCAACTTCCTAATCTTAGCAAACTTCTTTTCGCCTTCACTTTTAAGAACACATATTCTTCCACTTTAAAATATCTAAAAACTTTTTTCTTGTCTGCATAATTTTTATGTCTATCATGGGAAGCCTTTAAATTCTGCTAGGTCTTTGCCATCTATTCTTCCATTTCCCTTAACAAATTTGGCCCAACAATTGTTATGTTTGTTGGATTATCCCAACTCACTAGTGCGTTACACTTTCTGCCATACAAGGTGTTAAGCCCTAATATTGGCTCATTACCCCTTAATTGGGGCATATTAGATTAGTAATGTTATTTTATTTATGTCGGCTTTAGGCCATTAGTTGTAATTTAGATTAGTAATGTTATTTTAATTATGTCGGCTTTAGGCCATT
>ML805977.1:279161-295588 GCA_009831015.1 Picea engelmannii | reverse complement strand
TCATAAAAAAATTTAATTAATTAATAATCAGGAAAGTAGGTGGGTCTCATTTGGCTATAAATGAAAGGGAAAGGAAGGAAGAAGGGGAGGAACGGTTAGCGTAACGTTACGCTGCCGAATTGTGGTTTGACGGATTTTCTTGTGTGGAGTTGGGTGAATCTCAGCTGTGTTTTGGAGTGGTAGCTCAGCCGTGGAGGCGAGCTGAGACGCTAGCCTACCTCTGGTTCTTGTGTGGCCCCTTTGCGGCTCGGGGGGCTAAGGGGGAAGCAGAGTACCCCTAGCGTTTGGCTGGGAGGTACCGGTGAGCCTTCAGTGGTCGGCGAGCGGAAGCGGCAAGGATCGCGGGACGCGGCACGGAGCGCGGGACGTCGTCCGAGGAAAGCGAAAGGAAAAGGTATGGTTTTAATTGGTGAAGTAATATGCATTTTAATTTTGGAAAATTTAATGTTATTGATAATATAGTATTCTGGAAATTGTATGCATTCACTACCATTCGCACTCTGGAACGATCTGCGTTTTAAATGCCTTAGTGCTCTGTGTTTTTGCTGACGTTTGGGGTGTATTGTCCTGCGTCTAAAATACTTATGGTTCTGCGTTTTACCGAGATATGGGGCGTTGTGGTTATCAGCGTTGAATGTTTTATTGTCCTGCATTTTGCCAATATTTGGGGCGTTTTATCTTCCAATGTTTGCGTTGGGCAGTAGGTTTTGGGAAGTCTTGTCCATTGGGGCGTTCTAGGGATTTCTGTGAGGGGACGTTTTGTTTTAAATCTGCGTTATTAATTGTCTGCCCCTCTTATGTAATCTGTGTTTTCGATACGGACATTGTCTGCAAATTTTTTCAGATTTGTATGTGGTTAAATGCTTCCTTTCAGTCGGAACAAGTTTGCTTGAGCATTAAAGCTATTTCCTTACCTTTCCATTCAAATTTGGGGGTTTGCGTTTTAAATGGCCATCCAAAACTGATGAAATCTGAACGCAAACAATTATGTACACATTTCGAATCAGACATTGGACTCTGCATTTTCTGTTGCGTTTTCATTCTTGCTTCTGCATTTCGTTGCGTGCGTCGTTGTCTCGGCTTCCTTTGTCTTTTTCCTGCGTTGATGTGCATTCTCCATGTGATGTTGGCTACCCTGTGTGTTTTTTTTTTTAACTCTGTGATTCGTTGGATTTCCTACGCGCTCCACTGAGGTAAACGCTCAGCAACTTACGGGTAACCTCTGCGCATGGAGACTTGGGATTCCCTGCCGCCGCACATTAAACCTTCTGCCTTCACTCAGCGAATTTTTAACTGATACGGTAACTGCAGTTCTGCATGGGGTGGCGTGGCGTTCTCCTTAAGAATCGTGCAACATGGCCCCTTCCTTCGATGAATTTACGGAGAATTCGCTGGGTAATGAAATCGATGGGACCCTTCCTTAACTTGTCGGTAGTTGGAATTTTATTTCATTCTCTAGAGGTTGTGGAATAATCGTTCCACAGCGTTTTAGCCTTATCCCCTTCATCACGCGCGCACCTTCCTTCATGTGAATACAACTTATATTGATGTAATCCTTATGCTACGGTAGTTGTGTTATCAACCGAATTGATTTCACCTGAGCTACAGGTTCTTGACCTTGAAGTGCGACTATAGGAATAAAAACCCTTGCAATCTAATGCAGTGTTATGTATTTTCTGAGCAGTGAAGTCGATCCCTGAACCCTGCGTGTATATCCCCACATCGCCGGGAATGATCCTCATTCACGGCTACTACAGCTAGATATGTTACGGTAATCAATTTAGGTCTGATCGTTTTCAGGTTGAAACCAAAATGATTGCCGGACAGCCTACCAAAAAGAAAAAAAACGACTGGTGTCATACATTCACAGGTTGCACACCTGGCGTAACAGGCCTGCAAGTTTCAGTTTTTTCTGTTGAGCGCAGACAAAATTCAAACTGCATCTGACATTAAAAATCCAGCAGGGGCAAGTTACGATAACCCACCAAAGTCTTAGGGGACTGAATCTCCTTCTCCTTAGCGACTACAGAACGATCGTGCGATTTTAAATCCTACCAGAATTGCCAGCATAAAAATATCCGTAACTAAATGAATATAAATGGAATTATCACTCAACGATCTATAGCCATTAAATATTCATTTAAAATAACCTTAACCCTGAATTGATTATGGTTGGGTCTCGATGAAACGTTATCGTTATCCATTCTTGGGATTGAATTACCAATGCGAAAGGTAATTATATTAATTGTGCTTAATTGATCATAGACATTACCCATAGTTAAGGAAAATGTTACGGAATTATTTTTGACTTGTATGCATCCATTATGCTTACGAGCTATATACTGTTACTTATCTTTATGTCCTTGAATTATAAAGTACTTTCATAAGATTTAAATGTTGTACTAAAGTTGGAAATGGATAGATTATTTTATGCACTAACTCTTATGAGTTGTCATTTCTTTTAGTGTTATGCTGATAGAAAAGTTAATATACCTGATAATTCCTTGCATAAAGAATTTACATTTACTTGAAAGTTAAGGGTATGTTATATAATATTCACAAGTAACTAAATTGTACATGGATTGAATTATTAAAGTACCTTCATAGATTTAAATGTCGTATTAGAGTTGGAATGGATAGATTATTTTATGCACAAAATCTTATGAGTTGTCATTGCTTTTAGGTTGTGCTGATAGAAAAGTTAATATACCTAATAATTCCTTGCGTAAAGAATTTACATTTAATTGAAGGTTAAGGGTATGTTATATATAATATTCATAAGTAACTATATTGTACATGGATTGAATTAATAAGGTACTTTCATAGATCGAAATGTTGTATTAAAGTTGGAAATGAATAGATTGCTTTATGCACAATTTCTTATGAATTATCCTCGCTTCTAGTATTATGCTGATAGACAAGTTAATGTACCTAATATTCCGTGCATAAGGAATCTATATTTAATTGCAAGTTAATGATAGGTTATGAATTTTTATAAGTAATTATCTTGTACATGGATTGACCTGAAGAAATGTAATAGATCTTGAATAGTTAGAATGAGTATGGTTGGAAAGTATACACCTTCAGTCTTTAGAATGGCTCACTGTTATGAGACCTTAATTAGTCAACCTTGATCGAAGGAATCCTGGATTACTAACAAGGCTTATGTGACTTGGAGGACCTAACCCTGCATGTATAGGAGGTTGGTTAGTTAATGAGGTTAATTTCATTTGTCTTAATGTGACTTATGTTATTGGATTTACTTGTGAGTTTTATAAATTAAATTTCTACACGTTGTTCTCATATCACTAATAAATGTTGTAATATTGCATAGGCTTTTATAATTACTTCATGGTACTGGTTGAAATGGCGAATATGGTTATATTAAACTTGTATCCTTATTATAGCCATGCGCTTTCCATAAGGGGCGCATTTGTTCTTCTTATTTATGTTGAGCTGGATTGTGATCAGTAGGCTGCTTGGTCTGATGTGTCGGGCGGGATGTAGACACCTCCATGTTCCTCAGAACAGTCGCCAGCCCTGAGACCTTAAATGGTTAAAGACGATGGGAAACTGGGCTTGAGCGTTGATTATGTGTCTTGGGGGTCCTAACCTTGCAGGGTAGGATGGGCGGGAGGTCAGTCGCTTTTAGCAGTCAGTTTTGCTTGTCGTATGATCATCATTCATGCATGTGGTTGCGTATCGTGCGTCCTGGTCATATTCTTATGTTCATCCTAGTTGCGTCACATCATTGTCAGGTGGCGACGCAGAGTCGAGTAGACTGTAGTTGTCTCCTAGTACATACGCACACACACACTTCAAAAAAAAAATTGCACCTATCTCTAGAATGGTTGTCGTAACGAGGCAGTTCGTTACATGGCCCCTCTGTCTTTGGTTGCCTCTTCCATATGTGCTGCAAAAATCTAACAACCCTTCCTAAAACTCTTCTTCAATTGCATAGCTGAAATTTCACTAACATCTACAGCCCTTGAAATGCCTTGAACATTGCCTTGTTTCCCTTCTCCATCAAGACATGTGATTGTCTTGTTATAACCGTCTAAGACAACATGGTGTTTTTCTAACCAATCCATGCCAATTAGAAAATCATATGAACCCAATGGTATGATGTTTACATCTGCCTTTGTACTGAGCACATTCATGTCTATCAGACAATCTTTAACCAACTCATTGATTTTTCTCTTAACCCCTGTGATTAATTGAACTAACCAAGATTTCTTATGCCTACTCCTTTGTAAGTGGAGTATTTCAACAATGTTAGAGTTTATGTAACTATGGCTAGCTCCAAAATCAATTAAAAATTTTATGAGTTGGTTATCAATCTTACCTTCCACTTCAATCATGGGGGATTGATACTTTGCTTGCTTATTGTCCATGTTAGATCATGTTGTCATTGATTCCAATGGTTTGATTGATTGATGTCAAGTGATTGATTGATTGATAATTGATGTAATAAATATGTATTTTCCTTGATGAGAATGATAGATGTCAAAGTGGAAACCAATTGATGAAGATGGATCAACGAGTTGTTATTGATACATGATGAATAGTTGATGTATATGATGCAGTAGTGAATTGATGCAAAGATGACTCATTATTGTCTTATCATGGTTGATAAGGTGCACAAATGGATGAACTCCAAAGTGGTCCCCTTATGGTGAAATCCCTCACAGGAATACGCTTTGCAGATTGAGTTATCCTAGAAGAATGGTTGGAGGACCCATGCTTGTATGTGGAATAATGAGATGAATATCAATGAAGTTGTTGGTGAAACTATCATATATAGATAGTGCTTGTCATACCATTTTCAGTGGTATGTGGTGTTGTTCCTGAGTTTATACTTTAAGGCTCTAAAGTATATCGTCAAGGCATCCAAAAAAGGTAGAGATAAATAATCGGTAAAAATGAAAAAAAGTTTAAAGGAAACTGAGATCACGGTTGATTCCTTAACTGTCTTTGTCTAGCTTCCCATTGTTCTTGAATGCTAATATCCCTTTCAATTGCATCCCATAATATTTCAAGTTCTACCCGTGTATTTCTTGTTTATAAGATGGTATTGAATAGGTTTAATGCAATGCTTGTTTGATCTGATAGACTAGGTTCTATATTGGGTTGTCTGGTAACTGGAACAGTCATGAAATCTGAGGGTTTCTTTTTTGTAAATCAAGAATATTTTCGAGGGTCACAAATTTCTGGTTCAAAATTATAAAAATAGAACTTCCAAATTATGAATTAATAGTATAACAGAAATAAAGGCCTTTTCTAGTATCTGAGTCAAATTTTAAAGGAGACAGTGGACAGAATGAAGAAAAAGGAAACATGTAGTTGTATAACAAAAATGAGGCATCAATTTAAGAAGAATCTCATTTTAAATAAATACAAGAAAACAGGTAATAACTTTGCAGAAGCATACAATTTATGAGTCCTAAAACGTTCATAGGTATTATATTCGTTGAAAGCTGATACAGAGGAAAAACTGCAAACGATTAGATAATCTTACTGTTTTAATTATTATAATAGAAATTACCGCATGAAACACTTCAAACGAAAGTATGGAATAAAAAATAGAATGACAAAGAAACACATAACTCAGGCTTGACCAGATCTGGAATCTTCAATCTATATTGTATTAATTCAGGCACAACGAAGTTATCTCTTTACAGTCCCTCCAGAAAAAAGCCTTTTCTTAGTCTTGAAAAATTACATTTATACAAAACCACCAAACTTAGGATGGTTGGTGAGTTCCTAATTTTTA
This sequence comes from Picea engelmannii, assembly GCA_009831015.1. Taxonomy (NCBI): domain Eukaryota; kingdom Viridiplantae; phylum Streptophyta; class Pinopsida; order Pinales; family Pinaceae; genus Picea; species Picea engelmannii. The sequence goes on along the minus strand of ML805977.1, from coordinate 289,815 downwards.
GAGACTAACTATTTGTTAAAAAGTAGATCCAAAACTGTTTTCATGATCTTCTTCATTTTTCCATTTTTTGGGAAGTAAAGCCCTTCCAAATAATAATTTTACTTTGCCGATGACTCTCCTTCTTTTGATTCGATACATTTAATACATTTCTCCAGGAACTATGTAAAATTTCTGGGGGGTTCTGGAAAATCTCTTGCCTCGAACAAATAAACCTTTCTCTGAATCTTAGAAAGGCGGTCATCCACTCCTTTATCTGTAAACTTTATTGACTGCATCTTTAAATTTGGCTCAACTAACAACATGTCCACTAGGGTGACATCGATTTTTCTTAGTTGTGAAATTCCCATTTGGATTTCACTCAAATTTTCCCTAAAATTTAATTGATGTCTTACAATATTGATCTGTCCCAAAAGTCCTATACACTGTCCTTTTCCAATATTTAATGACCCTTTGTCTAGAAGATAAAAAACTTCTTCACAGTCATCTCTGATTTCTTTGGCTATTCTTTTGCTTTCAGTTATGTTGGTTTCCCTTAGCTTGAGCATGATGTCGCCTCTGATTTTCTCTGTGGCTGATACTTTCATAGTTTCGGATACCTCTTCACCTGTCGAATATATAATTGCCTTTTGGAGAGTAACCCTCACTGCTTTGGCTTCTTTTTCTCTTAGGACAATATTTTCAAAAGCTTTATCTACTTCTTTAAAGTAATTCTGAATAATTTTTATCTTGGAAATCAATTTCTGTTGTTCAATTTCTATTTTCAAATGCACTTCTAGTGACTGGGCCTGGAAAGCTTTTAAGTCTATAATCTGATCTTCCATTGATATTAATCTAGCCTGCAACTGTTCTGCGTGCTCCTTTTGTTGAGTGATTTGTAGCTGATTTGTTTGTATTTTCTGGCTCATTTCATCCAAACTCGTTTTGAGTGATTGAACCTCTAACCTTTCGACAGCCCTTGTCTGCTCCAAACTTTTACTCATTTCTTCTCTAATGCTTTCCTCAGCATTCTTTAATTGCTCTTGCAATTGTGCTATGATTTCATCACTCTTATTTATCCTTGTTATGATTTTTCCCACGGTAAAAACGTTTGATGTTTCCATGGCTCCCATGGAACCTGCTACCTCTATAGTGAAATCTTCTTCCTCCAAAGTTTGTCCATCTATCAGGACTTTATTTTTTTTAACCATGTTCCCCTCCCTCTTATGCATCTTCTGTTTTAGGACGGCCTTCCTTTTTCTACTGAAAAAATAATCGAAAGGAGGAATCTCATCTATGGGAATGGAGGTAAGGTCATCAACAAAAAGAGCTCCCGTCTTTGGCAGTCCAAAAGTGGACTGTAAGGGAGTTAAGGAGGCTATGGGACTCCCTAGATCCATAGATCCTTTCCCTCCTGCCGCCTTAGGCGTGTTGACATCAACCTTTGGTGATGAAGTGGGAGTAAACTTACCGGACTTGGGAGGTCTCCCTGACCTTTTCTGTGCTTTGGTCTTTTTGCTTGGTGGAGGCCTTTCCACATCCTGTAGGGCCTTTTTGGGATTTCCTTTATTTGGTGCTTCCTACTCGAAACCTGGTGGAATGCTTTCCTACTTGAAACCTGGTGGAACACTTTCTTGCTCCTGGGGGAGGGTAATTTCTTCCCCTTGAATTACTTGGGGCAGACCACTCCTTCGATGCTTCTGAAAGGTTTGAAAGCTGACTTGCAGGTCAGACGACAGTGTTTGTACTCTTTCCAACACTTCTTTATAAGATTTGGTCCCTTTGAACACGTCGTCCCAAGGGGACTCCTCATGTTCATAGGATTTCATATTATATTGTATCAAGTGTTTATTCACTAATTGATAAGGGCCATGCCTCTTGTACTCAATATTTACTAGTTTAATTTCTTTGAGTGCTTCTGCTTCCACCCTAGAATGTCCCAAATTTAGTACTGAAAATTTCCCGATGTGCACAGGGAAGATGGGCCAGGACTTCTTCTGAGTTTCCTTTAGCTCTATTCCAATATCACCTTTTATTATTTGGTGTGCCATTTCCCTACACACTAGTCTATCCGGAAGAAATTTTGGAAGCGCGTGAGGGGGAATTGAGCACCCATAAACCCTGATGTAGGAGAAGCTTTCTTCAATGAACCAGTCTGTTATTTGCTTGATTTTATTTGAAACAACATCAGAAATGTGAGGAGGTTCACAGCCGAAAAACATTTTATGCATGGGTATCACCACAAAATGGAAAATTTCGTAAAATGATTTTTTTGCATTTTCTTCCCACAACTCAGAGTGATATTTGCGAATGGGTTCAGGGCAAGTTATGTTCCAATTCCAATTCATCAGGGAAAATGGAGTCATAAAACAAATTGCGTCCATGAGGTACACTGACATGTAGAAGGCCATTGGTTGACCTTGGTCTCTTGCAGCTCTATAATCCGAAATCTCTTTGGCTAAATTATCAGTTAAAATCTTGTCCCAGTTGAAACTATACCCTTCTGATGCTTCTTCTAGAAAGGGCACCCATTATGTGGGGAAATGACAGGTATTATTTTTGCCGAAAATTCTACATAACATCATGGCTACATAAACCATGTACTCATTCAAAGAGGTTGTGGCATAAATTCTGTGGGTATCGGCCCTAAATTTTGATGGGAATCTCCACCAACCTTTGATTAAATCAGGGTAAGTTTGGTCTGCCTCAGTGCATTCCTTTCTCTGGAATTCAGCTATAAATTCAGAATTGTAAATGAAATGAGGATTAGGTGAGAGTTTGTACATAACTTGGATATGTTCAAGTCTGAATGAGCCAATAATGACTCCTTGATCATTTAAAATGCTTCTCATCAGAATATCAACTTTGTCCAAAGCCCAACTGACCATGTCATTGTACGGCATGAGCCATGGGCGTGTTGCAATTTTGTGAAGCTCTGATTCTGTTATGTCCCGAAGGTGATTCTCATAATCGCTAGGGGGATTTTTTATCTCGCAGTCCAGATTTTCATAAATCTGTCTCCATGATTTAATTGAGTCGATAGCATGTGGTGTGGTGTCTGATATGACATCTCCCTCTGGGCTGGAAGTCTCAGTTGTATATTCACTCTTCTTGGGTCCCTTCTTTGGTGCCATGACTCTGTATTGGAAAGAAAACATGTCACAGAAGAGAGGTGTGAAAGCTCGGCTGTATTATCCTATATCTGATAGAAAAAGCGAGAATAAGTTTCAAAACACAGACCTCTAGTTTTCTTTTAACTCATTTTATGGTGAAATTACTGACGCGGCTGTCAAGAATTTAATACCTTTAATGCGGCGAATATCTCTGAGATACGCATTTGTGTCACAAAAATCACAATCTATCCGTTATTAATGTGGTCATATTTCGTCCCCGAGGTGTAGGACAGTCGATGACAGAGTGTGTTGTTAAGCCACTCCGTGTTGTTAAAGTCACCGGTTCGAAACCTGCGGGGACAAAAAATCCAACCATGTTAAGGGTTGGTGTGGCTCAGGCCGGGTGAAATCCTCAGGTGATTTTGACAGCTTATATGCCCTTAAGTCGCAGTTTCTCAAGCCACAGGTTAATCGCGTAGACAACAGGTCCTGCACAAATTAACAAAAAAAAAAAAAATGTGGTCGTATTTCGGCAATTCTAAAATCAACATTCAAAAAACTTCTTTTGATGGAGGCCGAAAAGAAAGTAATTAAGAAGTTTAATTACCATTTCATGTATTTTTAAAATAAAGTTAGTTCTCTTTAAAATTCGGTATTGAGTCGGGACTTCGTGTTTCGGGGTTTCGGGTATCACGGTTACATGAGGTATGTCACCACTAAACCTCGAATTCTGAAATCGCGATGAGATTAGATTTAAGCCTTAACTTCTGTATTGAGTCGGGACTTCTCATTTCGGGGTTTCGGGGATCGCGGCTACATGAGGTATGTCACCACTAAACCCCGAATACTGAAATCGCGGTGAGAACAGTTTTAAACCTTAACTTCAATATTGAGTCGTGACTTCGCGTTTCAAGGTTTCGGGGATCGCGGTTACATGAGGTATGTCACCACTAAACCCCGAATCCCAAAATCGCGATGAGAATAGTTTTAAAATAATCAGGATCAACACTGATTTTCACTTCTTTCAGGAAATCGGGAATCAGGATTTTGCGATTCAAAATGTATTGAGGAGATATTGTTCTAAGTAAACCCCGAATCCCGAGAGGTTTAAAAGATGGTTAATTAACTTATTTAGGGTTCTAAATTTGGGACTTCACTTGAGAGAAAACGATCTTTTATTTCTGGTAGAAAGACTAAAAAGGTTATGATTAACCCAAACATACTTTCGGTTCAGCCAAGGCTTAGGAAAAACAGAGGATTTTGCCTATCTTTGCTTTGAAAGTTAGTTTGAACATTTCCGAAATTAAGATGAGACTTAAAGGGAGAAAAAACAAGATTTGGTGAAGATTAAGATTGATAGTGATCGAAGTGGAAAGGTGAGAGAACCTCGAAACTTGGAAGTGCTAACGAGTATTAATCATTTTATTTATATAAAATTTTATTTCCTTTTTTTTTTTCTTTAAGTTTATATATATATTCTTATATATAAAAAATCAGCAACTCGTTCACTTGTACCTCTTAGGATATTTTTAATTCATGTTCTCAGGTCAGAGTTCATACCTTGAAAGTTCGTCATACTTACAGCCAGAAGATTGTTTCCTCATTACCTTTTGGGCAAGTATTTATCAGGGTTATCCATGCAGATTACCCATGTAGTATAATTGGTCTATTGAGTCCTGACGCTTTTCCTATGAACAAATGATAACTGTAAAACACACTCATATTAACTCTGAGAACTGCTATATTTGAACTGCTTTGTATTTGCATCCTCTGAAAAATCTTAAATAATTTTTATTTATTTATTTTTTATTTTTTTTATTTTTTTTTATTTAACGAAAGCAATGTTACTATAAAGAAAATGTGAAAACAAACCGGTATATACAATGAAAGTTCGAAAACATATTACTGCATGTAGTGTTTAAGATATCGCCCATTTACAGGGGCGCTTAGAATATCTCCATTTAGATTTTCTAATGAAAAAATAGTTTCTCCTTTTGAGGCTGAGACTCTATAAGGGTCGGACCAGATCGAGTCGAATTTGTCGTGTTTGCCAACGTCTTCTCTTCTGGCTTCCTATTTTAGTACCAGATCTCTAGAGAGCAAATCTCTATCCTTGGCCTTCTGATCAAACAAAGCCTTCATCTTATCCTGATATCTCTGCAAATTTTCATTAACTTCAATCCTATTTTGTTGAACTTCGACCAACTGGTTTGCTCTTCTGATAATGTCGTTAGGTTCTTCATTCGAATCTTTCCATTTTTTCATTACTGGCAGAGAAAGATTGATCGGTAAGATAACATCAATGTCATATACTATCTAAAAAGGGGACATTCCGATTGCCCTTTTGGTACTTATCCTGTTAGCCCATGGACCATATTTCAAATGAATATGCCATGTCTTCTTGTTGTCAGTCAATATTTTTTTTATCATAGTTGTCAGACTTTTGTTAGATGATTCAGCTAAACTGCTGCCCTGTGGATAATAAGCTATGGAGTGTCCTAATATGATGTTGAATTTTTGACAAAAGCTTACCATAGCCATCGATTTGAACGCTTTTGCATTGTCGGTGACTATTTTTTGGGGACAGCCGAATCTGGATAAAATGTTTTCTTTCAGAAAGTTGATTACAATTGTGTTGGTCACGTTTATTGTGGGAATAGCTTCCACCCACTTGGTAAAATAGGTCGTTGCGGTTAGAATCCACCTGTGCTAAGCGTTGGAATTTGGGTGAATCTCTCAGATAAAATCAAGACCCCACTGCTGAAAAGGAGCTTCGGTTTTAACTAGAATTAGAGGTAAGGCTAGCACTTTCTGTTTACATGTAAACAACTGACAGGGAACACAAGTTCAGACTTTAGTATTTACATCTGTGAAAAGTTTGGGCCAGTAATATCCAGCTCTTAAGATTTTATAAGTTGTGGCTCACCAAGCATGGTGTCCTCCACACACTCCCTCATGGAACTCATCTATAACCTTTTCGGTTTCGGTCTCGACCAAGCAGCTCAGTAAAAAACCCAGGGGGTCCTTCCAAAATAGTTATTCGTCTATAATACAATTCTTTATAGCATGCAACTTCAGTTTCCTGGCTTTAGATGGGGTTAATTCACTGGGACATTGAAGGATCAATAGATAGGAAACAATATCATGATACCAAACTGAAGAAGAAAACCTATCTTCTATCTCAACCGTAGGAGTAGAGAAATCGAGTTCATTTATTTCTAGAGAACCCTCATCTTCTTGTAGTCGATTTATTCCAAGTGCCTGGAAGTTGGATTCGGCCAAAAATTTAGCCAGACCTTGGCCTTTAATGAGTTTTGTTGGTTCGACTTCAATATCGAACTCCTGAATCTTAGCTAACCATCTGCCTCTTCTCCCATCACTATCTGGCTGAACCAGTATGTCTTTGACTTAGCTTGTAGGAACATGGGCTATGATCTTTGAATGTAATATGTACATTCTGAAGGCTTTGAAAGCCTTTACCATTGCGTAAGCTTGTTTTTATAGTATATTATATTTCAACTCGGTGTCTCTCATAATTTTACTAAAAAAAGCAATGGGTTGTTCAAAGCCTTCTTCATTTTTCTGTAACAATACAGTCGCGATAGTGTGTTCTAAAGCGAAGGAAAAAATCAGAAATTCTTTTGTGTAATCGGGACTTGCTAAGACTGGCGCTTCGCTGATAACTTTTTTGATTCATTGAAAAGATGATTTGGCTTCACTTGTCCACTTCATCTCACTGTTCTTTTTCAACATATCTGTGATCAGCTTCACAATTTCAGCGAAGTTAGGGATAAATCTTCTTAAGAAATTTATTTTCCCTAGGAAGGATTGGATTTCTTTTACATTTCTAGGGATATTTATAGTATCTATAGCTTCAATTCTTTTAGGATCGATTTTGATTCTGTTTTTTGACACTATATGACCTAACAGCTTACCTTCTTGCATAGCGAAATGAAATTTTTTGGGATTGAGGGACAAACCGAACTTACAACATTTCTTGAAAGTTTTCTTTAGGTGCACTAAATGTTCCGTATCAGATTTTGAAAAAACGATCAAATCATCAAGATAGATAACAACGAATTTATCTTTCTCACCCACGAAGGTGATGTCCATGGCTCGCTAGAAGGTTTCCCCTACGTTCATCAAGTCGAAAGGCATTTTATCGTACATGAAGGTACCCCAAGGGGTAGTGAAAGTTGTTTTTTCCTTATCATCCTGGTGTACTCTGATCTGATTGTAACCTGAAAAACCATCAATCATTGACATTTTGTTAGCTCCAACTACTCTCTCTAAAACGTGGTCCATCTTAGGAAATGGATAATTGTCTTTGAGTGATGATCAGTTCAGGTTTCTAAAATCAACACACAGTCTGATTTCGCCATTTTTCTTTCTTACCGGGACTAAATTAGCCACCCACTCGAAATATCTTAGTGGGACGATGATTTTAGCGTCCAAGAGTTTTTTTACTTCCTTTTCAATTACTGGTAGTAGGATAGGGTTTATCTATCTGAGTTTCTATTTAAAAGGCTTGACACCAAGTTTCAAAGGAATTTTATGTTCAATTATAGAAGTATCATAAGTTCTCAATTCGTTGTAAGACCAAGCGAAAACGTCTTTATACTTTCTAAGCAACTCGGCGTATTTACTTTTGGTTTCTAGGGGTAGGTATTTGGATAGCTACACCAACCGAGGGTTTTATTTGGTACCTATGTCACAGTCCTAAACCTCTTCAGGTTGCGGTTGTAAGGTGGATCTTAAAGGGATATCATCTTGATTAAATAACCTTTCCAAGGGAATTAGGCCCTTGGGGATCTGATTATTTTTTAGAACAAGCATATGATGATTGGAGATTTTATCGTGAAATTCCTGAGGGTCTTCCCCTTCCTACATGATCCAAACAGGATCATTTTGGTTTTCTTGGTCGGCATTATTTTTGGAAAATTCGTCTATCGATTCTAAAAATTTACGTAGTTGTTCGTCATCCTCAAAAACTTGCCAGTGCTGAATGTTATTGGGTATGGAAGGTCGATGTCTCATTTGTATATGATATTTTAGTTTGAAAGCGGTGGGAGTTGTGAAGGTTGAGGCTGCTTTGGCTAACGCATCAGCCTGTTGGTTTTCAGTTCTTGGAATGTAGTGGAATTTGACAAAGGAGAAGAAAATTTTTATCAGATCCCAGACGCAATTCTTGTAAGACCTCAGCCTAGGGTTTTTGGCCTGGTACTGTCGGTTTACCTGCTTTACGATTAGCTCAGCATCACCAAAGATTTTGAGTTTTTTTATTTTCATTCTCCCAGCAGCGTCCAACCCTAATACTAAGGCTTCATACTCGCATACTTTATTAGTGTGGTCCACATTCCACTGAAGTCTATAGGAAAAAGGGATTATGAATTGATTATCATGGGCCACAAGGAGTGCCCCTGCTCCAGCTCCAAGGTAAGATGAAGCGTCGTCAAAAAAGATCTTCCACACACCAGTGCTATATACATTTTGTTTATTTTTTTCTTTTTCTATTTTTTCTTCTGTATAACTTTCCTCTACACCTAAAACAATATCATCGTATATGGATAAAATACAATTACCTAGATCCTAATCAGAAATATATACAGGGTGATTATTTGGGTTGCGCGGATCACTTATCGTGAATGCTAACCTGGTCTCTCTTTACATGCATGTGAATTGTCCTCCAAAAACTGGGATCATATCATATGTCATGTCAAGCTGGAGGGAACCCCCAAGCTTGGCACCCCAGGCTCTAGATAACAGCATACCATACTTCGGAGGGATATCAGCGACCACTACGTCCATGAGAATGTTTTTTGTTGGTATTTGAGCCAGACTTACCACCAAGTCTTTAATCATGCCTATACATTTAACTTTCCTAGAATCGAAAGAATACAAATCAACATAAGGCCTAGTAATTTCAAGACCCAATTTATCCATAATGGATTTTTGCATTACGTTGTGGGATGCTCCAGAATCAAGCATATAGTTATGGAGTAGTTGGTCGAACAAGGTTAACGTGATATAGAAGGGAGCAACAGTGTCTTTGGCGCCTTCGAAATGAGGGCCAAAAACTATGTTCGGCTTGTCGTCTTCTAAGTTAATGACATCGGCTTGGCTTTCATCTTCCGAAAAACTAATCAATTTGGCAATTTGTTTTCTGTACGTTGGATTTTTGGCCAGCTCGACAAGAGGTATGGGGATCTTGACTTTATTGATTTCATTTTCCAAATTGAAATTTCCCACAATTTTGTCATTCTCAACATTTTGGGCTTCGACTCCCTTCTTATCAGCTTTCTTTTGTGGTGAAGGTTTTGTTTCGATTGCGAGAACTTTTGCTTTCGGTGTTTTGACTATGAGTGTTTCAGCTACCTTAGTCTTGCTAGGTTGTGTATCTGATCGGTTTTTAGAATCTATTTTTCGACATCTTTTGAAACTATCTCATCTATCTCGCTCCTCGGCAAGACCTTTTTATTTTGGGTGATCGTAACACTCTTGTTTCTAGGCCTTAGATTGTACTTTCGTTGAAGCTCTACCATTATACCATCAGCAATACCCTGGTAGGTCAAATCTTCAGAAGTACTATCGTTTAGGTCATTTTCCAATCTGTTTTCCTTATTTAATAATTTTTCATAATCTTGTCTTGATAAATATGGTTGTGGCTCATCATCACCCAGATTGTTTATCTCTTCCTCTAATTCCTCAAGATCTTATAAATCTTCCTCTCCAATGAAGTTTTCACTCTTGAAGGGAGTTGGGATTTTTTGATCCTTATTCTTAATATGTCTTTGTGGGATTTGAGGATTGGGATTCCTTCTGAAATCCTTTCTGGGAAAATGGTCAATTTTAGTATGCTCTAATTCCATTTTCGAAATCTTATTAGACAGTTCTTTAATTATCCTAGCCATGTCGTCCATTTTGTCTCCTGAAGATCTTCCTGACCCCGAAGATCCTCCTTGTTCTTTGTATCTTTTGTTTTCTTTGTTCCTAGCCTACGTTTTGGCTTTTAGCTTTCATGAAGCCATCATGTTGGATTCGATTTCTAGGGAATCGTCTTGCATCTTGGTGAGGTCTACTAATCTCCTTTCTCTCAATAGTAAGGTGAAATCAGGGTCGAAAGCTCCAGCGAAAGTTACTTTCGTTGCAGGCTAAGAAGGTTTGACCTCGATGGGAATTTTATTGTACAATTTATTAAATCTTTGGGTGAATTTGAGAACTGATTCCGAATTTTTCTTTCTAAGAGCCCCGAACTCCGTTAGATAATAGAGGTGATATTTTATTTCCCCCCGTTGCCTTATGAAATCACTTTCGAGTTCATCGTATGACCTTAAAGATCATGTTTCTAAGCCTCGGAACCAGGTTCTGACCTGCCCTTCGAAAGTTTGTACTAAAAGTCTGGAGTAGACATCTTCATGTTCGTGTTAAGCCCTAATATTGGCTCATTACCCCTTAATTGGGGCATATTATATTAGTAATGTTATTTTATTTATGTCACCTTTAGGCCATTAGTTGTAATTATACCTCCTAGTCTCCTATATATACCAAGGAGACATTTTCATTTT
>ML805977.1:250412-265190 GCA_009831015.1 Picea engelmannii | reverse complement strand
TAAGTTGTGATTCCTAGATATACATTTATGACGAGGTATCGAACACCCCAAATAGAGATCATATGTAAAAGTCACGCCCTTGGGAAGTTGACGTATCAACTACCCCCATCATGGCCCACAAACCTTTTGGTGTTTCATCTTCCAGGGTTAGGGTTTTGGGTTTTCTTTATGTTAAAAAGGCCTTTGGAGCCTCATTGTAAAAAACATCATCTTCTTAGTAATGAGTGTAGCCATCACATCTCTTCTCATAGATAAGCTACCACCATTCTAGCAAGTTCATTCACTCTGTATTTTTACAGTTTCTGTACATTCTTTTCATTAATAAAAATTGTACAATACCGTATCTTTGTGTTTATTGAAATATCTTTGTATATTTCTTTGTTATATCTCTTCCTTCATTTTGTTTCCAAAATTATCTGTATCAGTGGTATCAGAGTAGGCTACTCCTTTTCATTTATTAGTGCATGTCCCCGGCGAGGTTAGGGTATAGAGAGTTGGGTCTCAAGCTAGTTTCTCTTAAGTAAAACCGCTCTCGCCAGCCCAAGCGGCATCCCATGGCGGAAGAAAAGAGAGATGAGGCAATAGAATATCCCATCAAGTTGTTGCTCGCGGAAGCCCTTGTGAAACAGAGAAACGAGATGTTGGAGAATTTTTCCCAAATCCTTCAATGATTGTTGACAATAGAAGGCGTGTCTTCATCAAGCAGTCGCTTTGGAGACACTGCCCCATTCAAGGTACAAGTTAATTTTGATATTATTTTATTTGAAGGTTAGATTGATGCAAATGATTTATAAAAGTGGTTAAATTTGATAGAATTTTATTTCTCTCTTCACAATTTTTATGACAGAGAAAAGATCACCTTTGTGCTCCTTAAGGTTGTCCCCCATGTCAAACATCGATGGGAAAATTGTTGGGAGAAAAATTCCATGGAGCAGTCTAGAATATTTGGGGTCGATCCCACTTCGAATTGTTTTATGGATGAGGTCAAGGAGCAGTATTTACCTATTGGAAACTATGACAACCAGTACATGAGATGGACCACGCTGTGTCAAGAGAGAGGCCAAACAATGTTGGAGTTCATAAATACCTTACATACCTTCCGCACCAAGTTGGGTATCAAAGACTCTCAGTGACATCTAGTTCTGAAATACCGTGGGGATATGCACAGGTACATCCAAACCGAAATGGATTCCATGTACATCTCATCACTGAGAGATGTTTATCGATATACTGCCAAAATTGAGCAGAAATTTAAGCAGTAGAACAAGCAGAAGCTTGGCTCTGCAAATCCACAACAAAGAAAGTATGGTAAAGACAACCCTAAATCACAGAAAAACCAACCTTGAGATAACCAGTCCAAGCCACAAGAAAAGAAGGGTAACGGGAAGACAAAGAAGGACACTGGGAAGTAGTGTGACTTCCACAAAATCCCTTGGCACAACACCGATGAATGTCACTCAAAACAATCATTGGTGGTCAAGCTCAAAGAAAAAGAGTCGAACCCCAAATCAGACTTTGATTCAGAAAAAAATAAAAGGAGACAAATCTTTGATGTAGAACCCACTGCTATTATCGCAACCACAATAATCCAACCACAAGAACCAGAGAATTTTGTGGAGGGGGAGCACCTCTTCCATTCGTAGATGTGGGTGAAGGGGACCCCGCTCCATTTTATTAGTGATAGCAGAAGCCAAAAGAAACTCATCTCAGCAAAGGTCATCAAGCAGTTGGATTTTTCGACAACACCACACTTGCATACATAAAACATAGAGTGGCTTCACGAGGGACGTTATCTTCGTGTTATCCAGCAGTGATACCTATCCTACGACATCAAGCCCTTCAAGGATGAGGTATTGTGTGATGTTTCCCCACTGGAAGTTTGTGATGTTCTTTTAGACCATCCATATATGTAGAAGTATCATGTTGTTTATGATTCTTGACCCCGTAGCATCATTGTTACTATGGGGGATCATCTCTACAGGATACTAGAGGCAGTTCTGACTATTGTCCCGACAAAATGGTGTCACAAAGTAAGTTCTCATACCGCAAATTCTAGCCTCTTCACAATTCGGTCAGAAGCAAAAAAGAACGAAACTGCAACCACTATAGCTTCAGCCCAAGACATTTCTATTTAGTAGAACCAAATCAACAAAATTGTAGAAGAGCAGAAAGATATTCTTACTACACCTACGGGGGTGCCTCCACACTGCATAGTCAAGAAAATTTATAACAGATCCTTTCATACTCTTCATGTTTCATCTTCAATGATAGAGTCCTTCCACACTCAGAAATATCATGCAGTTATATTGGTTGAACGGATCCAACCCCTCTAGTAATAGGTTCATGACAGCCTTCAACAAGCTAAGCAAGACAACTTTTGCAACAAGGCAAGCAACTCACCAAGGTTCAGATTTAGAAAAAGTTTCCTCATTTTCAATGGGAACTTGATGCAATGGAGACAATGTCTTCCTAAGGGGGGAGGAATGATCCAGATGGATATTAATGGCCACCCAACTATTCCACTAGCTCAAAGAACAGTTTTCCATTTTGGCATCTTTTTACGGTTTTTCGAGTCCCAAACTTTCGGGGTCGTTTTGAGGCCCTAAATGACATTTTTTGGGACCTTTGCAGGGCTATGTGTATTTCGTGAAAATCCTTGGCCCCTGCCAGAATCTTTACTTCTTAGATGGACCTTTCTGATGAGGTATCCAACACCCCAAACGGAGATCATATCCAAAATTTACACCCTTAGGAAGTCGGTGTATCAACTAACCCCATCAAAGCCTGCAAACCTTTTGGCGTTTCATCTTTCAAGGTTAGGGTTTTGGATTTTCTTTATGTTAAAAATACCTTTGGAGCCTTATTGTAAACATCATCATATTATTGTGAATGAATGTAGCCATCACATATATTCTCATAGATAAGTTTCCACCATTATAGCGATTTCATTCACTCTTTATTTCTACAGTTTTTTTACATTCCTTTCATTAATAAAAATTGTACATTACTGTATCTTTGTGTTTATTGCAATATATTTGTATATTTCCTTGTTATATCTCTACCGTCGTTTCGTTCTCAAAATAATCTGGATCAGTGGTATCAGAGCAGGCTACTCCTTTTCGTTTCTTAGTGCATGTCCCTAACACGATCATGGTATAGAGAGTTGGGTCTCGAGCTATTTTCTCTTGAGGAAAACCACTCTCACTAGCCCAAGCGACCTCCCATGTCGGAAGAAAAGAGAGACGAGGGAGAAGAAGATCCCATCAATTTTTTTCTCGTAGAATCCCTCGCGCAACAGATGAATGAGATGTTGGAGAATTTTTCCCAAATCCTTCAACAATTGTCGACAATATAAAGTGTGTCTTCGTCAAGCAGTCTCTTTAGAGACGCCGCCCCATTCAAGGTACAAGTTAATTTTGATATTCTAGTATTGGAAGGTCAGATCGATATAGATGCTTTGGAAAAGTGGTTAAATTTGCTAGCATATTATTTCTCTGTTCATAATTTTTTCGACGGAGAAAAGATCACCTTTGCGCTCCTTAAGGATCTTCCCCATGTCAAACATGGGTGGGAAACTTACTGGGAGAAAAATTCCACATAGGAGTCTGGAATTTTTGGGGCCGAGCCCACTTGGGATTTTTATGGACGCGGTCAAGGAACAATATTTCCCTATTGGAAACTATGACGACCAGTACATGAGATGGACCACGTTGTGTCAAGAGAGGGGACAAATAGTGTTGGAGTTCAAAAATACCTTTCATACCTTACACAACAAGTTGGGTATCAAAGACTCTGAGCGACACCTAGTTCTTAAATACCGCGAGGCTCTACACAGGTAAATCCAAACCATAATGGATGTTATGGACATCTCATCCCTGAGAGCCGCTTATCGATATGTTGTCAAAATTGAGCAGAAATTTAAGCAGCAGAACAAGCGAGAGTTCAGATCTGCAAATCTAAAACAACCAAAGTATGATAAATATGGCCCTAACTCATAGAACAACCAACTTCAATACAACCAATCCAAGCTACAGGAAAAGAAGGGTAGCAGGAATACAAAGAAGGACAGTGGGAAGTGGTGTCACTTCCAAAAAATCCCTTGGAACAACATCGATGAATGTCGCTCAAAACATTCATTGGTGACTGAGCTTAAAGACAAAGATTTGAACTCCGAATTAGACTTTGATTTAGAAAACAATAAAAGGAGACGTATCATTGATGCAAAACCCACTACTAATGTGGAAACCACAACAATACAACGAGAAGAACCAGATGATTCTGAGGAGGGGGAGTGCCTCTTCCATTCACATATGTGGGTGTGGGGGACCTCCTTGCATTTTATTGTTGATAGCAAAAAACAGAAGAACCTCATCTCAGTACATATCATCAAGCAGTTAGAAGTTTCGACAACACCACACCTGCAACCATACAACATAGGGTGGCTTCGCCAAGGACGAGATCTTCATGTCAGCCAACAGTGTTGCATGCCCTATGATATCAAGCCCTTCAAGGATGAGGTATTGTGTGATGTTTCCCCACTAGAAGTCTGTGATGTTATTTTAGGACAGACATATATGTGGAAGCGTCATGTTTTTATATGATTATTGACCCTGTAGCATCATTGTTATTGTGGGGGGTCAGCTCTATAGGATACCAGAGGAAGTTCTGACTACTGTCTCAGAAAAACAGTGTTGCAAAGTAATCTTTCATACTGCAAAGTGTAGCCTCTTCAAAATTTTATCAAAAGGAAAACAGAAGGACACTACAACCACTGCATCTTTGTCCCAATACCTTTCTATTCAACATAACCAGATCAAAAAAATTGTAGAAGAGCAAAAATATATTCTTACTGCACCTACAGGGGTGCCTCCACACTGCCCAGTTAAGAAAAGTTATAACAAATATCTTCATACTCTTCATGTTGTATATTCATCGATAGAGTCCTCCCAAACTCAAGAAGATCATGTAGCTAGATTGGTTGAACAGATATAACCCCTCTAGCAACAGGTTCATGACAACCTTCAACAAGCTAAGCAAGATAGCTTCTACAACAAGGCAAGCAACTCACCAAGGTTTAGATTCAGAAAAAGCTTCCCCATCTGCCATGGGAAATTGACACAATGGTTACCATTGATTCCTAAGGGGGGAGGAATGATCTAGATGGATATCGGTGGCCTCCCACCTATTCCACTGGCTCAAAGAACATTTTTCCATTTTAGCAGTTTTTTACATGTTTTTGAGTCCCAAACTTTTCAGGCCATTTTGAGGCCCTAACCAACGCTTTTTTGGACTTTTGGGGGTAAATGGTTGCGATCGCATTCTCAAACCCCCGATGGATGTTGTACTTCTTGGATAGAAATTTCTGAAGAGGTATCAAACACCCCAAATAGAGATCGTATGCAAACGTTACCCCCTCGGGAAGTTGATGTATCAACTAACCCCATCGGGGCCCGCAAACATTTTGGTGTTTCGTCTTCCGGGGTTAGGGTTTTGGATTTTATTTATGTTAAAAAGGCATTTGGAGACTCATTGTAAACATCATCATCTTCTTTCAAATGAGCGTAGTCAGTACATCTCTTCTCAGAGATAAGTTTCCACCATTCTAGCGAGTTCATTCTCTCTGTATTTTTACAGTTTTTGTACATTCCTTCCATTAATAAAAAAAAATGTACATTATTGTATCTCTATGTTTATTGCAATATCTCAATACATTTACTTTTTATATCTCTGCCTTCGTTTCATTCTCAAAATAATCTGTATCAGTGGTATCATAGCATGCTACTCCTTTTTGTTTCTTAGTGCATGTCCCCGACAAGGTCAGGGTGTAGATAGTTGGGTCTCGAGCTAGTTTCTCTTGAGAACAACCGCTCTCTCGAGCCCAAGCGGCCTCCCATGGTGGAAGAAAAGAGAGACAAGGGAGAAGAAGATCTCATCAAGTTGTTTCTCACAGAAACCCTTGCACAAGAGAGGAATGAGATGTCAGAGAATTTTTCCCAAATCCTTCAACGATTGTCAACAATAGCAGGTGTGTCTTTGTTAAACAATCGCTTTGGAGACACTTCCCCATTAAAGGTAATAGTTAATTTTGATATTCTCATATTTGAAGGTTGGATTGATGCAAATGCTTTGGAAAAGTGGTTAAATTCTCTAGAAGGTTATTTCTTTGTTCACAATTGTTTTGACAGAGAAAGGATCACATTTGCACTCCTTAAGGCTCTCCCCCATGTCAAACATTGGTGGGAAACTTACTAGGAGAAAAATTCCACATAGGAGTATGGAATACTTGGGGTAGATCCCACTTGGTATTTTTTTATGGATGTGGTCAAGGAGCAGTATTACCCTGTTGGAAACAATGATGACCAGTACATGCGATGGACCACACTGCGTCAAGAGAGGGGCCAAACAGTGTTGGAGTTCACAAATACCTTCCATACCTTGCACACCAAGTTGGGTATCAAATACTCTGAGGGAAATCTAGTTATGAAATATCACGGGGATTTACACAAGTACATCCAAACCAAAATGGAGTTTTTGGACATCTCATCATTGGGAGATGCTTATCGATATGTTGTCAAAATTGAGCAGAAATTTAAGCAACGGAACAAGCGGGAGTTCAGGTCTGCAAATCCACAACAACCAAAGTATGGTAAAGACGACCCTAACTCATAGAACAACCAAACTCAAGAAAACCATTCCAAGCCACAAGAAAACAAGGGTAATGAGAAGACAAAGAAGGACACTTGGAAGTGGCACGAATTCCATAAAATCCCTTGGCACAACACCGATGAATGTCACTCAAAATAGTCATTGGTGACCGAGATCAAAGTCAAATATTCGAAGCCTGAATTAGACTCTGATTTAGAAAATAATAAAAGGATATATATCATTGATGTAGAACCCATTTCTATTGTCGCAACCACAGTAATCCAACCAGAAGAACCAAAGGATTATGAGGAAGGGGAGCGCCTATTCAATTCACATATGTGGGTGAAGGGGACCCCGCTACATTTTATTGTTGATAGTGGAAGATAGAAGAACCTTATCTCAATAGAGTTCGTCAAGCAGTTGGATTTTATGATAACACCACACCCATAGCCATACAACATCGGGTGGCTTCGCCAGGGATGATATCTTTGTGTCATCCAACAATGTCTATTGTCCTACGAAATCAAGCCCTTCAAGGATGAGTTACTATGTGATGTTGCCCCACTGGAAGTCTATGATTTTCTTTTAGGCCAGCCATATATGTGTAAGCTTCATGTTGTTTATGAGTCTCGACCCTGTAGATTCATTGTTACTCTGGGGGGTCATCTCTACAGGATACCAAAGATATTTCCGACAACTGTCTCGACAAAACAGTGTTGCAAAGTAATCTCTCATACTGCAAACTTTAGCCTCTTCACAATTCGGTCAGAAGGAAAACATAAGGACATTGCAGCCATCGCAACTTCGGCCTAATACCTTTCTATTCAATAGAACCAGATTGACAAGATTGTAGAAGAGAAGAAAGATATTCTTACTACACCAACGAGGGTGCCTCCACACTACTCAGTCAAGAAAAGTTATAACAGATCTATTCATACTCTTCATGTTGTATATTCACTGATGGAGTCCTCCCACACTCAGGAATATCATGTAGCTAGATTGGTTGAACGGATCCAACCCCTCCAACAACAGGTTCATGACAACCTTCAACAAGTTAAGCAAGATAGCTTTTGCATCAAGGAAAGTAACTCACCAAGGTTCGGATTTACCAAAAACTTACTCATATGTCATGGGAAATTGACATAATGGGGACCATTGCTTCATAAGGGGGGAGGAATTATCCATATGGATATCGGTGGATACCCTCCTATTCCACTGGCTCAAAGAACAATTTTCCATTTTGGCATTTTTTTACAGTTTTTTTAGTCCCAAACTTTTTGGAGCCATTTTGAGGCCCTAAACGATGTTTTTTTTTTTTTTAACTTTTGAGGGGGGGCAAGGGATAGCCTAAAAAATCCCTTTCCTTTAGAACAAGTTTTAATTCTCGGATAGATATTTCCGATGAGGTATCGAACACCCCAAACGGAAATCATACGCAAAAGTTACGCCCTCGGAAAGTTGATGTATCAACTACCCCCATCGGGGCCCGCAAACCTTTTGGTGTTTCATCTTATGGGGTTAGGGTTTTGTATTTTATTTATGTTAAAAATGCCTTTGCAGTCTCATTGTAAACGACATCATCTTCTTTCGAATGAGAATAGTCGTCACATCTCTTCTCAGAGATAAGCGGCCACCATTCTAGCGAGTTCATTCACTCTATATTTTTACAATTTTTGTACATTCATTTCATTAAAAAAAATTGTACATTACTATATCTATGTGTTTATTTCAATATCTTTGTATATTTCCTTGTTATATCTCTGCCTTCATTTCGTTCTCAAAATTATCTGGATCAACTATTCACTTTCTCAAATTCGAGTTCTAAGCTGAAAGTTATGGTCTAGATAAGTTTAGGTTGTTTTACCCAATGTGTGCATTTTTACATACTCAGATCCTAAATTTGGCTCCATGGTTGTCTTCTATGGATCATAAGATTTCCATAGACTACTCTTGTGCCCCAAATGAACTTCTGAGCAAAGATTTATTCCCTCTGGAAGTAATCCAACGCTGAAATTTTACCTTTTTTTGTTTTGGTTGAAACTATCTCATACGAGCTCTGTTTTGCGAATATTTTATCTCGTGGGAAAGATCTCTTTGAGCTCTTTTATTTGAGTTTCCAACACCAAGGGAACATTATCACACTCTATTTTCATGTGTTTTGATTGTCTAAAAACATCATTTAGGGCCTCATAAATTCCCTGCAAGTTAATGACCTTCAAACATATGAAAAATTTAGAAACATTCATGTAAAATTGATTGTTTTACTATGTTAACAGACCTTAAATATGAGTTGTTGAGCTCAAATTAGGTGAAATCAAAGTCGTTGATATGACTCTATTGACCAATCGGTGATCGACGTTCTCCTTTGGGTGCACACAAAACTTTTCCCAACCTATCGACCTGATCGTTAGCCATCGACCCATCCCCTTGACAATCGATTCACAACATAATGCTAAATCTATCGACTCGACCATCAATGATCTGCATTTGCAAATGAAAACTCCACCAATTCGACCAATGCTCGACCATCATCCATCGATGACTTATGGGTTGACGTGGCATGACACGTCATCCTAAAGTATCAATTTGGTTGATGTGGCATGACACATGGATGTTGATGTGGCATGACACGTGGATGTTGATGTGGCATGAAACGTCATCACCCTCTTTCCTCCAAGGAGTATCAATCGTTTCTCTTGGATGACTTGAACACCTCACTGAATTGGTCGACGCTTGTCCATCAACCCATCGATGATTTCTCTTGCATGTTCAAAAACACTTCGCCGAATTCAATCGATACCCGACCATCGACCCATCGATCATCTGCGAATTCTCTCAACAACCAAAGACATTTTGTCGAATCCAACCAACTCTCGACCATCGTCCATCGGCGAGTTCTGTTGGAAAACTTCAACACTTGGTGATTTTTTATCAAATTCCAGGTGAATCAAAGTCGTTGATTTTCAAGCCAAGATGATCTCATTCGTCGATCGACTCCCTTCTTCTAACATCTTAAAACTTATCTAGACCATCGATCTGATCTATTTTATAAATGGCTGAAAAGGAATCCCGGTCATTGATTCGCTCAGCCTTCCAAATGTTTGAAACCTTATGGATCTTTAAATTTATCAAAATGAATTTGGGTTGTTAATTGCGAGATCAAATGCGATCTCAGTCGTCGTTTTCCCAAACTTCCTCCAACTTCACAGCGGCCATTAAAACATCAAATTTGAACATTCTAAGTCGAATTCAATTATGCAACTAGTAGATTCATGCCCCATATCATCCTTCAACTTCCCTGAGGCATTTAAACTCAAAATTTACCCACAAATTTGGGGATCTCGCTCAAACTTCTCTATTTCTCCCCAAATTTGTACAGACCAAAGTCTACAACAACGAATTTCACCAATTCGCTTTGTTTCTTGGCCCATACAAGCCCGAAGTTTGAACCATAGGCTCTTATATCATAATGTAATGTTCCCTATCCCAACCAAGAAACATTACATGTGAAATACTCAAGAATAAAAAATTTATGCTATCTAATTAATTTCTTGTAGCTTCCAGTTATGAATTACATACACAGATTTAACTACTAACTGTTACCATTATTGAGATGCATCTACAACATGCTAAAATGAACATTAAATACAACCAATAACTCAAACATGATATCATATAATCAATCGTGTACATAGAGTTCATGCACAACAATTATACACATAAAAATAACACAACAACAAGATAAACACTTATCTTTTGAAAACAATTGTGCAACCAGTTGCTTGGGACAAACATTCCACTCAACCATAGACTGATTGTTCCAAATATCAACAGCCAGAAACCTCTGAGTTGAGGCTAGTAATCCATAAAAAAGGGTGGTCACTCACTGTCCACTCACATCTCATACAACTCACAACCCACTGGTATTCTCCTACATTTATCCTGATTTTCCACAAGCTCTCTTCCTCTTGACCTACCCAACCCAAGGAATGTACCCCTTCACTGGTATCAGTCCCTTGGCATCATATTCATTTATCAGGGTCTCTCTGGCATAGATAACCAGTAATATCTCTGTTGGGAATTTCATGGAACGCGTTGTTAGGAAAACTACCAACAAACCACAACAAACACTTGTTATTTCAATGTAACTAGCACATGAGCTCAATATCCATGCCTAACAACCTGGCTCTTTAGTATTTAGTTTCAAAAATCTCCAGATACACTCTAGCATGCTCTAGAATTCAACCTCCATGGATGTTCTAGCTCCAAGCTCTCTTTCCCTGCTCTCTTTCCCTGCTCTCTTCTTATTGCTCATGCAAAAACATTCATGTGTAAAAATTGTTGTTGTTGCCAATACAAATTTCCTTCCTTTGGCTTGCTCGCTTGACTCACACACTTCCCCAAATTTATTGTACTCATCCCCCATGCTCCCAATAAATATGGTATGTGACTTCTCACACCCGCCCTCTTACATGAATTCAATAATGGATTTGGGAACACTCAATCAGAAATTAGAAGGTTCATATACCAATAGCAATTTTAGGAAAATGGGTTGAATTAATATACATGGGTAATTCTCCCTTGGACCTATATTGACCATTCTCTTAGACCCTCCCCTCTCTTGTGGATTAATTCAGCACCCATTTCTATCCATGCCCCCTTAGCAGTTGCCATCACATTTTAATATTAAAACATAGAAATACAATTCGCATATTACATCGCTTGGCCATAGACACACATTATATTTACATTGAGCATTAATTAAGAGAAAATAATACAGTCTTCCATGTTTATTTCTTAAAGAAGGTAATCAGTGACAATATCATAGTTGAAACTGTTGGACACACCTACCACACTTAGAGGGAGGGTGAATGAGTGTGGGGATCTTCTTCCCAAAACTTCCCTCTTACACAAAAACTCCTTAGTTAACATTCAACGTTTTCTCATTACTCATTGCTGTCATTTATAATCAATTAGATGTGAATACATATCAGCAACATATCATCAACAAATCATCTCCACGAGGAACACAAAGAACACAAGATGTATGTACAATTTTTCTTTTTATTATGGACTTCAATCTGAGGGTTTTTCAGCAACAACTGAATAGAGTACAAATCTACAAGAGAACCATCTCTATATGTAAGACTCAGCTTACATTCTAAGAACCAACTGAGATGAGGCAACAATCCTCAACAGATAGCAATCTGTCAACATAAACAAGTGCATCAACCATGCACCAACCTCTGCCAAACAACCTGTAATCAACCTGTACCATAAACAAGTGCATCCAACCATGTACCAAGTATATACCAATAATGTGTCAAATAATAATCAATAATGACTCATAAATATGTACCAACATCATCAACTATACACCTCATGTATGTGTCAACTCATCAACTGCTTGTCTCAACCATGACTAGTTTTGGATTAGTCAACAACCCCAACTTGAAATAATCATAACCTTGTACTTGTAATGAATAAAGATCTAAACCTGATACACAATGTTATTCAGTGTGTTTTATGCAATTCCTCTAGGTTTCACTACTTGGAACCTCTTAGAAAAGGTGTTATAGCAAAAATGGCATACCTTGCTGAATTCTGGATTATTCTAGAGAGAGACCTTGTAGAGTGTGTCCCGCACAAAATGTTCATTGAATTGATATAAAACGGTTACACAATATAATAAAGCTTGTACCCTAACCAAAAAATTTTGTTTTACTGAATTTGGATCTGTTATGAAGAAGTTATGATGTTTTTACCCGAAACACCTGTTTTTGACTAGTTTCAGGACTAGCCACAAACCTTATTTTCCATGGAGTGTAACTCCCAAAATACAACGACCCACAAGATGAATTTTTTACCACAGATACTTGGGTATTTTTTCTAAATATCATAGCGATTTCACGATCTGAATCATTACAGAAAAAACATTATAGCAAAAATGGTGAGATGACCTGTAAATAACATACCTTAGAAAGCACCATCAAAAGAATTTATCCTTCCTTGCATTTCGGCCTTCTTTTCATCACCTTTCCTCAAAATTTCGGCTTAAATATTCATGATTACCTCAGACACATATAGATATCCAATATGCTCAAGTGTAATTAAAATGATAGACCCTTGCCTCTTTCTATACTCTCCAAGTAGCTTCCTTAAAAACATCTTCTAGGTTACTTGGCCCCACTTTCCTTATTTTAGGGTTAACCCACTTCTAATTTCTATATTAAATTTATTATTTAAATAATTTATTTTGTATTCACTTTGAATTATAGTACACTCATCACTTCACTTTATTATTTACCTTTTAAAATCCCTTAAACCACTTTGACTACTTTGACCTTTTGGGGCTTCTAGATGACATGTGAGGGTCCTCCAACTTTGTAAGGCCATAACTCTCAAACCGTGAGGAGTTATGTGACGTTCCACATACCAGCAAAAATGACATAATATGTACTATTCATATAGAATAGTATTGTCTAAAAATATATCATAACTCACACTGTTACCCATCAAACAAACTTGGGTCTGTTACCCAAACCTGGGGTCTCCAACTTCTCATGGCCATAACTCTCTAACCATGAGGAGTTATGTGACGTTCTACATACCACCGGAAATGGAATGACAAGAACTATACATATAGGATAGTTTCACCAACAATTTCCTTGATCTTCATCTCATTATTCCATATACAAGCATGGGTCCTCCAACCATTCTTATAGGTTAACTCAATCCACAAAGTGTCTTCCCGTGAGGGCTTTCACCATAAGGGGACCACTTAGGAGTTCATCAATTTGTGCACCTTATCAATCATGATAAGACAATAATGAATTATCTATAAATTTTTCCAACAATGCATCATATACCAATGAAACCACATCGATCCATCTTCATCATGTATCAATGACAACTCATTGATCCATCTTCATAATATCAATGAAAACTCATTGATCCATCTTCACCTATGAATTCTCATTAAGGAAAATACATATTATATTACATCAATCATCAATCAATCAATCCTTTGACATCAATCAACCACTTGACATCAATCAATCAAACCATTGGCATCAATGACAACGTGATCCAACAATCTTCCCCTTTGGCATTGATGGCAATACCAACATTGATGTCAACACCAATTACCAATTATTGATGTCAACATGTAGATAAAGCATGCTCTACATCAATAGTCAATGTGACTATCTCTCCCCATCAATAAACAGCAATCACATCAATGTGATTAACTCTCCCCCTTTGACATCAATGGCAAAGGGCCATTCTCATCTTGGGGCTGCTCCCCTTGCTTGAACTCTCCTTGGGGCTGCTCCCCCTATCTAAATGCCTTTGATATTCCTCTGAATAATCTCTCCCCTTTTGAACAAGGGATATCACTCTGATCTAATTATAAAGATACATCGAACATACTCCCCCTTTGACCATTGCTCCCCCTGAAATTATGCTCATGTGCTCTTTCTTCAAGTATAGGGCTCTTTTCTAGGTATGCATCTGATAAATATCTCCTCCTAGAATCATGGGAAGAAGAATGACTCCCCCTATGGGTATGTATCCCCTATCTTTTCTACAAGATGAACATTGTGCTACCATATAATGATCCTTGGACTTGTTCATGAATCAAACTCATTCCATACCAAGCATCATGAAGCAAAAGATATGTCAACAATGAAATAAAGAATCACGAGAAAAATATCAACCAAGTACATCCTGTACAAAATGTGTGCTCGTCATGCATAACACCTATGTACATCAACATCATGTGATGTGCCAAAAGATATCATCCATGGAATGTATCAATCATATGCCTTTATCAACATGCCAACATGTGCATCTACCAGTATGCCAACCATGTACATCCACCAATATGCCAACCATTTGCATCTACCAACATGCCAAACAATGTATCATATCACTCATGATATGTCTCCATCATGAACCAAGTGCCACAATCATGTATCTCAAACAAATACCAATTGTTGTGCTAATCAATTAGTACCAATGGTGTAGTATCATCAAGCATATGCCATCTATGAGTGTACCAAACATGTACATTACCATGCACCAATACCACAAAATGATGAATCCCATATATGTATGCCAAATCCTCCATAA
>ML805977.1:214769-237287 GCA_009831015.1 Picea engelmannii | reverse complement strand
AATAACTATTGATTATTTCTCATATATTGTGCATTGTGTATTGTGGTGTATTGGTGTAACTCTTATACTATTGTTCATTGCTCATTGGATATAGTTGAATGGTTTAAGTATAAGTTGAAAAAGGTTTTAAATTGTACTTGATATTGATTCACCGCCCTCTCAGTATCAACACAACCCGCGTATGTACGCGTTTGTTCCCACTACAACCCGCGTACATGTGAAAAACTGTACGAACACTTCATACGAATCACTCCACTTCATACTATATATTCCTTCTAAGGTTTTCTCTCTTTCCCACACATGAGGTGTGCCTTTCCGTGCCAAGAACAAAAAATAAAGAGTCCTCAACGTTAGGCCAGATTTGTTCCCCTGTGAGAATTTCCCTTTCGTGAAATCACCAAGCCTCCTAGCACAAGTGCAGACTCACTTATGGTAGCTCCATTATGTCTCCACACATGATCTACATGATATGAAATATCACAATGACTTATCTCCTTTATATACAATCCTTAGGGGTCACCATAGAAACCCCTCCACAAGTCAACATCAAATTAGGCTTTACTTGTGGGTATGAATCCCCAACACAAGCCCACAAAGCCCATCACCAAACCCATGAAGCCCCTACTCAAATCCAAGGGGGTTTTCACCAAACCAAAATTGTGATGTGGTACCAACGACAATTCCCACATTCCCAACACATAGGGTCATGTCAGAATACCTTCCCGAAGCTACAAAAATCAACAATGGGAAGATGTGTTCTTCATGTAGAAACATCTGCAGTTAATCAAGTGTTGAGGGAAACACTTGTTTGAAGGGGAGAGTGTAATGATTCTAATATTAATTAATTTTTTATTAGCCATATGGTATTTTATTATCCGTTCGTAGGGTTTCAACCCTTTCATTCTCTTGTATATATATTATAATATGATAGGTGAAGAATTTATAAAATATGTTGTTTATTTGGAATAGTTGTCTTTGAATTGGTATTAGAGCTCATGGTTTCAAAAACCCATGGTATTGGAAAAGATAGGATAAGGAAGAGAAATAAAAAGAAGAAGGAAGAGTAAATTTTGATTTTACTGTTGGTGGTTTACAGGCCGATGGTTTTGGTAAACCATTGGCCCATGGTATTCCATACAAAATAAAAAAATTAATTTACAAAGATAAAAAAAAATTACAATGGTAACTTTTTCTTAGAGAGGTAAAAACAAATACCAAGGAAAAAAATAATAATATTCTTTTACCTAACACATCTCAACTCCTCACCCCAATTAATCATCACTCGTGAGTACAATAAAAACCAATATGAATTCTGGTGAACCTTCTGAAGGAAATGAGTCAACAAAAAAATTAGACGTCGAGCTTGAAAGAAAAATTACAAGGATTTGTGCAAATTTAATACAACAATCCAACAAAAAATATGAAGAACTTTTTTCATTCAAAGATGAACATGAAGCCTCAAAAAATGCAAGCAAGGGAATGAGTATCCCTAACTCATCCTCACAGCCACAACACTCATCGAATAGGAATTCGTTCAATAACATTATATGCAAGGTAAAACTAGATATATTGAAGTTTGATGGCGAGGACAACCGAGAGGGCACAAGATGGATCGGTAAAGAAGAGAACTATTTCGATATTCACGATATATGTGATGAGAAATCCATAGGTGATGAGGAATATACATTTCATGTTAAGGATCATGATGATGGGATGATGGGGTCGATACCCTAGTCCACAACTCGGATGCTCTAGAATTTGAGAGTGCATTGTTTGCTCTATCTTCAGTGTCTATTAAGGTTGGTGACGACAAAGAGGATTATGTTGAATCATCAAGGTTTATTGAATTGCATACTAGAAATGATATCAAGGATCACAATCAAGATATTAATTTTGTGAGTTCTAATGCAAATCATGTACATGACATAAGTAGTGGAATTTATGCAAAATTAAGATCTTCCAAGGGCATTAAGCAAAAGACAAAACCCTCTAAAGTTCTTTCTACAGTTGTGATTTATTCTTCTATGGGTGAATATGATTTTGTGTCTTCTGAATATGAGAATAGTTCATTAGATTACGCAGAATCAGTGAAGGATCAAATGAAAAAACATGCTCTTACTACTAAGAAAAATTATGCACAAAATGCATATGAATATGAAGATGTGAGTAGAAGCTCTGTGGAAGAGGTTGCTTTGGAAGAATCAAAAGCTTTTACATCCATACAAGGCAAGAAAACGTATAGACTTCTTGGAAAAATAGCAACCACTTTTTATCCTTATCAACGTCAAGGTATAAAATGGATTTGGGATATTCATTGTAAATCTAAAGGTGACATTTTAGGTGGTGACATGGGGCTGGGAAAAACAATGCAATTATATTCTTTCCTGGTGAGACTTTTTACCCCATTCCTTATCAAGTGTATATTGATTGTAGCACCAAAACTGGTGCTTCCTATTTGGATGAAATAATTATCTATGGTTGGCCTCTCAAGGGAAGCTATGGATTTTTCTGGGAGTCCAGGAAGCATGCATCAGTATGCTCTTCAACATGTCCCTCATATTGGAGGTATACTTTTGAAAGCATATGATGTTGTTCGAAATAATTGGAAATCAATTAGACAGGATTATCATGGAAGTGATGGATATAGAGATACAAGTGAAGATATTGTTACATGGGATTATGTGTTCTTGGATGCGGGGCACATCATAAAAAATCTCAATACTCAATGTACCACAAGCGTTTGAGAGATACCTAGTGCACATTGTATTATTGTCAGTGGCACACCTATTCAAAATAACATGAAGGAAATGTGGGATTTATTTGACTTTTGTTGCCCAAAACTGCTGGGAGATAAAAAGGAATTCAAGACAAGGTATGATGATCCCATTTTTCATGCTTATGACAAGAAATCAACTCAAAGACAAAAATGGATTGGTTCCAAAGATACACAAGAATTGAGAGAATAAATTCAACCATACTTTTTGTGTCATCTCAAGAGTGAAGTCTTCCCACAATCTAGGGATTTTTCTCATCGTAAATTAGCAAAAAAGGATGATATAATTGTGCGTGAAATTGACAACATGCATGCGGAAATTGTACACTACATTTCTTAATAGTGAAATGGATCGTTCACTAGTTGATGGTTGAGCTATGGCTACTTAACAATATTGAAAAAGATATGTGACCATTCTAGACTATTGAGAAAGAGAGTAGTTGATGACATAGCAAAAGCAATGGAATCCATGATTAAAAGCGCAGGTGTTGTTGAGGAAGAAGAGATACAAGGAGAATTTGTTGTTGTGACAGAGATGGACATGGTTGCATTTTTAGCAAGCATTGCTAAGTTGGAAAATAGAGAGAAGAAACATGGAAATTCACTCTACAAAATTGTGTTTTTAATGGCATTGTTGGATAACCTCATTGCAGAGGATTATCAAGTGTTGGTTTTTTCTCAGACTCAAAAAATGATTAATATTATTCAAGAGAAAGTAATAAACATGGTTACAATTTTCTGGGGATTGATGGCACAACAAAGGCATGCAACAGAGAGAAATTTGTAAATGAATTTCAAGCATACTGTGAAATTCTTATATTTTTATTGACATCACAAGTAGGTGGTCTAGAAATTGCACTTACTAGAGCTAATCAAGTGGTCATTGTTGATCATGTTTCGAACCCAAGTATCGATAATGAAAGTGTGGATCATGCACATCACATTAGGAAGTTAATAAATGTGTTGGTATATCATTTAATTACCTGTGGCACCATTGAAGAGAATGTTTATCGAAAGCATGTATTCAAAGGAGGCCTATTTAAAATGGCAACAAAACACAATCAAAAAACTTGGTATTTTAGTCACAATGAACTTCATGAACTTTTTAGCATACCAGAAAGTGGTTTTGATGTTTCTCTTACTCGGCAACAACTTCCCGAGGAGCGTGACAATCAACACGAAATTAATACTTTATTGAAGCAATGTATTGAGTTCATAGAAGGCCAGAGGATTTCTGGAGTTAGCTATCATAACTTGATATATTCTAAGATGGAATTAGTGCACTCTCCACAACATAAAAATAATGACATGTCAAAGTGGGGCCCAAGGAGAAAACACTATATAGAGTGTATGTCAAGATATCCTCCATCAAAACCATCACAAGTTGATATTGTAAATAGAAGTGAATATGCATTCAGGATAAAATACCTTAAACTTGTTATGTGTGAAACTTTTCTAGTAGGTGATGATTGTAAGGAAAATGCCTTCAAGGAGAATATCAGACGTCTCTCACTAATTCTTGGAGATGAGGCCATGGTTTCTAAGCTACATGGGAGAATGTGGAATTTAGATCTAAGAACACATTTTTACATATGCTTCATGGTCGAAGAATTTTAGGAGGGGATGACTTGTAATGAGTCAAATATTATTTAATTGTTTATTAGTTGCATGGTCTTTTATTATCCATTCGTAAGGTTGCAACCCTTTCATTCTCTTGTATGTATATTGTAATACAATCATCGCAGAATTTATAAAATATATTGTTTATTTGGAATAGTTGTATTCCAGGCGGGCATGTTAATCCCCTAGACAAAGCCCCATATTAAGCATAAATTCCCATGTAAATCCCTAGATATTGAGTTGTTGTATTTCTATTGTTTAATTAGTATCGTCAACTAGACCTTTTAATTGTAAGTGTATCCTTGGTATCCTATATATATGTACTAAAGATACCTAGTTTGAGGATCATCTCATCTTGTCTTGTGCATTGTGTATATTGTAAAATGAGATTTCCCCCTCGAAGTGGATTACTCATTTTGGATTTTGGATTTTGGTTCATAACACTACATCATTAAATTCAAGATCTTACGCCTCTAACTTGGTGATTATGGAATCACTAAGCCCGATGATCAAGAAATCATGGTTATTCCCTCTAAGCTCAAAGATTCTTTTGATATCTTTGTCTCTACATTTTATTCTACTAAAGATGCATTAGGTACAAATTATAACCTTCTTTTAGGTTTTTTGTGAATAAATAACATTTGACAAAGAAAAGATCTTATACATGGGTGCACTTGATGCAGGGTCCAAACATAAAGCTTTGTTTGTTCACAACAAGAAGTCCAAACCTTCCAAGAATCAGTCAAAAGAACCCACATTATCCAAGACCGTGAAGTCTCATACAATGACCCCTCCTTCACAATCCCACAAGAGAACCAAGTCAAAAGAGAAGACGCCACCTGGGACTTGTTCTTTTTCCAACAAAAATGGGAATCTTGATACACATTGTTGGAAGAAGATGCAAGCATTGGAAGAAGCCACAAAGAAGCACAATATGCTATAAAAATGGGATCGTGAAGCAATAAAATTAAACAAATGTGGAAATAAAACATAGAAGACACACAATACAATAGAGACACAGATATACATGGTTCATCCAGTGTGGGCTACATCCACCAGAGAAATTGCTAGGTCCTTCCTTTTTATTATCCAGCAAAATGAAGGGATACAACCTACAGCACACTCGTTGTAACTTCCTCTTCTTTCTCTCACAGTCTCTTGTCTCAAAATACAATATTTGCAATGATACACAGCCAAAATACAATTCCCTCATAAAAGAGGGTTTCCTTCTAGGGAAAAAAATCCTAACATAACTTCTATTGTCAAATATGCGACCTTATAATGAACGGTCCAGATTTACTATGAAATTGCAATATACATTTACAAGGAAATTTTTCCTCCAGGGACTCGCTTTCCCCGGACCCCGCAGGGGGGGAAAGCCCCCCCTGCAACCCCCCTGCGTGGAGGGGTGTACAATATTTTGATGTGAATAGTCTTCAAGGGATATAAACACTACTGAAAATAAAGACCTATGAATCAGGAAGATAATCAAACTCCACAACCAACAATCTCCCACTTGGAGATCAATCTCAACAACTCCACCACTGTTGTATATACTAGACTATGATCCTTCTTGGACCTATAAAATTTATCATCATCACCTTCATGCTTGAATACCAACTAAAACTGAGCAGGAACTCAATTTATCCCTGGTTACTCCCTTTGTTAACATGTCTACAGGATTTTGGCTAGTATGTATCTTTTCCAACTTCAAATGTCCATATTCCAAGACGAATTGTATGAAATGATACATGAGTTTGTATGCTTAGTATTCGAATGGAAGGCTAAGTTATTTGCAATATGAATGGTACTCTCATTGTCATAGTAAAACCTATTATTCTTCGCCTACTTTCCCAATTCCTCCATAAACCTCTGTAACCAAATCATTTATTTACTAACCTTTGTAGAAAAAACATACTCTGCTTTTGTTGTTGAAAGTGCAACAACCTTTTGCAGTTTCGAAATCCAACTTATTGTTGTTCCACCTACAGTAAAAACATACCTTGTGGTGCTCCTCCTGCTATCTTTATCACCTGCCATATCTGAATCAACATATCCCTATAGAACAGTGTTTGAACCTCGAAAACATAATGCATGAGTAGAAGTACCTCTCAAATACCTGAGAATCCACTTTACTGCCTCTCAATGTTCTTTACCTGGATTGTTCATATACCTGCTCACAACTTCAACTGCATGTGCAATATCTGGTCTTCTGCAAACCATTGCATACATCAAGCTGTCATTTGTTGATGAATAAGGGACCCTGGACATGTATTATATCTCCTCCTGTGTCTTGGGACACATTTCCTTGGTTAATTTGAAATGTATGGCCAAAGGTGTACTAACTAGTTTTTCATTATGCATTCTAAACCTCTCCAACACCTTCTCTATGTACTCACCCTGAGACAATGTTAATTTGCAATTTTTCTTGTCTCTTGTTATTCTCATACTAAGGATTTTCTTTGCGGCACCCAAATCCTTCATCGCAAATGAGTTAGCCAATTTCTTCTTGAGCACATTTATATCATGCATATTAGAACCTGCAACAAGCATGTCATCTACATACAATAGCAAGATAATATAAGTTCCATTTTCTAGCCTTTTAAAATAAACACAGTGATCAGAATGACATCTACTATAACCTTGTTTTGTCATAAACCTGTCAAACTTCAAATACCATTGCCTTGGAGCTTGCTTTAGGCCATACAAGCTCTTCTTCAACCTGCATACCAAATTTGCCTTCCCTTTGACCTCATACCCCTGTGGTTGTTGCATATGAATATATTCCTCCAAATCCCCATGGAGAAAATCTATTTTTACATCTAATTGTTCAAGATGTAAATCTTCTACTTCCACAAGACTTAAAATAGTCTTCATTGAAGTCATCTTAACAACAGGATAAAATATTTCATCAAAATCTATACCTTTCTTTTGTGCAAACCCTTTGACAACAAGTCTATCCTTGTATCGTTCTTTGCCTCCATCTTCTTCCTTCAACTTGTAAACCCATTTATTTTGCAATGCTCTTTTTCCTGTGGGCAATTGAACCAAGTCCCAAGTCTGTTATTTACTAGGGAATCCATTTCCTCTTTCATTCCTTGCTCCCACTTCTTTTTAGTGTCTACCTACATTGCATCTTCTTAACATTCTGGTTCACCAAAATCAGTCAACAATAAATAATGCAATGAAGGGGAGTATCGTTTAGAGGGTCTACTTAACCTAGTAGATCTTATAACAACACTTGCAGGAGTTTGAGGTACATGTTTCTCCTATTTTTGTACATTTTGATTTTTTAGTACCTTTGGAATTTCTTTTTCAGTGATCTCATCAAGCACTGTGTATTCTAGTTTTTATTTTTCCTGTTTCTTTCCCTGCAACTAATCTTTGTACATGACCTTCTCATTGAATATGGCATCTCTACTCCTAATTATTTTTTTATTTTCATAATCCCATAAGCTATAACCAAAATCATTAACATTGTATCCAATAAAGGTACACTCCTTGGATTTTTCCTCAAGCTTTGTTATATTTTATTTATCAATCTGGACAAATGCTTCACAACTGAAAGTCTTAAAAAATGAATAGTTTACCTTTTTACCTATCCATGCCTCCTCTGGAATGCCACCATCCAAATAACTTGAAGGTCCTTTGTTTATCAAGTAAACAACAGTATCTACAGCATCTGCCCAAAACTATAATGGCAACCCTGCATGTAATCCCATACTCCTTGCACACTCCATGATTGTCATGTTCATCCTTTATGACACACCATTTTCTTGTGGTGTTCCTAGAACTATCTTCTCTCTACGAATTCCATTGTATGAATAGTAATCATCAAAATCCTTGCTGCAATATCCACCTCCATTGTCAGATCTGAGACACTTCAACCTTTTTCATGTCTCATTCTCAACCAAAGATTTTCATTTCTTAAAAGTATAAAAAACATCATATATTTGTTGAATGCAATAAAACCAAGTTTTTCTAGTTGCATCATCAATAAAAGTAACATAATAACAAGATCCACCAAGATATGATAACTGAGTTGATCCCCATACATATATATGCACAAGCTCTAACCTTTCACTCTTCTTTTCTTTTCTGACTCTAAGAAATCTGACTCTCTTATGTTTTCCATAAACACAATGCTCACAGAAATCCAAATCAATTTGTTTAAGATCTAGCAACAAATTTATTTTGTGAATTATCTGCATCCCCTTCTCACTCATGTGTCTAAGCCTATGATGCCACAGTGTTGTATCCACTCCTGTAGAAGCTAAAGAGATAGAAGAATCAATATTAGCAGTACATAAATACAATGTACCTACCTTCTCTCCTTTTGCTATGACCAGTGATCCTTTGGTGACCTTCCATGCCTTATCTGTAAATATAGATATACAACCTTCACTTGCCAACTGCCCTATTGAAATTATATTTTTTTGTAGATATGGAACATGTCTTACCTCTTTCAACAACCATTGGTTTCCATTCCTTTTCTTTAATTTTACCTTTCCCATTCCAACAATTTTGCATGTTGCATCATCACCCAAATGAACCTGTCCAAAATCACCTTGAACATAATCTAAAAAATGTTTCCTATGGGGTGTGGCATGAAATTAAGCCCTTGAATCTTCTACCCAGGACTCATAAATATATCTACAGAAATAATCAAAGCATCTTGTAACACATCACCTGTTACATTTGCTTCCTAATTTTTCTCCTATCGTCCATATCTTTGTTTCTTTGGAGCTTTGCAGTCTTTCTTCAGATGTCGTTTCTTCCCACAATTCCAACACTCTATCTTTCCCATTATGGATTTGGATATGCCCTTCCCATAATTATCGCAATTCCCTAAGCCCTTTCCTCTATCCTTTTGTCTTCCCCTGTTCTCCATGTTTAACACATTACATGATGTCTCACATGTGGTTTTTCGTTGCATTTGCTCGCTCGGGATAACATCAACAACATCATCAAGTTTTAAAGTGTTTGAACCAGAGACAAGGTTACTTACAGCCATGACCAAGTTGTTCCAGCTTTAATGAGCACAATATTATAAGAGCCCTGACCTCATCATCAAAGTCCACTTTTACAGAACTTATTTGATTAGTAAACATGTTAAATTCATTTACATGATCTGCACCAGACCCACCTTTTGACATCTTCATATCAAATAATCTCTTCATTAGAAATATCTTATTGGACACTGAGGGTTTTTCATACAATTTATCCAATGCGTCCATCAACTCCTTCATTGTCTTTTCTTTTGAAATATTGAAATCCATCGACGCTGCCAAGCTCAGCCATATCTTTCCAAGCGCCTTTCTATCAAGAACCTCCCATTATTCGTCCTTCATGGTCATTGGCTTATTTTTTATTCCACCCAATGGTACGAATAGATCCTTCTGATATAAATAATCTTCCATCTACATCTTCCATAACTGGTAGTTTTGGCCATTAAATTTCTCGACTCTAAACTTTCCATCTTCCATTATTTCTCCCACTCGAACCAGGAACCCTCTTTTCCTGTGAATTACCTTTTGCTTTAATACCAATAGTTAGAAAAATAGGATCGTGAAGCAATAAAATAAAACAAATGTGGAAATAAAGCACAGAATATACACAATACAATAGAGACACAGATATATGTGGTTCACCCAATGTGGGCTACGTCCACCGGAGAAATTGTCAGGTCCTTCCTTTTTATTATCCAGTAAAATGAAGGGATACAACCTACAGCACACTTATTGTAACTTCCTCTTCTTTCTCTCATAGTCTCCTCTCTCATAATACAATATTTGCAATTATACACAACCGCAATACAATTCCCTCATAAAAGAGGGTTGCCTTCTAGGGGAAAAAAACCCTAACATAACTTCTACCGGCAAATCTGCGACCTTATAATGAATGGTCCAGATTTAATATGAAATTACAATATACATTTATAAGGAAATTTTTCCTTCGAGAGCTTTACCCTCGAACCCCCTCCGGGGGCCCGCTTTCCCCCAGACCCCCCTAGTCAGGGGAATGATCCCTCGGACCCCGCAGGGGGGTCAAGCACCCCTTGCAACCCCCCTGCATGAAGGGGTGTACAATATTTTGGGGTGTATAGTCTTCATGGGGTATAAACACGGTTGAAAACAAAGACCTATGAATCAGGAAGATAATCAGACTCCACAACCAACACAATATTCAATGAGATTATTTCTACGCATGTCCTTCTTTTAAACCTCATGCTCTTTCCACAATGGCATGTCAGCTTAATAATGAGTGGATTTTAGACTCAGTGGCCTCTCATCATATGGACAATAATGAGGATTCATTCTCTTGTCTTAGTGATTGTACAATCCAACATATTTTTGTAGGTGATATTTCTCCTTTAAATGTTCTAGGAGCAAGAACAATAAATCTTACTAATGGGAAAATCAACAATGTCGTATATGTTCCTTCTCTCTTAATAATTTTTCTTTCAATTTTTCAAATTACTCATTTAGGTAATGGGAAAATCATTGAGTTTTTGCCTCACGATGTTGTAATTAGATATCTAAAGGATCATACTCATGTAATAGATTAAAGATGTGTTGATGATTCTTCAAGTTTGTACAAATTTGATTACTTTGAACCCTCACCGCCTACCACTTCATTGCTCACATTGATGATTTGAGAAAAAATCGGCATAAGTGGTTTGGTCATCTCAACTATTGCTACTTACAACAAATTTCAAAGAAAAAAATGGTTTGTGGCTTTCCCCTTGCCTTGTACAAAAATTGTGCATGTCACGGTTGTGTCTTGGGTAAGCATCACAAAGATCCACTTCCCTCTAATCAATCATGGCAAGCACAAGCACCATTAGAATTGGTTCACAATAACATAATTGGAACATTCCTACTCCATCTTTTTTAGGTGCATGATACATTCTAACTTCCATTGATGATCACACTCAATGCACATGGGTTTACTTCATTAAACTCAAAACTAAAGTTTTCAATGTTTTTGTTACTTTCAAAGCATTAGTTGAAAATAATTATGGGCATATAATTAAGATAATTTGCACCAATATTGGCAAAGAATATGTCAATAAACACTTCAATGATTTTTTCTCAACGTGTGGTATTCAAAAGAAACATATAATTGTACATTATGTCCCACGGTAGAATGGTGTAGTTGAATGTAAAAATTGAACACTTAAAGAAATGGCTAATTGTATCATTCAATCAAAAAAATTAGCTCCATGGTTTTAGGCTAAGGAAATCAATCGTGCTAATTATATTTTGAATCATACTCCTACTAAGGCAATAATGAATGTAACTCTATAAGAAGCTTGGTCTAAGATCAAGCTTTATGTAAGTGATTTCAAAGTGTTTAACTACGAAACATGGGCTTATATTCTAGATGAAAAGCATAAAGCAGTATAACCTAAAAGTAAGCAAAGTATCCTTGTTGGCTATGTTGAAGTTTCTAAATCCTATAGGCTATTTGTACCCCACATTTAAAAGGTTATCTTTCGATGAGATGTATGATTTGATGAACACTCCTTAGCATTCATGCCTACATATTATTCTTTGCCACTTATCTATTATTCTTCTTCTACTTCTCAAGACTTGTATATTTTTGGATGATGGTCCTTCTTCTTATGATGATGAGCATGCAGTGGAGCCTCCATCTCCTTCTTCTCCTCCAATTCAGTTTGATGATCCTACACATCTAGTTTCTCCACTTCCAAAATGGGTCTAGAAAAAAAGGGAAGCTATTGGTACTTCAATTGGTGATTGAATTGATCCTTGTTGAACATGCTCCTAGTTTGGTCTAGTTGGTTCAACTCTTATGGCCCAACACATCGAGACTAAAGATGCTCAAACTTATAGAGAAGAAAGTGGTCTACCTAAATGGGAAGAAATTATGAATGAAGAAATTCACTCCTTGTTGAAAAATGACACTTGGGATCTTGTCCCTCTTACCGAGGTCGACAGATTGTTCATTGCAAGTGGGGATAAAAAGCCAAGTTTTCAGTAGTTGGAAGCATGGACAAGTTTAAAGCCTACCTTGTTTCGAAATGTTTCTATAAGGTTGAAGGTATTAATTACTAATAAACTTTTTCCCATGTTGCAAAGATGGATTTAATTTGACTTGTTGTTTCACTTGTTGCTTCTCAAGGTTAGGAAGTGTATCGGAAAAATGTAAAAAAGGCCTTTCTACATGGGGACTTTAATGAAAAATCTACATCAAACAACTTCTATATTTTTCTTAGGATGAATCCTCCCTCATTTTCCAACTCAAGAAGTCACGTTATGGTCTAAAGCAAGTTCCTTGAGCTTGGTATGAAAGGATGGATATTTTCCTTCTTAGTTCTAGTTTTCCTAGGTGTCTAGCTCATCCTAGTGTCTACACTAAAATGTAAAGGGTGACCACCTCATCCTTGTTCTCTTTGTTGATTACCTACTTATCATTGGGACCAATAACCATCAAAAAAACCATGTGAAGTCTAGTCTTATGACCTAGTTTGATATTTATGACTTAGGTCTTCTTCATTGTTTCCTTGGTTTTTAAATCCAACAAGCCAACAAGGGGATCATTTTTTCCTAGCTTAAGTATGATCTTAAATTTATTCACTACTTTCACATGGAAGATTTCAAGTATAC
Source organism: Picea engelmannii (assembly GCA_009831015.1). NCBI lineage: Eukaryota > Viridiplantae > Streptophyta > Pinopsida > Pinales > Pinaceae > Picea > Picea engelmannii. Next base: position 224,261 of record ML805977.1, on the reverse strand, counting down.
TGTTTTTCCTTATGAGTCAGGTGTCAAACAATTTTCCATGTGTTCAACTCCTAAGGTTGATCCGCTTTGTATAGACAATTGGTAGGAATTATTTTGTACTTGACCCATACTTGACTAGATTTATCCTTTGTTGTTGGTTTATTCTGTCACTATATGTAGGACCCTCATGAGATTCATTGGAAGGTAGCAAAGTGTATCCTTCACTATATCAGGGGTACTTGTTATTTTGCCATCAAGTATACTACAGGGGGCTCCTCTTCCTTTGTGGAGTTTATATATCCATATTGGGTAGCTGATGTTGGCGATCATAAGTCCACTTTTGGATACACTTTAAACCTTGGTTCGGGTCATGTCACTTAGTCCAGTAAAAGGTATGTTCAATTTCTCTTTCTTTTGCAGAGGTAGGGTATCGAGGTATTGTCAATGTTGGTCAATAATTTTTTTGGATTCAATAATTTCTTATAGAGTTTGGTTTTTCCCAGGATCAACAGACAACTCTATGGTGTGGCACTAAGAATGTTATCCACATTCCACGCAATCTATTTGAGCACCAGCACACCAAACACATCGAGGTCCATATGCACTATATATGGTATCTCCTTCGTGATTAAGATTTTGACTAACAATCTTTCCATTTAGAAGATAAAGTTTCTCATTAATGCTAAGTTCTTTCACCTATGATCCTTGCTAGGAGTGAAGAAAGTTGTCTTTACGAGGGGAGTGGCATGTAGATCCTCCTTCCTTCTCCTCAACTCCAAGTCAATCTTACAGGGTGATGTTGGTGCATAATTATGTTCACATTATTTAATTATTTGTACATATCCAATAAATAAATTATGCACAACAAATAGCTTGTAATTATTAACAGTAATGGAGTTATCAATATAAAGATTATATTGATATATGCATGCATTGATATATCCCAAGTTTAAGTAATCTTAACTTGTATAATCTTTCTATTTTAGGATTGCTAGTTGAATAGTGTCTTAGTGAACTGAAAATAAAGGAGTAGATTGCATGTCATTTGTGATTTTGTTATTATGTTATGATCTCATGACCATTTACAATTTCAAACACTATTGCTCCATTTGCTTGTGGATGATAAGGGGAACTTTTCTTAAGGTCAATAAAAAATTGTACCATTAAAACATCTATTGTGCTATTCACAAAATGAGCTCCCATATCACTCATAATTGTAAAAGGATAGAGAAATACAGTGATAACATCCTCATACAAAAAAATTGTTTCGATTTCCTTTGTGTGGTTCTTGACTAGTTATTTTTCACTGCACTTTATTAAATACTCAACTCATGTGATGATACAAATGGCTCTAGTTCTTTTACCTTTTATTAGGAATGGTCCTACAAAATCAATAGCCCAAATATCAAAAGATAGACTTAGGATTATTCATTGCATTAGCATCTCATATCTTTGTAGTGGTTTAACCATCCTTTGGCATTTTTCACATGAGATTACTCTTATCCTGCAGTCTTTATGCAATTAAGGCCACCATAACCCTGCTTGTAAGATTTTTCTAGATGTAGTATTTGCATGGTAATGTCCACCTATTCGGACATAATGTGCTTCTTCTATAATATCGCATCTTTCATGTTTCAATGCACATATTTTGAATATATCCTCGGTTCTAATTTTGTATAGGCTTCCTTCGATTAGTGTATATGGGGCTACTTTCATAACAAGTACTTTCATGTGCTTCATTTGCATACCTTCTAGAGCCTTCCCATCCTATAGAAATTAAGTTATCTCTTCTAACTCTTTACGTGTCATTTCTATTATAAACAAATGTGCATTAGGGATTTCATATTCTATGTGTATGTATTCATCTCCAGCATCTACTCTCGATGGGTGGTCGAGACCTACATGTGCCCTTTATGGTTTTACTATGATTTCAAACTCAAACTCTTGGAATAGTCACAACTACCTACAAACTCTACCTTGGTGTAAAAGCTTGCTAACTAATTAATTCAATGCTTGATCGTATTTGAAAAATATAAAGGGATTAGATAACAAGTAGCGTCTAAATTTTTGTTGGGCAAATATCATGCATATCCTTCTCTTTGTTGTTGAATATTTCCTTTCTTCATTGTTTATCTTTCAACTAGCATAACGATTAGGGTCGTTTATTTTTACTCTCTTGGTTGGGCGAAGACAACTCCAACTACAATATTAGATGCATTGACATGCACATGAAACTTCTTTCACTAAACTAGAAAACTAAGTGTCAGAGCTTCAACTAACTATCTCTTTAAGAATTCAAAAGACTCTTGGTAGTTGATGCTCTAATTAAATTCTCTATTATTTCTCAAGTGGTTTTCCAAGAGAAATGTTCTATATGAATGTCTTATGAACTTCCTATAATAGCTATTATGACCTAAAAGGATTCTTATATGCTTAGGATTATTCATAGGTTTTAAGTTTAAGATAATATTTATTTTGACCATGTCGACTTTAATCCCCTCTTTTCATACTACATGCCCATGTAGTATACCCATTGGTGTGGAAAAAATACATGTTTTTATGTTTAGAGTTCATTTTATTTGTGTGTACATCTCCAACATCATTCTTAACCAATGTGCATGGCTCTTTAGTAGGCTATAAATTGTCTAGTCATCAAAGTGTAATGTCATTGTTTTAAAGATAAACTCCTTAAATGACCTTGCTACTATCCTTGACAAGGCAAGAAAGGAATTTTTTAGGACGAAAGATATACTTATAAGCAAATGAGCCAAACTATGTGACAAAGATGGCCTTCTCTTGGTCTTCCTCAGCAATAGGTATCGGGTTGTAGCCGGAGAACTCAATAGTAAAAGAATAGCATTCATGTCTAGCCACTTCATTAATGATCTTGTCTTCAAAATTATTGATTTACTTAGTCCTATAAATTCCACACTTATCCTTATCCTTTTAGGGTCTTGATTTTTTGATTCACTACAATAGGGTCGACACACTCTGATTTTTTATAAGGTATATGATACATGTTGCAAGCATATTTTGCATTTCTTGTTAGACTATCTCTTTCTATTGATGTGTGATGTTGTAAAGCCTCTTGATTATGGGTTTTTCTCCTGGAGTTATCTCTATGTTCATCTCTCCCATGTCTTTGACTAATCCCTTTAGTTCCTTGTAATCCCTTGCAAATACATCTTGATAGGTCAACTATCTCCTTTTTTTCTTCTCTAACCAATAGTCTCCAATGTTTTCCATCCTAGGTCTATCATCATTTGAGATGTCAACTTCCATTTTTTTAATCTTTGCAATCATCAATTCAAGAGCTTTAGATTCATCCAAATGTCTTCCCCAATATTCAGTTTCCTACAAGGAAGTCATACCTTACCCTCTTCTATATTTGGTGTATTTTCCTTTGTCGTCTTTACTCTATATGTTGTTTTTACTAGCGTATGTACCTCTCGATTTTCTCTTCTCCATTTGAAGCTCATACCAAAAAAATTTCCAATCTCCATTTGCATTCTATTGGTTGCAAGAATTCCTTCTTTTTGGTTGAGTTGTGTAATTTTGTTACAAGTTGACATTGATGCCTCCTCGACCTTGACTTGTCTTCATTCTCTTGTCTATCTTTAGATGGTTCCTCGACAAATTCCCTAATTACTTGAACTATGAGTGCTATTAATTCTTATGTTGGGTGGAAGGAAAATTCTTGTATAAGGTTTTATTTTATTTCATTGTGCTTGGGAACATATGAGGTGATCCACCAACTTCATATGAGGTGAACTTCCTTCATCATGACATTTTTCCTCCATTCCTTCTCACGGTCCTTAATATGGTTCTAGGTTGAGTATCATGGCTTAAATTTCTTAATGTTCATTGTTGTTGTCATCTTTTTTCCTCCAAATATTTCAATGAATAAGGATGATGATGGAATCCAAATTTGCAATCGATGGATATGGGTGATCCACCAACAAGTGGCCTGGCCTATAAATCCCTCAACTAAACTCCATTATCAACCATGGTCTCCAACATTCTTAGAAACATTTTCAACATGCATAGTAGGAGACTCCCCTTCTCTCTCTCTAAATCTCAATGGGGAGAAGTAGGTAAATGTTATTTCCACTACGATCAAAGTAGGATACTTATTTATCTTTCTTTCATAGACAACAAATGTTGCCCTTATTGAAAGAAAGCTTGAATATCATCTCTAGTTATGGCCTCTATATCCCAACATTCCCTTTCTCTGGCTTCGTAATCCTCTATCTTCCATTCATATAATGTAGTATCTTAATTATAACCAATACACATGGGGGACTTGGTAGGTGTAATTCTCCATTTTCATTAGGTTCTATGCTCTCTTCATTTCTTTGCAATATCTAGTACAACTTCCTTATGTATTTGTCTTCCTCCAATGGTTCCAACCAAGGCTTACCTTCCTTTGGATCCATGGGGATGGTGATATCTTTACCATTTCCTTTCATTTTTATTGCATATTTTTCCAAGATTACTGTTGATTTCATCCTTCTACCCCATGGTCTTCGAAGTAGTTCTACATATGTTATGCTCCCTTAGACTAGGTCGATTATCTCGAAGTCTACTATTGTTGCAATACCCATAATACTTCTCTATGTTCCTTTTAACAATCCAATATGTTCCACAATCTCTGGCCTGGGGGATTTAAAAATTTTCTACATCTCAACAAGTGAGGTCTTATTTTTATCAATCTTGCTTCCATTAGTATATTCACTTGAGACCCAAAATCGACTACAACTTGGGGAATAGGAAATTTTTTTATCTCCAAGTCGTCTTGGGGATCATAATCATTTCTTACATCATCCTTTTTTTGCAAATGGTAGAGATTCTTTGAAAGTTTGATTGTTTCCTTCTTATTACAATTCTTCAATGTGTTTAGGAGTTCTAGAAATTCGGGTACAACATCATCTTCATTTAATATTCCCATGAGTGACTACAACATCTTGTCTTCTATTTGATCTCTTCCTTCAAGCATATAAAGCAATATTTTTCTAAAATATCCATCTCCTCAACCGACCCTTCTTTCTTGTTAACCCTTGACCTCCTCTTCTTCCTCTATATCCACACCTTGGTCCTTGCCCTTTTTGCATATGTTTTTTTTGTATGGTACACCATTGGTAATTTGGTTTCTTTTTCCATTTATGCCATAGTAGTTGGCCATATCATTATTATTAATCTTATATATTGCACACCATGTTTTCCTATTATTTCTCAAATTATGTGGTCAATCTCTTGTGTTATGATTAGTCACCCCTTCACAAATCTCACAATAATTATTGGCTTCAACCTTCTTGACATCTTGAGGATTATTACAATTTGTCGGAGATTTAAATGGGTACTCCTCCTTTATATGGCCTTTAGATCTACATAGTGTGCACCAAATCTTTAATTTTTTGGTTTGCATGGCTAGATCTTGGATCAAATTATGTATTCTTTGTACCTTCTATTATAGGCTTCTATCATTTAGTGACACTACCCACTCCCCATCAGTATCTATTTGTTGAGCCTTCTTCAAGGTTTTTTCTTATGTTTTGATATCATGCATTTTGAATGGGGCTTTGATCTTTTCTAGAAGTCCAGCAACAAAAAATTGCACTAAGATATTCTTATCTATTACATATGGTATTTGGTTGAGAAAATATTTGAATCTCTTATCATAATCTCTCACTAATTCATTTGGCATTTTTTTTTATCTCTTTCAATTTCTACATTGCCAAATGTTTTGCGTATTGAATCTTGAAGAAAGATAAGAAATCATTCTTTATCTCATCCTTTGTTCTTGTGTCATTCTCTGTGAAGTTCATGAACCAAGTCAAAGCTCTTCTCCTTAAAGCTCCAACAAATTGATCCATTTGCTTGGTTTCATAGACACCATCTATTTCACTCCATATTTTCTTATAGATGAATCGATGTCCCTTGAGTTATTCATCTCCTTCATATAGAATAAGATTAGAATTGTTGTTATGCGCCATATTCGTTGATGGAGGTGTTCTTATCAATGGTATCGATGGTGTTGATGAAGTCGACTAACTTTTCTTATAGATTAGTATATTATTTATATCCACGACAAGTCTAATTACATGCAAATTATTGTCTTCACTATTGTTTGATACTCCTACAAGTTTATCAAAATCAATCTGACACTTCTTGTCTATATATTCAATTACATTGGTTTTTTATTTATCCAATCTTCTCTTTATGAACTTACATGATCGACAATAAGTGGCATTTGGGTTCTTATAGGGGAGCCACTCCCATGAGATTTTCAACCTAAATTAATACATGGATTTCACTTTCTTATGGAATTATGCACAAGAAGTTCCCCTCATTTTGTATCATTTGTATTGATATTCTATCAGAAATTTTTCCACTTTCATCTTGTCAACTCTATATTTATGTTGTTCTAGGTTCCATATGAATTTGATGTCGAAGTGTTTCATTTAGTCTCATGCTTTGTCTTCTTGAGTCTAGTATTCTTCTTGTTAGTGGAATAGAATCATTGATCTTCATATATTCTATATTATTCATTGCTAGAGGGATCCCATGCTATCCTCCACACTTCTCAACTCTTCCATCTCAAGGATTGTTGAAGGCATTCCACTTTTGCATTTGATGATTTCTCCTTAACATCCTTTTAGTTGGATGTTATAATATAGTTTCATTGTTTCTAGATCGATGGGAATTCTTGTTTCTTAAGGATTCTCTTAAGTCATAGCTCATTTGATATATTTTGCCTCTTTCTACTTTCTACTTGATATATTTTGCCTCTTTCTACTTTCTACAAATCTATAAGAGTCTTATAATGTTTGATTGTTTTATCTTTTTTTATTTATTTCTTCATCTAATTTATATTCTCTCTATTTCTCTATCGATGCTTGCTTTTTACCATTCCCGGACATGATTTTTTTTTTCTAGTTTTATTTCTTGTCAATACTAGTTTCCTAGTCATCTCATGGCCAATTACCCCCTATTGTTAGCCATGTCTTCTATTTACGATGGAGATCTCAATGTGCATTTTCATATTGGGGTTTATTTATTTGCTAAGGAATAAATCCCAATCATGTTTTTGTTTGATTATATCAACGATCGATGGTGGTGGTATTGGTGATCTCTCTCCAACGATATGACTAGCTCCTTTTTCAATGAGGAACTTATGCAACAATATTAGTACATAATAAAAGAAGTTGATACGTAGATGGGTGTGCCATATTTGTTGATGGGGCATTCATGTCTTATAGGTATTCTCATACCTAGTCTTAGCCTATGTATATTAAGTTTATGTATATCACATTAGTATTTGTATTAGGAGATTATTATTGTGGATTTGTGTGACAAATATTTTTTTGGTTTTGTAGTCTCATGGAGCAATTGAGAGCATTTCTCCAACTATATCTATTATTGAGATTTGTTGCTAGTTCTTATGATCTAGTGAGGATTTATCTCCTAGTTTGTTGAAATAGTTATATTCATGTAAAGTTATACACTACTATAAATGGACAGAATTTCTGACGCCCTATTGTCGTACCCCCGACGTTTGACGTCGCTCAACTGCCGCTTATCAGGGCTCAACAGGCATTGGAAAATCTCCCGTGGTTTTTTCGACGTTGGACTATCCTCGGTATTCTAACTCCCCGAACATCTGACGACCGATGACTGTTAAAAATTTAATTTCAAAGGACAACTAGAAAACTACCGACAACATCCGTCTGTCTACCGACGAATATTCTGGCACTATCCCACCGACACGACTGGCGAGCGTCTTGTAATTCCGACACTTTGCTGGGAGCGTTTCCTGTCGGAAGACCAACGGACATGAATATTTTAAAAAAAAAAAATTGTTGAAAAGAGGTGAGGCATCATTTTTCTCAAGTTCATAAAAGGGACAGAAGGTTTCTTCAACACTGACCAACCCATTCCGGTTGCCAAATTCTACAAGATCCAAGAGAAAATCATCGGTTGGCTCAAGCTTCAGCAAAGGCAGAGATGGATTGGTTGTTGCAATTGGAAATGGAGCAAAGAAATGGCATGGAATTTATCAAAAGATGATTCTATCAAGTAATATGGAAAAGAAATGGCATGGAATTTATAAACATTAGTCCCTCATGGCCGCATAAATGTATTTTCCATGTTCATACCAAACCAAAATTTATTCACTTGTAGCACCTATGGGATTCATAAAATGGGTTTAGTAAATCCTATGCAAATCCTATAAAAATTCAACTCTCAAATCATAGAAATCTATTGGAACTGCTTCTTTTTTTCACAGTGTAGCTTTCAAATCCAAAACCCTCCTTGTCAATGCCTTACAAATCTAATAAAAATAAAACTAGATTTTATCACTCTAAACTCTACAAACTCTCACCAATGCCTTACCCTTCTTGTCAATGCCTTACCATTCAGCTTTTTCCAAGAACAATCTATTATACCAAGAAACATTCTTCAGAAAGATCCTCTTCTAGTTTCTCAGGCGAAAAATCAGTTGGTTTTGGTTGGAGAATTCCCTTGTCTTGTATAGGTCTCAGCCATGGACACTCTGATTTTACGCCTGAGAAATTAGAAGAGGAGATTTTTGGTAGAATTCACTTGTCTTGTATAGGTCTTAGCCATGGACTCTCAGGCTTAAAGTGCTTCAAAAATTGCATACAACAATGACCAAATTACTTCAATTGTCACTAAACAACTTCAATAGCTAAATATTGTCTAACCTTCAATAGCTAATTAAACAACTTATAAGTATTTAAACAAATACATATTGATCCTTATGGGTATGGGGAACTATCACATCCCAGAAATTGTACAAAAAATTGCAATGGAGGCCAGTTCAGATTTTGTCGGAATTACATATTTAGCCCCAAGAGAATCAAAACAATGTTTAGTATAAAATAGAAATAGATGCATTGTAACTTGATAGCCTTTTGATCCCAAATCCACTTTTCTGTGAGTCGATATTAAAACTCTTGGACAGGACCACCAATGACAAACATAAGAGGATTTAAAAGATAAATAAAATATAAGGGCCATAACCATACTCTAGCTACAAACACAAAAATTGCGATAGCTACCAACTCTGAAGTATATATTTACCCCGAGGCGAATCAAAACAATCTTGAGAATAAACCATTGTAACAATCATTGATTTTTATCAACACAAAATTAAATCACAAAATCGTTTACAAAAGCCAAACGCCACTTATAGCTCAACTTCAGTGTACAAAATAGAAATCGACGTGCTACAACTTGATAGCCTTTGAGCGCATTGGACAGGGTCGCTATTAAAATAAAATAAAATAAAAAGCGTTTTAAAAGAAGAAAGGAGAAACAAGGAAAATTCTATAACTAGACCATATAGTAGAATAAGCTTTGCAATTTCAACATATGGCCAACATATACAATTGAAAACCAGCTAATCACTAAATATTGTCTAACCTTCAATAGATAATTAAGAAATTATATAACTATGCGATTTATGAAACATTACTTTGGAGATTATAA
>ML805977.1:136567-199599 GCA_009831015.1 Picea engelmannii | reverse complement strand
GATAATGCCAACAAATTTGGGATAGTTGAAGCACTATGTATCTTATAGAATTGTTTCCTAAATTTGATGAATGAATTACTCCTTTTCTCTACATGATTGTAAAGAAAATCATTTAAGGAGATAAAGGGGAAAATTAGTTAGATCTTAGTTATCCTTCCTAGAATAGGGTAACTACCCAAAAACCTTTTTATAGATGGTTTAAATCAACATTTTTAAGAACTACCTTGGCTCCTCAAAGTTAATATCCAAATCCATTGTTGAAATTGCAAGATTAGAACTTAATATCCAATTATATTTCTTCATTGCATGTTGTTTTTTACTACCTTAATAAGAATGTATGAAGAGGCAGAGGGTTAAGTTTGGGATATTTATTTTACATTCCTTTACCATAGAAAAAACAGAGACTAGAGTACAAGGGATTGGAAATATTTTTTTTACCCAAATTACTATTGAAGTCCTTGTTGAGATAATAATTTGGGTGGAAACAACGTTACAGGTCTAACTAGTCAATAGGCACACAAAAGTTATGGGCCATTAATCTCATTAATTTTTTTTAATATATATAGCTTCATCAGATATCTGACGAACCTTCCGACAGACATATCCTTCAGAGGTATGGCACATTTGTCAGATATGTTGTTTGACTATTAGATATATGACGTACCTTCTAGTTGGATTTCCAAGGAATTGTCCGATAGACATATCCTTCGGAGGTATGGCACCTCCATCAAATATGTTGTTTGGTTGTCAGATATCTGACATACCTTCTTGTCGTATATCTGAATCACTATCCGGAAAACATATTCATCGAAGGTATGGCACCTCCGTTGGATATTTTGTTTGTATGTAAAATATTCAACATACAAGTTCGTTGGATATCCACTGCAGAGTCTGACAAACACACATCGAATATCTTGTTTCTCTATTATATATTCGACATGTAGTTGCGTCGGACTTCTAATGCATATGCGTTGGAAATAATGGTCGATTTCGACAAGGTTTTGGTTCTTAGGGATATCAGTAGACCGGAGACAGGGTGTCGGATATCCGATGGAAATATGTTCGTCAGATTATCCGACCAATATACATGGAAGAAATTGGTAACCACGTTTCTTCAAAGCATCGATAGAATGTCTTCAACCAACTGATGTACCTTCGTTGAATTTCAATTCAAAAGAAGTAGTGTTTGTTCATTCTCTTATTTTTTACTTTTTTTATTCTTCTTCCAACTTCCTTCTGTTTTTCTATAGCTCTCTACTAACTCAAGTTCATTTTCTACTTCTTCTTTTTTCCTTTGATATTTCTCTGCTTGTTACTTTTTCATTTCATCCTCTTCTGCTTCTAAGCTAGCCCTTGAATATTCATCTTCTTTCTCCTTATGCTCCTCATCAAGTTTCATGGAACAAACTTAGTTGAATGTAATCACAGACCTTGATTTCATGGAACAAACACAAAAACCCTAGGTAATTTTGATCCTTGACATAGTCAACATGGATCATTCCTCCATCCCAGCCTCAGTGTCCTAAACCATCGAAAGATTTCTTCATGTACTCAATTCACAATACAATCAAAGAGGAAGTTAAAAATCAGGTGGTGGTGGAAAAATCTCCAGAGATGATGTGCATGTTTGATGACTAAACCCTACATAGATAACATGCTCAGATATGGTCTTCAGAATGGTGACTATATGGTTGAGATCGAAGATGATTGGTCAAAGAAGCCAGTACTATCTTCATGGGAAGAAGAAGCCCAGTTATCACAGTGCACAGATGACAATCAGGTTCTGCATACCCAACAAGATTGCATGGAAGATGATGCAGAAAATTTCCCAAGAAATGTAGAATGTTTGCCCTTGTGTTTTGCCTCACTGCTAAGAGAACATTACAAATAGGTCGTGAATAGAAAGAATGAGGAATGTTCTAATGTATCGGTTGAGGAAAACAGGGGAGATAAAAAAGTTGATCCAGAGGTGCAGCCTTTGAGCCTTTTTGAAAGTCAAACCTCAGATAAAATCATGAAGCCTGAAACAGGTAATGAGCATATCCATTGTGATTCATTGCCTCTGTGTTTTAATTCATTTCAAATTTTGAGAGGGAATTTTGATCAGATTCTAGTTGAAAGTCATAGTGTAAACCATGAAGTACCAGTGGGGCCGGTTCTACCATTATCTGAAGCATTTTATGACCCTATAGCTGATATTCTGGATGAGGTGTGTTTTCAAAGTCTGCTTTCATTTACTCCTAATGAATTAAAAAAAAATTATAATATGGATATGATCAGACAGCCTTCCCCATTGTCTGGTTCAGCAGAAATATATGTGCAAAACCCATCAGATGAAATACAAACACATCTTGAAATGTCTGAAGACTTGAAGACCTCGCAAGCAAAACAAGGTCAGGAGATGGAATGGACTGATTCCAAATGCCAAGGAACAACTCAGGTCTATTTCGACCCTATAGATATCTATATGGAGAAATTTTGCGTGGAAAGGCCACAATACATTTTCAGCAGTTTAGTTGTTCTTCAGATTGATCGATTCTCATGTAAAAGAGATCAGGATAGAAATCCTTATCACATATCATTACCAGATCTACATCTAAGTTTGGTGAAAATCAGTGAAGCAACCCAAGTTTCAGATCCAATCTTTGATTGGTTATACTAGATATCTCATATTGATTAAGATCAAGCGTCCTCATATTAGAATAGGATGTATGTATATAAATAAGATCATCAGATCAGAGTTTTTATTAGATTTACCCTATGCAAATAACGATAGGAAATCTGATGATTCAGATATTATATGTGGATTTCATGATGAAATTCCTGGCTTGCTGGCCTGATTATCTCCTCAAATAAATTTTCTTGTTTTTATGTCTTTAGGTGATAGGATAGTCATTAGATGAAGTGTTTTTTGAATTTCAAGTGGAAAAGTCTTCAAATTAAGTTTTAAACTTGTCGTTTCAAAGAGTGACGAGTCTATACTTTATTAGGAAAAAATCCAAAATTTTCACTTTTGGCAGCTAAGGGCCATTTTTCAAAGTATTCTAAGTTGTCGAAAGCAGTCGCTTTCGGCAGCAAAAACAGCATGTGTGAGGCGCTCTAAGCTGTCGAAATGCATAATTTCTCCAACGGTTAGGCTGTCCCATCGGACTCTCAAACCGCCATCAATACACATGTCATGATGATCTTATATGTTGTTGAAATCATCTATGAGGATCGTTTGTCTTGATCTGGGCGGTTTATTATGATTTCAATTGATGTTTCAAAAAATCATTAAACCCCAAGATATCAATCCAAAACCCGATCATGATTTCATTCTCCGTTACCATTTTGTGCAATAATTCACATGAAGGTCGGTCTTAGTCAGTTCTAAATGAACGTCATGATCTCAGGTTCCTTATTTGATGAGCATTTGTTTTAAAAAAACTCATACATCCACAAATCTGTTGATCTCACATTTTTCCCTCAACCGTTTTCCCTCTATCCTTTTTCCTAGCGCCAATCTCCCATCCATCAACCCAGATTTCAATATTTTCAAGATATTAACAGGTTTTTTGCAGATGACTACTGGAGGAGCATTGCTCAGGAGGGAGCTGCAATATGTTTCCTATCTGGAATATCATCTAGAGGTTTGTCAAATGTTCAAGGATGCAGGTTGCTACAGGTTTCGTGAAAAGTTACAGGGGTATCATTAGGGAATTGCAAAGGCGTTTGCCAAGATTTTTTATGGTGTCAAAGTGAAATTGGGTCCTCTGGAAATCCAGATAGATGAGGCAAGTGTTGTTGCAGCTACTGAAATGCCAGGAGAGGGTGAGAGGTGGTTCAAGACCACTTCCATTAAAGATATTGAATTTAGATCTTACCTTAAGCCAGATTTCTAGAGCAGTATTTGGCAGAAGGATGTTCCCAAGAATTACTTGGAAGACAAATGGCATAAATTGTTGAAGGTTATTCAGGTGTACATAACGTGTGAAGGGAGGTATGCCAGGGTCATGTTGTACCATTTTAGGCTTATCAATCATTTCACAGGCAAAAACCCTTTGAACTTGCCTCATTATCTTCACAGGAGCCTCACCAAGATGGCACAAAAATTCCAAGCTAAACCTGAGAAAATAAACAACAGGTTGTTCCATCATGGCCTCATCAAGCTTATAGTGATGGGGGAACTCCAGAGAAGAGAGAGGACATGGAACTACCTCCTGTTTTGGGGAGAATTCGAGCAAGAGATCCAGCCTAAGGGTAGGAATACATCTACAAAGAAGTCATCTACACCAAAGAGCAGTAAGATAAAGAGAAGGGCCCTGTCACCAGTGCAGACAGAACAACCAACCCCTTCACCCAGGACTAAGAAGGCAAAAAAGAAGCTTGATTTTGATTAGGGAAAGGAGGTCCAAAGAAGCATTGTTGAGAAAAACATCTTGAATTTTCCATACTCAGACTCTGAGTCTGAAACACCCATGGAGGAGAGAGAAGAAGTTACAGTTGAAGTCCCAACCTTAGAGTTACCTGAGACATCAACAAGCAAACACAGCAAGGTCAACAAATCATCAAAGTTGATTGAAAAGATTAAATAAGAGATATCAGAGATGAAGTTGCTTAAGAGGGTCATTAAAACCCAAAACTAGACTATAAGCAACACATCATATGAGGTAAGAGATTGTTTTGAAAGGTTATCTAAAATGCATGTAAAGGAACAAAAGAGGAATAAGAAATTGCTCAAGGAGAATCGTAAGTTACTTAAAATGGTTATATGTTTAAGGATCAAACTAAGGCTCAAAAATCCTAAGCCAAGAGCACATCCTGATTTAAAAGCTCTAGCAGAAGTTGCTGAGAACCGAAATGAAGATCCTAAAGAGTAGGTAGATCAAAGAAAATCCATTTTTGCAATTTTGAACAGTTGTGTAAAACTCTAAATTTCCAGCAGCTTATTCGCTTTTCCTCAAGGCGTTGTCAGTTGTCAAAAGCTCTGCTTTCGGCAGTTAACCCTATTTTGTTTTACACCTATAAGCCACTGAAAGCGCAGAGAATGACAGAATGATCGTAGTTTTGCCCAGATCGAAGTTTTTGGTGTCTAGATCATGCGGAAGGGGTTCCAAATGAAAGATAAAGATGAAAATGATTCAGATCATCACCCTTTTCAAGTTTTTGATGCAGATATTATGGAAAAAAGGTTAAGTGGCTTTTAAAATTCTTGGTAAAGATTGCTTATTTGTCAAAGTAGGATTTCAAAGTGCTTTGTCATCACTTTGACAATTATTGAATATATCAGATATGGTTGAAGCTGTCGATATTGTGGAATATTTAGTTGATAAGACTTTCACCCTTAAATTAGGACTAGATTTTGCATATTATACTAGTTTCGATTTTATTCTATTTTGAGTATTTCAGATCCATTTTCATAGAATCTTGAACTGTTATGTAAAGTCCATAAAGCATATGACTTTGAAGAAAGTTGGGGTTGGACTTGGTATGATCAAAAAATGTAAAATTCCTCACAGGCTTTAATTGACTGTTATGAGTGAATACAAAGACTTTATTTCCAGATTCTTGTGACATTTTCTATGGTGAAGTGTTTCGGATGTAAATTGTTGTTCCCTGGTTTATCATTTTGTGATATGTACTTCTTTTAGAACTTTTTGAACAAGAAACATAATAAAGAATAAGTAAAGAATACGTACCTCCTTTACATGATTTGTATTTTCCTTGGTTGACGTAGTGTACTCGAATGAATAGAAAGTGTCTCCAAATTAAGCTTGCCCTTGCCACTTGCGCCCACTTTCCCTTCTCTTCTAACCTTATATATACAATATTTCAACATTTCAATACATTCATCAATCTTCTAGTTGATCATCTTCGTCGAACTGAACATCCATATCATCTGGTTCATATAAGGTGTTGTAAGGACTGACCGTATCAACATCGTCATCAATGTACTCATTTCCAAGCAATATATCTTCATCATGGATATCATCATCAAGATATTCATTGCCTTCTACTAGTACATTTGGTTCATCTCCTTCAGGCTCTTCATCTGAGACATCTGCTACATCGGCTACTTGTTCCTCTACATCATCTTCTTCTTCAAGATCATTTTCTTCCTCTACAATATTATACTTTACTGGCCTTCCTCTTGGATCATACCTAACAACAAATGACCAACCTGCTTTACCTAGAACCTCTGAGTAGAAGACTTGTTCGCATTGTCTTGGAAGAACATAATGATTTGTTCCTAGCTCAAATGACCTTGTATTAACCATGGTAAATCCGTTATCATGTAGAATAATAGTTCTATCAGGATCACGTTCATTCATTCGTAGCCTGTACCATTTGACGTCAAACAAAACTATTTTGAAGGATTTAAAGTCACACTCAAGTATGTCCTCCAAATACCCATAGTATTGATTTTCAGAGACTTTGGGACGTCTGTCACTTCTAGAGGAAACATTAGTGACCTCGAAGACTGCAGTTATCCCACAATCAAAAGTTTTCCTCTTTTCGTCCAACTTTTTTATGCGAAATTTACGACCATTGCACCACATAGCCTTGTGATGTTTCAACTGAAATATGCCAGACACATAAAACATATTTCACATAACTTGCAATGTATGGATGGTAAAAACACATCGACACTAACATTAATAATTTATGAAATAACATAATGAAATTATATTGGATGAATAGCATGCTTGCCTGTTTATCTTTCAAACCATGTGCTAAATCAATTTCCTGCTGCGTAAGATTGGTATCTACATTACGATGAGCTTCCATAACCAATGTAGACACCCCTTCCCATGATAACCTACCTTCACGTTGTATGCATCTATCAATCCATACCTTCATCCAATCAATATTGTTTGCAATGTATATATGTAGTGCATCCCACTCTTGACCAACTGTATCAGAAAATCATAATTCACCAATATATGTTAGTTAGCAAGGTATAAAATATTAATAATTGATGAAAGCATAAAAATCAAATAAGTACGATACACATAAAAAGGAAAAGTCATATGTATTATAAACCTAATTACCTTTCACTTTCGTCATTCTACCTTTCCCCAACAGGTGCTCCCCTTCAAATTTTTTAATGGAGTTCACACCCCAAATGTGATCCACATGCATATTTGTGGCTAAATTAGGAAGATATTGACTAATATACACCATCGATTGATATAGCATATATCCCTCCACCATAGAACCCTTGGGACGTGCTCTTTTTCTAACCAAAGCCTTTAATGATTTCAGGTGCCTCTCCACCATCAACATTGACCTTGTGTGCACTGGTCCACACAATTCAATCTCCTCAACTTGGTGTATGAGGTAGTGTTCTTGTGCATTGAAAAATGTCGGAGGTACATACTTTTTCATTTCACACATTAGCCGAGGAATTTCTCTCTTCCAATACTTTATATCTTCTTGATGGATTTCTTTCAATGACAACCATCTATAGTCGTTGTTGCAAGCAAGTACCATGTTTCAACAAAACATATAAATTAATATATTACATTATAAGTAAAACATATGTCATTAAGGTCTTGAATAACAAATTGGAAAAAACAATTTGCATATAATTTACTACTTACCTCATGTATTTGCCAAGATCATATATAACTTGTTTGACATTGTTGTCGAAGTGGTCTGGGAGAGATAGAGGTAGAACATATTGTAACAATCAAAATCGATCATTATTTGATTCTAAAGTATAATAAAACAAAACTAAAAAGATGTATACCAATATAAATATATATATAGAAAAATAATTACCTTAATGAAGGTATGCCAATCATGTGTTTTTACCCCACCAAATTCACCTTTCTTTGTTAAGATAGTATTTATGTTTGAAGAAAAACCTGTGGGAAATTTTATTCTCCGAATGACCTCTTTTGCATCATTGCTTTGTTGCTCTATTAATAACCAGGGGAGGCTATTTCAATCTCCGTCGCTATTTGATTGGATCCCACTTTGCATTGCATGATTGGCTTCCTGAATGTCACTACAAATCTTGATGACTTTTTCTTTATCCCTCCTACCATATATGATTCGCCATAATGGTTTTGTCACATTCTTCCCGATATGCATTGTATCAAACAAATGAGCTATTTTTAGGTCCTGATAGTAGGGCAACCTCATGAATTGAGAGGGATAACTTTTCATTCCTCGTGGGAGCCCATTGTTAATACCTTCACGACATTGATGAAGCATAAAATAAATTCAATAAAATAAAAATTCATAACATTACATATACAATATTACATAAACAAATTACAATATACCATCTCGACAACTTTTGTTATATTCCAACTTCCATAGGTGAGGTGTCATTCCTCGTCGTTTTAATCCAGTCTATTCTTTCCCATTGAAACTATGTTTTTCAATAGTACGATACTTATGGTTCTTAGAGAGGAAGTGCCTATACTCATCAAACACCTCCTTTCCTAAAGTTTTTGAACGCCGAGATTTGATCTTATGAACACAAACTGGACAGGCAAATCTACCCTTTGTTTAAAGACCTGCAAAAGTTGGATTAATAATTATGTCAATTAAACGAAGAGGATTATTTAAAAAAACATGCAGCATGGTATCTTCAAATAATTATATACTATAATTAAAGTGCAATGGATCGTTACATACCACAAAAATGTGTTAGTCCTGGGGCATCATGAATTGTCCATACAAGTATTCCACGAAATTGAAATTCCTTCTGCCTTATTGGTTTAAAAACGTCATACATAGTGATGCCGACCCATAACTTTAGTAACTCGTCGATGAGAGGCTCGATATATACATTCATATCTTTAACCTGGTACTTACCTAATTGTTTGAAATTACACATAATTACTAACGTGATGTGCATATATAAGTAAATAAATAAATACAAGATATTATGCAACAAGAAATACAAATGAAATCTTACATTCGGAAAATTAATGATAACATTACATACCTGGAACAATCATTGTCAACATTATGTTCTCCCTCTTTATTGACATCCAAGGAGGAATGTTATTGTTGATAACAAAAATTGGCCGCACTGAGTAAATAGACTTGAGCTCCCCAAATGGATTAACACCATCAGCGGCCAATGAAAGCCTAACATTACGAGGTTCATCTTTAAAAACTGGCCATTTTTCCTCAATTTCCTTAAATGCATAACCATCTGCAGGCATTCGAAGAACACCATCTCCACTTCTATTACGTGCATGGTAATCCATAAACTATGCTATGCTTTCATACCAGAACAGTCGTTGCAAACGTAGAATTATGGGAATATGACAAAGAACCTTACGAGGCACTTTTTTTGTTAGTTGATCTGTTCGATATCTACTGGTCTGACATTGCGGGCATTCTGTTTTCGATGCATGTTGTCCATAGTATATAACATGATCATTGGGACATGCATCTATAGCTTGATACTCCATTCCAATTTCTTTCATAATGGCATTTAAATCTCAGTATGTGCGAGGTAAAATATTTGACGATGGTAACATAAATTCACCTAACAATCTACGACATAAAAAATAAGTAATTAGTGTAAAGAATGTTATATTTGTAAATATTTAATTCTTATTTCAAACATTAATTAAAACTAAAAACAAGTAAAAAAAATCAACCTTTATGTATACATGATGATGAACCATATTACATACCTTAGGATCTGTGACATACAACTGTTTGACAAACCATTCAAAACCTTTAAGTTCACCAACAATAATGTAGCAGAAAGAAGATTTGTTTTTGAACCTTCATAAAGTGGTTTTTCTGCCTTCTCTAGCATAGGTACATCAAGATCACCAATGTCCTCATCATCATCCTCATATGGTTGAGCGAACAAGTCTTGGATCAATTCATTTGTCCCATCGTCTTCAACTATATTGTTATTATTGTCATCTTCTTCCATAGGATCATTAACTTGATCTTCAATATTCGGCACTCCAAATTCCTTGGCACCTTGTAGTACAACATCATTTATGCTAGTACTTGGCGCGTTCAGACGCTTAGGGGGCCAGCCTGACTTTATAATTACAAACAGTCATGCAAAATTAGTGTACTGCATAAGAAATATTTAAACAATATAAAATTTTATAAATACAATCAATATAAAGATATAATAATGAATATATAGTTTACCAAGGGACGATATTCGTTCGGTCCACCTTCAACGTACCCATGGGTTCTACAATGTCTTACAGTTGTTTGTATTAAAATTCTTCTGACTTTTGTGCTCCTGCATTTAGCGCAAGGGCAATAACATCTCTCGTCACCTTGTCCATAATATCTCCACATTCTTCACCACAACCAAAATATTGAGATGATTATGTTATAAAGTTCAGTGATGATGTGCTAGATCTATTCGATTCTTGAAATGCAATAGACCAAACCATACAATATATTTTATCACATAAGCTTCAAAGCTTCACCATAACCAAATAACATAATCAAACGACATAATAGAACTAGGGAAAGAGATCAAGTCACATATAAGCATGGAAAAATTAGCATGTTCACAGACGACATAAACGTATAAGGTTATAAAATATTAAAGGAGACAAAAGAAAAAAAATATTTAACTAACCTTCAAAGTCTAAAATCCTCTTGCATGCCTTGAACAATGATCACAAAACTAAGCTTTGTAGATCAAAGATCAGTTTGATCTCTTAATCAACAAGCAAACCTTCACATAAAAACGAAGATTAGCAGAGCTATAACACATAAAATATGTCGCAACTATAACAAATTAGTCGAAATTCAGTTCGAATTAACTAATTTATAGATTCGTCATCGTCGGAATTCCAATGACTATAACCCTAAATTAAGGTTGACCATTTCGAAGTCAATGACTGTTATGTTGACCTACAAATGGCTATATTAAAGTGTCGGAACTAGGCGTCGTACTTCTGACGACCTTAGAGCACATCGGAAATCCGACGTTATCAGGACTAATTTAAAAAAAAACAGTAAAATTTCAGTTTTTTTTTTAATTTCGACAAAAAAGTTGATTTTATCACAATTGTTGTAATAGTTCGCCGATTTTTTAGCCTATATGTAATAGTGTTATATAAACTTATGCTCAATTTAATAAAATTTAGTCAAATATTTATATTTATCATTTCGGTGTCAAACTATGCTCTTGAGTGGGATTTCCCATGTCATTGTTGGGAAATCCCACATCGTTGATATCAAAGCATTATGATTCTATTAATGGCTTGGGTATCTTTTCCTTCCTTCTATTTTTGTACTTCTGATCCATAGTGGGTTTGGATATTTGCTTCTAAATTGTTCTCCTTGTTGGAAATATGCCAACGAATTTCCAATGCGGTCACATGCACATGCATGCAACTATATTTAGAATGTGCATGCGTGGACTCTTCTGTTAACAATTTGTGTAACTGGTGGATCTTATTATAATCAGTTTGTGTAATTGTTTGAGAGATGTTATATATATGAGCATACCCATAGAGGTGAGAGTGTAAGGCAATGCAGTGTGTGAGCAAGACGCAATATTGTGGAGTGTATTGTGTGCATAGAGAGGAGAGGATGGTTGTATGCATGTGTTGTCTATTGTAATTCTCCCTTGAATAATAAGAATATTGATTATCATTTCCCCGTGGTTTTTACCTGTATTGGGTTTCCACATAAATCACTATGTCAATTGTGTGATTGTTGTTCTCAGTTTAATCTAGTTTACTTTCTTTGTTATTAGAATCTTGTTACATTTTTGCTTATGATGCCTAACAAGTGGTATCAAAGCATAGAGTTGAAGGATCTGAGAGCGAAGGAGAAGAGGATCTGAGAGAGAAGGAGAAGAGAATATGATCGTTGGATATCAAAGCTAGAGGAGAAGAGAATAATGGGAAGAGCAGTCATGTTTTTCGTGTTGGAGGTGTCGCACAATTATGTTGTTTTTTGCATGGAGGTAAACTCCTATGGAGGTTGTAAGGTGAAGGAAAATATTGCGCAGTCGAGACTACTAAGGTTAAAATCCTGCGCGATTGTTTTTTTCCTTAGAAACGGTGGAGGTGCGATAACTATTCATAATCCCTGAATACGCTTTGTGGAGGGTGCGATAACCTTCGTTTATCATGACATGAGGTATGAAAGTCATTTATGAAAGCAATCTTTACGAGGTATAAAAGTCGTCATTTATAAATGAAGTGGAGGATGGTTTTTTAAGTAAAAGGTTTTAAGTCATATATATTTTTTGACTAGTCCACCCATGTTTAAAAGGTCAGCCCATCTTTTTTAAATGTGAAGAAAACATCCTTTTTTAAAAGAGGGTTATATATATTTTTTTTAAAGAAAGAGGGTTGAAGTTTATGATAGTCAGTAAAACCTTTATAAATATATATGTGGTGTATGGTTCAACTTTGAAATATATAATAATGTTCCTCCCACAATAAGAAGCTTAGAATTATAAGTTGTATGTTTTTTGGGCGTTTTGTGCAAATGGTAAAAGTGCAGAGTTCAAAGTTTGAGGTGGAGAAATTCAACAGAAAAAGTAGTTTTGAGCTATGGAAGCTCAAGATGCAAGATTTGCTCGTACAACAAGGCAACAAGAAGAGTGGACCGTGAAAAGAAAAAAAAAAGTGTTTACTTTGGAGTTGTAAAAATTATTGATTGTATGTAAATGGGCATACGTCTGTAAGACCTGGATAGGCATGCATGCCCTAGTTTATCAGGTCACCTATGAAATGTATAGACATAGATTTAGGTAGATTGAATATGTGGAGGGGGGCATGTGTGTTGGATTAACCTTGACTCAGTGAAAGAGTTAATGAGTTAAATCTGTTTTTTAGGTCAAAGCACATGGTTTTTCAGGTCCATGTTTTTTGGGTAGCCCATGGTATTGTGTCCATGGATTGCATGTAATGAAGCCTATAAAAGGCTTGGTGAAATCCATTGTAAATGGGCATGGAAGTAAGCGGTGAAGGCTTACTTGGTCGACTTGGCCGGATTTGGTCAAGGGAATGTTAATGTTAAGGTGGAGCAATGAGACTCCAGTGTGAAGGCCCTGGAGGTGAGTGGAAAAGGTTCACTTGGGGTGGTTTGGCCGAATTCGGTCAGAGTTGTTCGAATGCAAAGTTTGAGGTGGATCAATGTGTCCAAGTTAGAAAGGTGGGTCTGTAGAAATGTTGATGTGTTGGCAGGTGAATCCAGTGTTTGAGAATATATGATGAAGGTAGGTTCATATCCATGGAACTTGGAAAGTATTGCAAGGAAGCTAGGATCGAATAGGCATGCTCAGTAATGCCAAGTTGCAGCAATAGTTGTGGACAGAAGCGGTTGTTCTATCTGGTAACTCGGTCACCATCGGTTGCAAAAGACTAGAAGATTCTAGAAGAGGCATGAACATGTCATCTGGTAATTACTCAAATGTGAAATTATTCGGTTGTGATGCTTATGTTTTTATCAGCATTCTAAGTAGGACCCAGATCAAATAGATAGATCTATTATAATGTTAAGGGATGCAGAATGTGGGATCCTACTGCCCACGTAATCATCATAGACAAAGATGCAGTGTTTGATGAATCTCCTTTTATAAAATCAAACATAGTAAAAGATGAAAGGTTCAAAGCATGACTGGTAGTAGAAGGGTATTTGGAAGGTATTGATTTCCATGAAAGTTTCTCACAAGTTGTTAAAAGCTTGCTTCTATTCATGTTGTGTTAGCACTAGTTGTGTTACTTGGTGTTGAGTTAGTACAACTAGATGTTAAAACTATTTTGCATCGAGTTTTTTGGATAAGGGAATGTATTTGGAACAACCAGAACGGTTAGTTCAGAATCACAACAGAAGATTTGTTTGCAAACTCAAGAATCATTGTATGGCCTAAAGCATGTCAGGAAAATGGTACAAGATGTTTGATTACTTCATGGTGAGACAAATTTAACAAGAAGTGAGTATAACCATTGTGTTTATGGTATATTCATTATCTTGGTGTTATATGTTATGCTTGTTTCCAGTACAAGCATGGTTGAGGTCAACAAGTTGGCTCAGTTGGTTAGGACGCTTGTTATGAAAGATTTGGGAGTAGAAAGATAAATCTTGGGCATGGAAATACACAGAGACATGAAATATGGTAAGCTTGGTTATCACAATAGAAGTATGTGGTGAAGATACTCAAGAAAGTTGGTATGAATAATGTGAAACCACTAAAATCCCTTTGGATTTCCATTGTAAGTTTTCTTAAGGTTTATGTCCTAACTGATGAAGAAGAAAAGGGTTACATGTCTCAAGTATTATATGCTAGTAGGAAGTTTGATCATTGTGATGGGAAATGGTCATCATTTCACATGCAGTTGGTGTTGTCAGTAGACACATGGAAAAACCAGGTGAAGAGCATGGGTATGGGTGATTCAAACTAGAAGCATGAGTATCACCTACAGTGGTTGAAGTGATATAGTCTGTGGTTATGATTCATGAGATTTGGACAAGAGGAGACCTACCTTAGGTTATGTATTGCAAGAATGCAAAGATCTATTATGTAAGTTTGGACAGGTACATGATGTGGTGTTCTGTGGTGGTCAAAGTGTTGTGCATCTGACTAACAATCCAGCGTATCAAAATGGGACAAGTGCATCGGTTTATTAGACAGGTTACTGATGGAGGCAGAATGGTCCATACTAGAGCGAATCGTGCAAACATGTTCACGTAACAATATTGTTAGAGAATTTGTGGAGTTGTGATGGTGTTTGGTTTCTCTCGGCTTGCAGGAAAGGTGGTGAATAAATTTGGGCATGATATATCAGGTAAATTGTTGTCAAGGTCGAGATTGTTGGAAACATGCCAATGAATTTCCCATGTGGTCACATGCATAACCCTCTACACTCAATGAGGTCACAAGTTGATCATCAAGAACCCTCTACACTCGATGGCATAATCGAAGATGGATTTTATCCTTTCCTTCTGTAAGGAATAGGGATTCAAACTTAGATTCGATTGATCTTCTACACAATAGGAGTATCAAGAGGCCAAGTGATCCGTAACTCTATTATCTTAAGTGACTTCTGCAAGCATTGGCTAGACATGGCAAGAGCCATTTTCCTAGCACTTTATAGGGATCGTAGATGCAAGCTTGAATTTTGAGCACTTGGGTAGCTTAAGTTGTCACGTATCTAAACTAGTTTGTTCTCATATTCCTTCACAATAGCCTCTTCCCCCACAGTCTCGCGGTCTTATGTGGGCTTTTTCACTACCACTGCATTGAATAACACCATCCAAGCTAAGCACATGAACTCCTCTACCTCCCTAGTGGGATTCATCTTCAATCAATTCGTAGGATTGAAGCTTTGGTCACATGGTAAGGTTTCTTTCTCTTTGAGAAGCTCCTCCCATAGGCGCTTGAGATCATCATCCCCCAAGGTCATTATGGTTGTCGTGGTTGAGACCCTAGAGACCACCAACACTGTCTTGGTGGAGAAATTGATCAATTCTCTCCATTTTCTACCATCAATGTTATCAATAAATCCAATTCTGGGTACCTTGGTTTCCCATGGGTTGCACCCCGATAGATCATATATTGTATGATGAGATCATGAGGTATAATCACAGGAATTCATATTGGTTTAGCTGAGATCAGTTCGTGTTGAGCATTGGACATGGGTGCATGTTGCATCATGCTCTCTTGCATCTAGCAGGGTTCGACAGTGCAGGAGGTAACTCTTCAATCAACGAGTGCCATTATTGATCTCTATGAGTGCGCTAGAATGAGTGCGCTAGAGAGCTCTATGCTAGTTTAATCAATGTGAGTGCTTCCTTGAAGACATCTGAAAGGTCAAAAAATAAATACATTTGAAGTCATCTAGTATATGTTATAGTGCAACCACCTTGTGAGTTGTATTCTTATAGGTCTTGCATTCTTTTCTTTTAATGAAAAATTATCCTTTGGTGTTTATTGGACTATTTAAGAAGAAATGGTCAATGATGTGACCTAGACAATTCAGTTAGTACAATCAAAGTGTTGGTATTCCATGATTATTCAATTAGTACATTCAAAGTGTTGGTATTCCATGATTCTTATCCCCAGTCTATATATATACTCAAGTGTCTATTTATACTCAACCGGTGCATTCACAGGGATTTGGCATGACTAGCTACATCCCTATATTTGGTTTTTTTCTCAATGATGAAAATTCCTTGATGTCTATGATCACTATTCTCCTTCAAAAATTATGTTCAAACACCAACTTATTTAGACTTTCGGCTTCTTTGTAACACTGCCATGAGTGGCGATTTTTCCCATTCCTTTATGCATTTTCACAAGCATGCTTTGGTATCCATGACTCTAGGAGTTTATGTGCCTTCTTTTGGTAGTTTCTCGGGGAATCAATGTCCCAAAGCTAAGTTTTTTTTGGAGTATATTTTGGAGACTCGCAATCACTTCGTTTTACCTTGACAACTTTGTCATTTGGATTGCACGACTTTGTATGGTGTTATAGTCTTTTAACATCTTGTTTGTTGGGAGAGTTTTAGTTGGATTTGAGCATTTTTCCTACCTGATTTGGATTTTATTTTTGGTTCATCCACATCACTGAGGCAGAGGTTATTCATTCTACACTTATTGTTGTTGGACTTTGTCTCATTTGGATTTAGTGGAGCAAAGGTTGTTTTTCCTCAATTCCAATTGCATGCTTTGTCTCAATAGAACTGTCAGGAATCCCCTACTTCTAAGCAAGATTGACACCCGCATCAAGATCGTTCAACTTCCACATACAACAATATTTTCCCTCTCTCCTAAAAGCATTGGAAGCCAATGCTTTTGTTGTTGGAAGTAATGTTAGGGATTCGCATACTTAGTTTTATCCTACGTATATGAAGCTTAAGTATGTCACATTAGTATTTGTATTAGGAGATTATTATTGTGGATTTGTGTGACAAATCATTTTTGGTTTCCTAGTCTCATGGCATATTTGAGAGCATTTATCCAACTATCTCTATTATTGAGATTTGTTGCTAGTTCTTAGGATCTAGTGAGGATTTATCTCCTAGTTTGTGGAGATAGTTCTCTTCATGTAAAGCTATATAAGCTTATGCTTTGTTTGATAAAATTCAATCAGAGATTTATGTTTGACACTTTAGGAGTGGGATTTCCCACATTATTGTTGGGAAATTCCACATCATTCTAGCTGGTATCAATGGTCTTGACAATGCCAATTGACTTTGCTTATTGACTAGTATATTATTTCACTCTACAACATGTTTGATATACATGCAAATTATTGTCTAGTCTACTATTTGATACTTATACAACTTTGTGAAAATTTGTTTGACACCCACTATCAATATATTTAATTACAATTGGTATGTGGTTTCTCCAATCTTCTCTTTCTGAACCAATATGACTGACAATAGATGGAATTTGGGTTTCTTGCAAGAGAGCCACTCCCATGAGATTCTAGACACAAATTAGTACATGGAATTTCAATTTTTTTTATGGAACTATGTCCAAGAAGTTCTCCTCATTCTGTGTCACTTGTATTAATATTCTGTCAAATATTTATCCACTTTCATCTAGATGAGTCCATATGGACATTGTACAAAGTTCTACATGTAATTGACGCGCCATAGTATTTCCTTTAGTCTCATGCTTGATCTTCTTAAGTTTGACATTCTTTTTGTTTATCGATCTCTATATATTTTGTATTATTCGTTGTGGGAGGGTTTCCATGATATCCTCCACACTTCTCAATTCTTCCATCTCAAGAATGGCTAAAGGTGTTGCCACTTCCACATCCAATTGGTTCTCCTGACTTGACTCAGATAGGATTAACATCATTTTGACCATACAATTCAATGTTGTTTCATTGTTTCTGGATCATCTGGAATTTTTCTTAAGTAAGATCTCCTTTGATATCTTTCTTCTCTTTATATTTTATGAAAATTGACTCGAGCCTTATAATATTTCATTGTTTTATCTTTCCTTTTATCTATTTCTTTATCTAGTGCATATTCTCTCTCGATGCTTGTCTTTTACCACTCCTGCGTGATTACTTCTCCTTTTTATGTTTTCTTTCCCTTGTCAATGCTAGCCAACCAACATTTATCTTTAGTCATCTCACGACAAATCACCCCCTACATCATTGGCCACAACTTTACTCTAAATTAATGTTTGAGATCTCAATGTGCATTTTCATATTGAAGAAATCATAATCATTTTTTTTAATTATATCAATGGTCAATGGTGGTAGTAACGTTGGTCTTTCTTTGACAATATGAGTTATTCTTTTTTCAATGAGGAACTTGTGCAACAATATTGGTACAGAACAAAAGAAGTTGTTGTGAATGTGGGTGTACATATTTGTTCGACATCGTTTATGGTAGTTCTTTCTTCAATGGCTTGATCTTCGCAATAATTTTCCAATATTCCTTGAAACAACTCATACAAGTTCATTCTTTTGGAATTTATTAGTTTGGACAATAATTATTTATCTTCTTATTTGCTTATATATTATTATTTTTTAGGAATTTCTTAATTTCCCGTGGCACTAACTCTATGAAATTTTTGTGGGTTTTTGTTTAAAACTATGCCCTGGCATGTGCAAGGGTCACTCAATTCCTTCTCATGTAATTTTTCAAATAACTTTCCAATATAATCAACAATGGAACCAATGTTGTACTATATTGGATTACAACCTAATCTAGTTACTATTTGTACATCATGAGCAAAAAATCATATATACATTGTATGTTATTTATCTACATCATCAACATATAGATGAAGGGGGAACAAGTAATCATGGAGCCAGTAAACCCATAGTATTTCTACAATATCACATCCCTTATATATCCATTCATACAATGACAATTGATGCCCCTTTATAGTGATTTTATGAAGGAAAGTAGTTATAACATCCATAACTACTTTTGGTCAGTTAATCATAGAGACTAGTGGATTGATTGACTTGACTCACTTAATCGACTACATATATATAGTTTAGTTTATTCTTCTACCTAATCAACTAGTCAACCAACATGCCTACAACAGTCCTACAATTTGAGACGATATTTTAGTCTCCAATTTTAAAAGTAGGAACAATGAGGCTGTAATACAAGTCTTAGCGAATCCCTACCTAACTATTATATTGAAAATTATATGGATGTGATGGATAAAAACAAAGACTCTAATTTTTAGGATTTCCACCTAATACCCTTCATTTGCCTTAGCTTTCCTTTTGCTAGATGTTTGACCCAAAATTATTGTCATCCGAAGTAAAAATCTCTTGCTTTGTAATAGGGGTTTGAATATTGAGGTATTCATAAAGCTTTTTAATGTACAATTAAAATCACTCATAGCAATTATATTATTTTTTTTAGCTTCTCTGTTAGGATTTTCCCGTAACTTTTTAGGTTCAAATGTAGAAAGATGTAAAAGTTTATCTTGTTTTCTATTTACATAAAGTCTCTTTTTTCTTTTAGTTAGTGCTTTATAAGTATTTATATTTGATAGGTTTTAGGGACTTTTTAGAGACTTCCCTTGCAATTTTCCCACGAATCTTACAATATTTGTTATACCAAGGGTTGGTCATTTGATTTTCGTTTCTCCAAGAAGTTTCAAAAGAGAACTTGCTCGTAAAATTTGAGAGATTTTTTGCAAAGTTATGATAAAAGTCCTCAACATATATTTATTTTATCAGCGTCTTCGTGACATGTGGGACTAGCCTGTGGCTAAGAAATCGCGACCCAGGGGCATCTAAGCCGTCAAAATCACTCAAGGATCGCACATAGTGTGTGCCATAGCAACCATTAGTTGATTGGATTTTTAGGTGTCTCCTCCCAGTGCGTTTCGAACCTGGGTTGCCATGCAGAATGAGGCTCGTCGAAACCAATTGTGCTAACAATATTTGACGATAAAAGTCCTCAACATTATTATTACTTATCGAGAGATTTAATTCCTTTTTGAACTCCATTATAAAAATATTTCCTTTACTTTTGTCAAAGATATAAGTGTTTTTCACTATTAGAATGTTCTTCCCTGGGATTTTAATGCAAGGCAATGTTTAGAGTTAAAATTAAGGGTATCTGATGTGAGTTGTGCTTATGATCATGTGATATGTAAAAAGTAACAATTTGGTTGCATAAGGGATATGTGATGTAACATTGTCAACCACATTAATGCCAAGCGCATGAATACAAGTCATGGCCATTGTGAATTATTAAGTCTTGACAACTACACAACTTGATTGATTCAACACCCAACAAATTTTCAACTAAATCTTTAGAGCTTATTTTATACATGCAAGCTAAATCAAGGTCTTCATCTAATAATAATGGGTTATGGTAGGAGATGTTGCTTAGGATTATAGCTTAATTATTTATTGTTCCATTATTAAAGTCCCAGAACAAATGAATATTACCTTCATTTCTTAGATGTCATGTTCTAAGGCATTGTAGGGACTGCTTTTATCTAAATTATTTTTCTTGTAAAGGTAGAATTTATCTTAGTAAAGTAATAGATTCATAAAAATATTTTTTAGTACTAATTTTTGAAATCCCTAACCACGCGTATTGGTTGAGAGGGTCTTTCTTATGAAGCTTCATATAAGGAGTAAGGTTATGCCTTATGAAACAAGTTACGCCTCCAACACCTCTACAAGAGTATATTTTATTTCAAATTGACCACAATACAAGTATATCCATGTTAAGGACACATGATTCTTCATGTTCCCATGTTTCAAAAAATAAGATAATGTTAATTTCACTAGAAATACAACTTAACTTGGGACCCTTCTTCCATGTAAAGCCCCAACAATGCCAAGGGAGGGTCCCAAGTTTGCCAAATTCTTATTTCTTATTAGTTTTGTTTTGTCCTTATCCCAAATATTTGATTTTCTATTTATAATTATTGCTCATTTCCATTCCCTTTTGGCCTCTTTTACCTTTTGGATTTTTTTCTCTTGGCCTCTTTTACCTTTTGGATTTTTTTTCTTGGCCTCTTTTACCTTTTGGAGTTCCTTCCTTGATTCAGCTTGGTCTACTAGAATCATATTCTCATTGAAAAATATTCTTGAACCTGTAAGAGTAGACATTTTATTTAGTGTGCCATATTTATTGTCATTCAAGTTTATCTCAACTCAAATTAGCCTATTTTTATGCTTAGTAAGCATGCCTAACCTTTATGATTTTATGAGGTGAGTTGTTTCTATTTTTAGTCTCTTAATTTGCAGTTCATCCTTTATCGGGATTTATGAGTGGAACAAAATGAAAACATGGATCTATAATACTAACACATAGATACACTGAATAATAATAGAGATACAGTAAAACTTGAAATCTATTAAATTAGAAATATGTTGAAATTGTAAAAATGCAGACTGAAACAAGCTTGCTAGAATGGTGGCAGCTTATCTCTGAGAAGAGATGTGACAGCTACACTCATTCGCAAGAAGATGAGTATAATGAGGCTCCAAAGTCCTTTTTACATCAAACATAAATTCCAAAAACCTAACCCTTGGAGATGAAGCGCCAAAAGTCATGTCGACCTCGTTGGGGTAAGTTGGTACATCAACTTCCCAGGGTCGTAACTTTTGCATACGATCTTTGTTTTAGGCTCACGATAGCCTGTTGGAAAGGTATATCCAAGGAATACACATTATTCCATCACACTTTGACTTAGTCAACAATATTACTATGGCAGGACCAAAAAATGATGTTTAGCGCCTCAAAACGGCCCCAGAAGTCTAGGACCCGAAAAGCTAGAAAAAAACTGGCAAAATAAAAAAACGTAACTGCCAAGATGAAATTTCTATGTGAGCTAGCTGGAAGAGGTGGGTGGGCATCGATATCCACCTGGATCAATCCTCCCTCCTTAGGAAGCAATGGCCTCCATTGCATTGAGTTCCCCCATTAGATGAGAAAACTTTTGTTGAATTTGGCCCCTGGTGAGCCACTTGCCTTGGTGTAGGAGTTGCCTCACTTTGACAACCCGATAAAGTTGAAGCTTTTGTTGGCAAGTTTCCTTGACTTTTGTATCCATGATCTGATCAGTGGATACTTGTTCCATGTAGTCAAGGTTGAGCTTTGTCAGTGTCAATTGTCCCGCTATCTCTAAGGTGTCCAACAAGGGTGGAAAGTATGGTCTAAGGAGGTCAACATTAAACACTAGGTGCAAGCCAAGGAAGGGGGGAATGTTGAGCTCAAAAGCATTGTCACCCACATCCTTGGTGATGGTGTAGCGTAAATAGCGAAGTGGACGAAGCTTCCAGTGGGGTCCTATAAGGCGTTCTTTCTGCAACTGCAACCAAACTTTATCTCCCACCTGAAACTTGTGTGGCATCCGGTGTTGATCATGGCACTGCTTGTACTTGGCATTGGACTTCTACAAAATATCCTGAACCTATTGGTGGATGTGTTGGATTCATTCAATGAACCATGTGGATTTTTCGGCTTTGGTTTGCGCATGGGATGATTTTGCCTCTGTGGACACAAGGGGTAGTGCAACATCCATGGGACCCAATGGTTGAAAGTCCATCCCCACCTTAAAGGGGTTGTCGTCAGTTGAGCTATGTATGGATCTATTGTAACTATGTTGAACATAGGAAAGACTCTCATCCCGTGTGTGTGGATGCTTGGAATTGTACATGCACAAAATATGCATGATCATCTTGTTGACGACCTCGGTTTGGCCATTAGTTTAGGGTGGAATGATGTGGATTTGGTGAGCTTGGTGTCCAGTCGTGACCAGTGGCTTGAGAACAATGTGTTGAGGAACCGACTGTCCTGATCAGAGATGATGATTTTTGGTATCCAAAAATATACCCACACTCGTTCGAAGAAGAGCTTCGTGACGCATACCTATCGGCCCTCAGGCCGAGATCTGCTCACAGGATCATTCTTTATCTCCCTCGAGCCGAATCGGCTCTCTAGATTCGCTGCTGGAATCACAAATTATTGATCCACAAGTCCTTTTTGGTAGCTTCCCTGTGTGAACAGCACTAGGCGCAAGCTCCCCTTTCTTTGTGCGACCACAGCGTTGTGACCAAGGCCCAATTACAAAGGCGCTTGTCGCAACTCGCAACTCGTGAGTTCGTGAGTCAAGCCTCTCGACTCTTCTTTTTCAATCTCATAATACCCGAGATCACGAAATGGGTATAACTCCCCTCTGTCAGTGCCCTCCACGCATGACCACCGGCTAAGCTTAACGCTAGCTCCTCTCGTTGCTCTCCACTTCGCAAGTTGTGGCATCCGACCTTGGCACCCTCCTTTCACGAAACCCCGAGAAGCGATGTTGACTTTTCTCCTCGCGTCCTCGCTACTGCAACTTCGCGAGTTGAAGGGTTGAACTCTCATTCCCTTATCTCACGAATCCCCGAGACACGAGAGGTCAATGGGTGTTGACTCCTTTCACTAGGTGACGTGTGTCCACCTGTCTATTTCCCGAGCCCACCTTGTGGTTCTGCCACGTGTCTCTTGTTCCCAACTTCGGCACTTCGCGACTTCACTTCCCAAAGCGCTACCTCCTTTGTATCCCGACACCCGAAGTGCTGAGACCCCAAACTCCTCGCTACTCCTTATCGCAACTCGCAACTTCGGGACTTTCGGGACAAAAGTCTCGACTTCCTATCCACCGATATGCCGAAATGTCAAAATTCCAACACGTCGTCAACGCGGGTCCCACAACGGAACTTTCGACCTTTTTGGAGTTTCGTACTTCGCGACTTCGCGAATCCTGATGCTAAGCTTATGGCTCTTCAACCCACGAAATCCCGAAATGAGATTACGTGAGTGATCCAACGGCCCCTGTTGGCTCAGATCCTACGGTTGTCCTAGCTCCTCGCGATTTCGCCACTCGCGACTTGGAGCACCCAATCTTTGGGCTCTCACCTTGCGAACCTCCAAGTTCGCGAGATCCCTTGATCTCTGCCACCTGTCCTCCTCCGATGGACGGTCCCGATCTTCTCGCAACTTCACCACTCGTGAAGTCGAAGGAATTCCCTTTCTGACCTCCGATGTCTGAATCCCCGATACGGGTGATTTCTCGACACGTGTCCTCCTTCTAACGGACGGCTCAGATTCTCTTGCTATTTCAGGACTTTTCCTTTCACAACCTCACGAATCTTGATGTAAAGGTTTTAAACCATAACTCCCCTGCTCCTCTGCACGATTTGACGGTTCTCAAGAGTTCGCGAATTCTCCACGGAGAATTCCGACCGTCCAATTTCTCCTTGACGATTCCTGTGAAATGAACAAAGTGTTCTTCCTCGAAATTTATCCACCTGCAAAACAACGTCTTTGCACCTTCTTACAACACTTCAAGGCACTAGACCTCTTGAGCTTCTCTTCGACAACTTCGAAGACTCTATCCCTTCTGAGCTTTCTCCACAACTCGAGTCTTCAAAAAAAAGACTCCTGCGAGCACTCCCTACGGCAATTCTTCAAATACTTCCAAGTATTTGAACCTCTTTGACTCTGAGCACTCCCTACAACAGCAGTCCGTCAACAATTTCCTCAGGTTGTAACTCTGAAACTTCACTCGGCCTGCACACTCCTTGCACAGCTCCTGTTCTTAACTTGCACTTCTGCGAGAATGAGAACAATGTTATCCCTCCTGAGCTTTCATAGGTGAACTCTGACTTCTTTCAACGCACACTTTGCGGACAATTTCACTGCACTCCTTGCAGGAAAACTCTTGCTCAGATAGAGAAACAATTGAAACTCATTCTTTACTCTCCCTCTCTTCAGATTTCAGACATTCAACATGAAATCATACTTTCACACATCAAAGCAAATATATAACAGAAAGAGTAAAACAATCATGAGCATAACATTCAATCATGCATACATAGAATGTATTTGAACACCATGAGTCTAAATCAAGCTTCATATATTAATCTCATAACTTATGTACATGGGTTCTTCTACACAGCTTCCTGCTTCTTCTTCTCTATGCTCTCTTGATTGATTATGTTGCTAATGTTACAATGATACAAGTGAGGGTGTCTATATCCATTTTCCCTCCGGCTCCTAAAACTGTATAATCTAAGAATTTAAAGCTACCTACTTACATTTACTAGCATAAATGCCTCTTAATCCTTCAGATGAGAGCGGGACGCTCAAGGTATGATTACAATCTACAAGTACGCCCTTTCTTAACAATTTAATTTATGTTTGGCGCATAAAACTTCAAAAAATTTCAAACAATTCATCACGTTCCAAAATGCATTGGTGTTTGTCCCCCTGCTCACTTGTTGTTGGCGATGCTCCTTCATCACTTCGTAGTGGCCTCTATTGGGTTTCTCTTCTTGCAAGCAACCATAATTGTCATCTTGGAAAATCGATCAACAACCACGAAAACACGGTCATTTCCATGCTTGGTTGAAGGAAGGCTCAACATGTATTCCATCGAGATGGATTCCTAGGGCCTGTCTGGAGTAGTCAGAGGGGTGTACATGCCTTGTTTCTTAATGGTCGGTTTGGCAATGGCATAGGCCATGCAGGACCTGATATACTTGTTGACATCTTGTCAGAGTTTTGGCCAATAGAAATGTTGTTGCAACACTACCACTGTCTTATCTACACCGAAGTGTCCTACCACCTGACTGTAGTGAGCTTCCCAAATCAGCTTTGCTCGCTTTCTTGATGGAACACAGAGATGGCATAGATAACATAACAACCTGTCCTGTAGATGAAAATTAGTGACAATTGTGTTTGTACCCAACATCTAATAGGTAGTGGCGAAGTCAGGATCTCGCTCGTAGAGTTGAGGCTGTATGAAGGTCTCATGTCCGCAGGAGTGCAGCACTGTGGTTAGTGCAGCAACGGGAGGTCAAATGAGGCATTTAATGATTTGGTTGGTGTTCCTTGTCTTATACTTGATGTTGAGATGGAATTGTTGCAAGTATGTGGACCATTGTTTATGGCGATCATTCAACAACTTTCATTGTGTCCTGCATGAACTGCAATGGCTTATGATCAGTGTCGATGACTTTCTACTTCCCAAGAATGTAATGCCTCCACTCGTTGTAGACTTGTACAATGGAGTAAATTTCTTTGTCGTAAGTGGGGTACTTACGAACAGTATCTGATAGCGTCTCACCATGATAGGCCACGAGATTTCCATGTTGAGTGAGAATTGCACCCACAACATAGCCTAAAGCATCTGTATCAATCTCAAAAGGTTGTTATAGGTCGAGTAATGAAAGCATCGAGGTTGAGAACAGGCGCTACTTTAAATCATCAAATAATTTATGTTGTGATTGGCCCCACACAATTTTTTCCTTTCCACCACCCCTGGTCACTTGACTAAGGGCCCATCCAATGTGGGAGAATCCCAACACGAACTTGTGATAGAAATTGGCAAAGCCTAAGAAGCTCTGAATCTCAGCGAGTGTGGTCGGGGATGGCTAGTCATGGATGACCTGGATCTTGGCTGGATCGACATGCACCCCATGCTCATCAACAATGTAGCCTAGGTTTTGGACCATGTTCATGTCGAAGGAGCATTTTTCCAAATTTGCATCTAGCTTGTGTTGTCGCAGAGTGTGAAGAACCTGTTGAATGTGTTGCAAGTGTTCTGCCCAATTCTTGTTGAAGATGAGGATGTCATCCAAATGCACCACCACAAAATAATTGTTGAAAGGCCACAAGATTTCATCCATCGTCCTCATGAAAGTTGTTGGGGCATTTTTCAAGCCAAAGGGCATGACCAACCATTCAAAAATACCTTATTTGGACTTGAAGGAAGTATTCCATACATTAGTCTGCTCTATTGGGACCTAGTGGTAGCCAAAATTCAGATCAATCTTACTGAATTATTTGGCGCCCTTGAGTTGGTCAACGAGATCGTCAATTCAAGGAATGGGCTACCGATTCCTAACTATGATTTTATTTAGGTCTCGATAATCAATGAAGAGCCGTCGGGACCCATCTTTCTTCTACACAAGCACTATTGGGCTTCCACAAGGTGATGAGCTTGGGTGGATGTGCCCCTTTTCAGCCAGCTCTTTGATCCAGTGCTTTATTTCCTCATTTTTTTACGAAGAGTGGTGATAGACTCGCCCATTGGGTAGTGGTGCGTCAAGGGTTAGATCGATTTTGTGATTGACTTGACAGTACAGAGGTACCCTAATGGGTGAGGAGAAGATGTCTTTGTATTCCTCCATGACCTTATCCACTTGATTTTGTTGTGTGGAGAGACCTGTCATGGATGTCTTGCATGTGGCTGCAACCTTCAATTCACTTTGAGCGCGAATCATGAAGAAGACAAACTTCTCAGTCTGAGAGATGACCTTCATACATTGCTTGGGAAAGATCAAGGAAATGGCGGTAGATGGGAATACCTCCGGTATCCTGTATAAGTTCCTGTCCAAAGTAATAATAACACTACGAGGCCTAAACTTATATACAACATGACATTTACATAAATAAGGTTGGCCCAAAAGAACATCACAAACTTCAAGGGGGGCAACAACACACAATCCCTCATCTTCGAAGGGCTTGATGTCATAGGTTAGGCGACATTGTTGGTTGACGCGGAGATTGCTCCCTTGCTGGAGCCATCCGATGGTGTACGGATGCGGGTGTGATGATGTCGGCAAGGCCAACCACTTGACGACCTCTGCTGAGATGAGGTTCTTCTCGCTACTTCTATCAATGATGAAGTGTAATAGAGTACCCTTCACCCACATATGTGAATCAAAGAGGTGCTCACCTTCCTCTACTTCATTAGATTCGTTGGGCTGGACCCTAGTGGTGGTAGAAACGGTGGCACTAGGTTTTGCATCAATGATTTGTCTCCCTTTTTCTAGTTCTGACTCAGAGTCAGAGTATGCATCTCATTCAGAGGCTTTCACCTCAGCCACCAATGATTTCTTTGAGCGGCATTCAACTGAGTTATTCCAGGGGATCTTATGGAACTCGCACCATTTCCCAGTGTCTTTCTTTGTCTTCCCATTGTCCTTCTTTGCTTGTGGTTTGGATTTTTTGTCCTAAGATTGTCCATCCTTACTCTGCCCTTTGTTATGTGGATTGGGGTTTCCTTTTCCCTGCTTCTGTTGTGAGGGGTTTGCAAACCCAAACTACCATGTCTTATGTTTAAGCTTCTACTCAATTTTGACAACATATCAATAGGTCACGCCCAATGACAAAATGTTCATAAACTCCATTTCTATCTGGATGTATCTATGTAAGTTGTCGCGGTACTTGAGCACCAGGTGTCTCTCAGAGTCTTTGATACCCAGCTTAGCACACAAGGTATGGAAGACATTGGTGAACTCTAGCACTGTTTGGTCCCTTTCCTACCGCAGTGTGGTCCATCTTGTATATAAGTTGTCATAACTTCCAGCAAGGTAGTATTGTTCCTTAATAGCATCCCTGAAGGAACCCCAAGTGGGTGCAACTACAAATAATTTAGATCCCTCTGTTTCCTTTAGCTTGCATAAAGTCTCCTGCCAATATTTGACATGGGGGACGACCTTGAGGAGCGCAAATGTAATATTTTCTTTATTGGAAAAGTTGTGGATAGAAAAATACCCTTCTAGAAGGTTTAACCATTTTTCTACGACATTTTCATCTATTTGACCTTCAAATACAAGAATATCAAAATTGATATGTACCTTGAAGGGGGTGGCGCCTCTGCTTGAGGTAGATGTGGTCGCATGTTGGCAGTCGTCGAAGGATTTGTGCAAATTTATCCATCATCTGGTTCCTTTGTCGTGAGAGGGATTCCTCAAGCAACAGTTTAAAGGGATATCATGCCCCAACTTCTCTCTTTTCTTCCCCCATGGGTGGTCGTCATGTTTGGCCAGGTTGATCTTGTAAAGACTCAATTGGTTCAAGTCCCAACTGCTTATACCACGACCTCGTTGGGGACATGCATAGAGAAACAAATGAAGAAAATAATGCTCTGATACTAATGATCTGGATTTATGAGAAGAACAAAATGAGAACACAGATCTATAATATTAACACATAGATACAATGAATAATAACAAATATATAGTAAAACTTGATTTCTTTTCAATGAGAAATATGTTTAAACTGTAAAAATGCATACTGAAACAAGCTCACTAGAATGGTGTCAGCTTATTTCTGAGAAGAGATGTGACGACTATGCTCATTCTCAAGAAGATGAGTGAAATGAGGCTCTAAAGTCCTTTTTACTTCAAACGTGATTGTCAAAACCCTAGACATCTGAAAACCTAACCCTATGAGATGAAGTGCCAAAAGTCATGTGGACCTCGTTGGGGTAAGTTGGTACATCAACTTCTCGAGGTCGTAACTTTTGCATTCGATCTTCATTTTAGGTGCACGATAGCCCGTTGGAAATTTCTATCTGAGGACTACACATTATGTCGTCACACTCTTACTATGTTTACAGTGTGATTGTGGTGGGCTCAAAAAAGCATTGTTTAGGGCCTCAAAACGGCCCCGAAAGTTTAGGACCTGAAAAGCTAGAAAAAAATTGCCAAGATAAAAAAAAATGTAACTGCCAAGATGAAAGTTGTATGTGAGCCAGCTGAAAGAGGTGGGTGGCCACCAATATCCTCCTGGATCAATCCTTGAATAATCTTGAAGTGTCTTCTTATGCTTCTCCCTTAAGCCAAAATGGTGAGGTTTGAGTCTCTTTTATTGCACTCATGTTCTAATTTTAGTAATTTGTTCATTTCCTCTTTGATGGGATTGATATCCAACTTTTCATTGATATTGTTTAAAGCCAATAACCTCATCCTACAATGCTTTAATTTTGTCTCTCATTTTCAAAAAAATCGAGTTCTCAATCTCCTCTTCTTTAGTCCATTTTTGCTTTCTTGTATTTTGTCTTCCATTTCTTGTAGTTTATTCTCCATTATTTGAAATTTGGTTTTTGATGTTGTTACTATATTCTCTATTTGTATTTGAAACATATCTTCAAAAGCTATAAAGTCAATACTAATCATATTTTTATGTCCAAATGGAATTCAACTTTCAGGCTTCCATGTGTTTATCTAGATATTCCATGTATTCATATAGAGAGTCTAAAGTCATTTTGGGAGGCCTCCTTAGTTTATCCAAATTGCAAACTTTGGCTTTAATTCTAGAAAGGGAAATGGAAATGGAAATGGATGGTGTATCTCTCATGAGTGCAAGTAAAACTAAATAAATAAAAAGATTAAAAGGAATTGTCCACTTGGAGATAAATAGACTTGAGAGAGATTTGAGTATGAATATGACTCGCTTCATTACGACATTTCTTTTGTAGGCCAAGATAAATTTGATGAGTTGTTCAAAGGGATCCACTTCAATATCCACACTTAAGCGATGGATAGTTTATAGAAGCAACACAATCAGAGTTGTTCAATTTTGAATAGGACCACGGATCTAGTAATATTACTCTCAAAGATAAAATCAGTATTTAATATTTCAATAGAAAGATCTATTACCTGCTTCAACACTGAATGAGTGGATTAGATCTATCGACTTTATGTGTGGAGATTGCAACCCACTAGAAAATGTTTTATATATCAAAGAAACAATGAAAAGGAAAGATATACTTTATGGTCGAGAATGCTTTCACTTCTTTTGTCTGATACAAAGGGATCCACTTCAATATCCCAACTTCAACTCTAGATGGATGATATATGTTTTATTTTTTGTTTTCCTTGGATTAATCCAAGACACCCTTTGTTGAATAATAAGAAGAATAGCTAGGGCAATGAGTTTGCTTCAATGTCTTCGCTTCATCTCTCGATGGTTTACATGGTCATCGCTATAAGATCCCTTTACTTTTTAATAGGCCCAAATGAGTTGTTATATGTTTTTATTAATCATAGATTGCATTAATAATTTGATTGAATTGGTTAAAGTGTGAGTTTGTTGAAGAAGTTTTCGTCATTCTTGTTACCCATAATTAGACTTTGTAAAAGCTACTACCTTTTGCACATGTAATCTTGTGTCCTAAAATAAATTCATGGGGCTTATTGAAAATAAATTCAATGAGGCTTAGCAAACCCAAAAACGTGCTTACACAATATGCCTCTTCAAATTGTTACTTAACATTTTTTGAAAAAATAGGCTTGTAAACTAAACTAGAAGACCTTGATTTGCATATTAAAACCACACACATAATATGAGTAGGGAGGAAATTCACAACATAAACTAGAAAGACCATAACTTGAATTTTGTTATTCGAAGACCTTGTAGGAGTTTGTGCATTAGGTTGGTCCTTCTTTTCACTTATTGGGCTTGGCTCTTCATCTATGGAGATAGGGGATCATCATTTGGCCGTGAAGTTGACTAGAGACTCCAAATAATTCTAAATTATTTTCTTTAATGCTTCATGTTCCTATATCTCCTTACTAGATACCTTGTAGAGAGAAACCACATTTTCAAATAGCATTATCATTTTTCTTCAAACCTTATTTTTCTAAATACATTATGCTTGTCTCTATCTCCAAGCCTTTGCTCAAATCCAATGAGCACAGATACAACTTCTCAATTGTCACATGGGGAGTCTTTAGGGTTTGCAAGTTTCATTTAGGTGAGCTTACAAGATGGTTGCCTTGTTGGATCATTACACCCTAGAACCACTATATAGATTTGAAATGATCCCCTTGTTGAGACTCTACTCCTAATGTTGTCTTAGTTTTGTGTACACTTTCCTACCATACTAACATTGGCTTCGAATGAACAACACAAGCAGAAAAAATAAAACTCATATTGAACCTACCCTCGCTCATTAGCTTAATAAACCAAACCCTCATAAATTGCAAATTATGACAATTGAAGGTGGTAAGATAATTTAAGTTCACACTTCTAATGATATTGTACTCTAGGATATTTTTGGACTTTGGTGCCCTTAAATGCTAAGAATGACATGTCCCATCAATAATATGAGGTAGAAGGGGTTTTAGGAAGAGTTGGAAGGGAGGTCACCTAGGAAATTCCTCTTTCGTTCCAACACTTTCAACCAAAGAGTGGGTTGTGAATACCAAGACTTGACTCATTTTCTATGATATGGCTTGGTTAGCCAATCGATCAACCACATGATTAGTTTATTTTTTAACATGTACAAACTTCCACTCTTTAAGGGATTGAATCACTCTTTTACATCGTTCTACATGGTTAATCACTACCTATGATGAAGTTATAGATTTTTTATTAATAATTTTAGTATGTCTAATCCCCTTCAAATTTAACCTCCATAAAGCATATGATTAGGGGCTTACATATTTAGGGATGAGGTTTTTAATTCATCCCTTCCCCTTAAACTAAGAATATATTCAAGTATCTATCCTAGGTAATCTCTAATTTCCTTTATTGATCTTGCTACATCAAGTTTCCCTTGGAAGCCCCAACAAAATTAAACCTAATCCATCCTTCGTGGGGGTATTTCAAAAATGTTAATCGACCAAGGATTTTAATATATGTCCTTGTTCAAAGAAAACTCATTCATACTCAACCTACTACAAAATGTAAACACAAAATTCAAACTATGTTTATCAAGAACTCATATCCTTGTTTTGAACTCGTTCATGGATCTTGTGGTCCCAAGCAACTTCAACTTGGTCTAGTTTAATTCCACTATTAGAATATTTTGATAATTAGATCTAATCAATTATCCCTTGACAACCCTTTCTTGTGGAGGTTTCTTTGATAAACACACCTCTTGGTTGACGAATTGTTTGTTTAACATTAACTTCATTTACATTAGGTATCAAGTCAAAGGGTTAACTATTATGCAAGAATCACTCTAGACTTGCACTTGACTTAGTCCCTTTTAGAGACATGTAATTCAAGTGAGACAAACTATATTGAGAATGGAAACTTAGTGGACAACTTAATATCCCATCAACCTTATTGATCTACATTGTAGGGGTACCACCCTAGATGTTGGGGAGCCCATACCCATTGTATCCCACCTTCTTAAAGATTTGGAGTAGGTATGAAATGCTCCTTTTTTGTATGGAGGGGCTCCTAGATATTCTTAAGAGCATTATTGCTAGGAAGTTGATACTTCAAAGGGTGTTTTTATGGAGTACAATGGTCGGGACTATTGATAAGCTCCCTGCTCACCATATAAAACAATTTTCGAAACCATCACTACTAGCGAAAGATTAACATTTACCATTTTTAGGGCATTTAGACACTTAGGAGTTAGTTAAGATCGATTTGGTTTAATGTGTATTTGGGTAAAGTGTGCTTATTTACTATGCAATATAATTACCTAAGTTGACAATCACAATTATGCTCTAGACATAAAGTGATATCATATTTCATCTTCTTCTTGATATTAACAATTATTGATCTGTGTCCTAACACACAATTGGTCCATGATCTCTATTTAAAGAGCATGGAGGGTCATTCATTGATGATTATTTGTGAGAAACTTGTTGATACCTCAACACACCCTAAATTTTTCTGAATTTTTGGGTACTACTTTTTTCTTACTTTCTTTTGATTCTTCTCTTATTCTTCTCTTTAAAAAAAATTCCTTTTTTAGATTTTGATAAAAATCTTACTTTGAGCAGTTGTTTTAGGTAGTTTTTCTCTTAACAAGTCTCTTTGACTTTTTGTTTTTTTTTTATTTTTCAACTTCAAAAAGTTCTAAGTTAAAACTTCAAAATTTCTTCTAAATCACACAGAAGATGTAAGATTCCACTTCCATCGAAGTTAAAACTCAACTTTCTTCATCAGAAAACCTTAAAAGTCTTCTTGGACAATTTTTAACTATCAAAGGAGCACGTGCACTTTCATTTGTGTAAAAGTTAAAAGTGTTCTCCAGAAAAATTTTGTGAAGTAAAAATTTTTCTTTGGTCGAAGATAAAGTTCAACATCAACTCTAGTAAAAATTCAACATGTGCTCCATCAAGAGTATAAAGTACACCCCGTTGAAATGAAATTTTTAAAATGTGCCCCATTGATAAGAGGAGAATGACACTTTGGTTGAAATTGAAAGTTCAAAATGAACTTTGCAAAAGTGCAGGGAGTTTGTTGCTCATGTTAATATTCTTTCCATGCTAATTGAAATGTAGTAGGGTCATCCTTAAAATTTCCATGGAGTTCATACCTCACTTTCACCTCTATTTAAAGTTATTTTCATTGTTTCCAAGCATCTTTTTTTTGCTCAAAGTTTTAGGTTTTAGTTGAGTGAAAATTGGAATCTAGGACCGTTGAAAGTTTAAAATTCACCCACTACTATTGCTAATTAATGTAATGACAATGCTCCATAATAAATGTTTTTCCCATTAATAGCCTGATAGTCTTGTCTGAAATGAATGTAATTTCATAGCCCCAAATCTTTCTCAATCTAATCACTAGAGAACCCATCATAACCAAAA
This sequence comes from Picea engelmannii, assembly GCA_009831015.1. Taxonomy (NCBI): domain Eukaryota; kingdom Viridiplantae; phylum Streptophyta; class Pinopsida; order Pinales; family Pinaceae; genus Picea; species Picea engelmannii. The sequence continues at coordinate 165,349 of ML805977.1, read as the reverse complement.
TTTGAATCAAAAGTTTATTTAAACACTTGATATGCATATTTGTTTTCAAAGATAAGTTATTCGATAAAGGTTGTATTAGCAAAGCAAATCAAAGTGTTTGGCTCATTCAATATTTTCTTACAGGTGCAAACTCAACCCTTTGTTGTAATTCCATTGTAATTGCTAATCAATACGTGCAAGCATCACTACATTTCATCTTGATTATTTTCATTATTGGATCTTATTGTCGATGGTTAAATTTAACATGAATTTCATCGAAAGCCTTGCTATGAATGTTATTTTTTGTTAGCAATGAACAACTAGATATAGTCAGTTTTTCTTAGAATATAATTTTGTGTAGATAATAATTTTAGGATTTATTTTGATCACATATAGTATGTCTCCCAAAAGATTCACTTCTAGAACTCCAAAGTAATCTCTCGAAAGGAAAAATCCAACTACTGAAGTTTCCCAAATTGCATCGTTGATTGATAGTGACATGGAAACCACTCCTAAACAATACATATCTATAATTCACTTGGGAAAACATGATATTTAGCCAGTGAGGCCCATCTTTAAGGATAATGAGGCCCTTATAAGTCCTCCGCTAAATTTTCCAATATGGGGAGATATGTATAGGAAATTCAAGGAAGAAGATTATCCTGATGTAGTTCCCCCCAAGCATTTAGCAATTAGAGATATTCATGATTTTGTCTTCTCTAAAATCATAAGATCTCACTTACATATAGTTGTTTCCAAAACCCCTGTGATTTCTTGTTCAAAGGCCATAGAATGGGTCAATACACATACCGATATAAAGGATAGGGCAGTGATTAATGTTGAAGGAAGATGCATTGCTTCCATTTATCCATCTGAAATGGATAAGTACTATAGAATGCATCTACTTGAAAAATACATGGTTACTAGGTTTGTAGAACAGTTTCACCAAGATAATGATGTTAATGATATCTTATCGAGATTGTGGGTGGAAGACAAAAGATGCTTTACCAAGAATGATGGGGTATACATAATGCCAAATCTGAGAGACCCCTGTATTTATGCAATGCCCTTGATGTGCAGGTTATATGGTGAGGCTGATTGTATCCATTTCAAAGATGCTTGGGAACAATTTGTGCATACTATTGTCACAACTAGTGATGTATTCAGTTTGGCAGCCATCTTATCACATGCCATGAAAAGAGTTACTGAGAGAACAAAGAAACCAGTAGTTGAGATTCTCCCCACTTTCTATATTTCTTCTTACCTAGTAGATATTATTTGTGCAAGTAATTGTTTCCTACAGTTAAATTGGAATTGGACTATATCTAGCAGTCTAGTTCATGTACACTGTCAAGGGTTGTGGGAAAGAAAATATAAGAGAAATTATGCAAAACTGTGAGATTAATTTTTGGCCACATTGTACAAATTGATATTCTACAAGGATTTCCCAAGATTAACTAAGGAATCTATGACCTCGTTGAGAAGCATAGGTAATTGACATTTAAAAGAAGATCATGCATGTCTCATAATATGTGGAGTGATTGCTCCTCCTCATTTGTTGCCTAAATATGTTCCAAACATGTTAGTGCTTGGAGAGATAGCATAGCAGACCATTCTCCATGGTTTCAATGCTTCTCTAACAAAATATTGAAGCAGGAAAACTTTCATCCCCTATAACATGTATATTGGACATTGTGGGTTACATAACTCTAAGCAAGCTAGGCATAAGGCAAATGTTATGCTAGAGTGCAGATTTTCACGGAGTTAGTTCACGAGGCATGATCCTCTAGGACTATTTTTGAAACACAACATTTATGTTTATGTTACTTGGCCATGTGCTCATGAATAGTGGGGTCATGAGTTGCTTTATAAGAATGAAACCTCATGGGTAGAGGTGTAGGAAATATTGAAACCTAAGGGTCAAACTACTTCACAAGGCATGAGTAGAAAAATATAAAAGCAACTAAAGCAGAAAAGGAAAGATTGGAAAAAGAAGAAAATGAAAAGAAAACAACAACAAATCCGAAGAAAAAGCTTGAGGAAAGAGAATAACAAGAGAGGAAACTAAAAGAAGAAGCTACTAAGAATGAAGAAGCAAGAAAAGAAAAATAAGATACTATCAAATCTATAGAGCAACCAATGCAACAACAAACTTAGATTGGTCAACCTCCTCTTGACAACGTAGTTGATCTAACCATGGAAAATATGATCATCCAAAAGCATGCTACAACTTCAGTAAAAAATGTTAGAGGAAAAGATATTGCAATGGAACAAAGAGCTACTTCTAGTAGCTTAGGTAATATTCTTTCATGGGCAGATCAAAACATTCCTGATCCAATTGATGATGTGGAAACTTTGGACTTGGTTACCTATAATAAAAGGAAGAGGACAATTGTCAAGCAAACCCGAAAAAAAATAAGTATTAAATTAGACAATACAATAATCTACACTACTAAAGAACAGGTACTAGACACAAAAAGAGTCAAATTAACAGAATTACTATCAGTTGGATAGGCCATCATATATGCATTTCTAAACAAAGCCCAATAAGAAGTCGTAGATGTGCAAAACCTTGAAAAGAAGATTGCATTACTTGAAAATCAAATAAAGTACTATAAATTTGCACATGGCTTAATTTTAGTTTTTATAGAGCATGCATTAGAAGAAGTAATTCCAGTGCACAAATTAAAAGGGACTTTTATGTCAAAGGTTTTACAGGAACTTGATTTAGAACTACCCATTTTGTATAAAGAGAATCCGATGTGGAAAGAAAACCAAGGAAAAACATAGGATCAACTTGAGTTCATCAAACAGAATCATAAACACAGAGGATATGAACCACATAACATAAGAATTATGAGAAAAGGAGAAATATATGAGATTGAACAAGATCTGATTTATTGGAATAGAGTTGCTCATGAATCTCAAAGATAGATAGAAGAAGTGTGGTTGTCATGTATCAAGGTCCAAGACTTTATCGAGGACACCACTACTTACTGTCAACTTCCTTCTCTTAGTCCAACATAAAACTTTCATCTAGCGGATCAAGTATTGTAGAAATTTAAGGATATAATTAAGCAACACAAGTCTGAAGTCCAAGGAATATCAAATGTTGAGAAAAGACATTTAAAAAGTTTATAAGTTGAAAAATATACAAAAGTGTTGAATTTTCACTATGCTAGCCTCAAGCATGAGGCTTATTTCAATTTTAGCATTTACTCGAACCATAAACAAATGCAGCTACACCATTAACAATTGCTACAATTACCAAGATCACAAGAAGAAATACCATGCACAAGAACACAGGAAATATCCTAGGAAACCCTTCTCAACAAGGGAATAAAACCCAACAATACTTTGCTATATTCTCAAGAGAAAGACCTCCCACACCATAGACCTATCACACAAAAGGGTGCTCTCCAAAACCAAGAAGCTAGCGCCCAAGAGAGGTTTGCACTTCAGCCCTAGAATATGTACTTGCTGAAATTTCCAAAATCACATGTGTGTTGTGTTTCCTCAATGGGGAAATCACCTTTCTTTATACTAGACTGGACACACCAAAAGTGGTGTCTATTGGCACAACAGGGCCGACCTCAGTAACTTAGAATACTATTAATAATTACAATATTAATTATCTTTTACAATAATCATTAATTATCTTTCACTTTATGGTGGGGCCGACATGTACCCTTTACATCATAATTAGGGTTACAGGTAAATCTTACTCTTTAGACAATATATCAAGGGATCTCACACACCCACTAGTGCTCAGCCACTAGGGGCATGTCCACCTGTGCTCAACCATAGGGACGTCCTACTAAACAAATATCTATCCCATTGAGTCTCACAGGAGAATCATTTAGAGTACCACATCGTCTCAACTCTCTACACAGAGGAGAACGATACACCCATCACATGGGCACCTTCACCCCTCACAAGGGAACACATTGTTTCATCTCAAACAACACACTAATCTCATGGGAATCCTCACCCCACACAGGGTCATACACATTGACACACCCATCTCATGGGCATCCTCACCCCACATAAGGGCATACACATTGACACACCCATCTCATGGGTATCCTCACCCCACATATGGGCACACATCATTTCATCTTAGTCTTAGAGAGGAACGACACACCCATCTCATGGGCACACCCAACCCATGGGCTCTCTCACAGGCCGACTCACTCAGTCTGTGTCCTCGAGGATGTTTCACGAAGTTGTAATCATCAACAAAAAGTATCACTAAAGAGTTACCAACTTTTAAGGCCCCGTGAAGGCAATGTGTTTTTCCCCATATTGATATATGTAAAATTATAATTAAAGATTGAACCCCTAGTTCACCTGAGGGTTGAGTCTTTAATTAGTTACTATGACCATTTTTGAAATTGTATTTATATGGGGGATTTGAAAAGTAATAGGGGATTTTTTGGAAATGTCTTTCTGATGAACTATTTTGTAAAGGACTATTTATAATACGTTAGTTAATTGAGAAGCCAATCATTGGTCAAATGTTTTTAACATTGAAGAAATCTTTTCATGTACACGTTGTGATGTGGACTATTTTTCAATTCAACGAATAATGTGGATGTTTTGTAAGAGATCTAATTTTGTGTTTCCCGACTACATTGAAACAATATTAACATTTCTCCCAGTTCATTTCTTCAACAAATCTAAATCATTTGTTTTATAGAAAATTATTTTTTGTTTTAAGTTTTGTTTCTTTCTTTTATTAGAAAGCTTTATTATTTCATCTAATGAATTTTTGTAGAACTAATTCACAAAGTTTCAAAGGATAAAGTAATTATTTTTTTTATGTTGTCAGAGATAACTCTCAAGATTGTGCATTTATTTCAAGTATTGCTAGATAGTAAGTTTTACTTTCTTTCTACAAATATTTGGAAAACGCCAAAAAAAAAAACCATAATAAATCTTAAAGCTTGTTGAAAGGTTGTCGAGCCATCAATCTAGAGGGTTTTCCCAACAAATAAGGAAGAGGTGTTGATTTTTTCCTAAAACTAGTTAGGGTTGGATTTACCATAGCAATTTAACTACTTTTACGTGATTGTTTTTCTATAGACGATGCTACATCATCGTCACCCAACCATAGGCACCTACATGTGCCACCCCCGAGCACAACACACAGAGATCTATCTCGAGAAACCCCCTTAGGCAAGAAAACCCAACATAACTTCTTCAATATAGATTCATCAACCAAGTACAATGTGAGTACAATGCTCTCTAAGAGAGAAATATCCCAGATAACCATTCTACTCAAAGAGAAACCCTGCTACTAGATTTGTGCCTTGTCACCAGAATATACACCAAGTATTATACCAAGACATACACCAAGAGATACACCAAGGCACAATCCAAACCCTAGCAAGGTAGCGCATGAATGAGAGACCTGTTATCCCCATTTTGTGGGATAACTAAGGATATCATGTCTCGAGACCCTCAGGTTGCATATATGGAGTGTCGAGAGACTACATGACGAGAAATGTCCACTTGCACAGATGAAGACCCTTCTCACTACCACAGAGTTCAGGATTTTTAGGATGGCATCCACCACACCAGCTGGCTTCCGAAAGGCACTAGGCCTTTCTCCATGAGGTACAAGTCAGATATTATGGTGAGTGTCATTTCAATATTTGAGGCATTTTGAGTATCTTATATCTTAGAGTGCTTTAGATTTCATGGCATATGCTTGGACACTGTGAATTTTTACTTGTTTCACCTTGGTGGTTGACATTGTGCCCTAGTAAGTGGTCTTCCTCGAGAGTGGGTTTTCTACTAGAAACTCCCTTGAAGAACCATCATATTGTTCCCATCCATACTTACCACTTTCCATCACCTAAAACCCCCCATTTCCTTGTCTTTTTGGATTTTAGGGTGTATTGACCCAAGAAGGGGTTGCCCCTCATCCCATGGGAAGAAGGGGTTGAAGGCCCAAAGGGATTATTGTTGGTTAAAAATATAAAACCCTATATACAAACCTTCCATATGCTTCACCCAGGGATACCCCGAGAAAGCAATGAAACACTTCTTTGTAAGAAAAGGGGGACCTACAAGAATAAATCATAGTGAATGCTTAAGGAGTTAGTTAGAGGATATGAGGTCTCATCATGAGTCGGCCTATCATGATCATGGGTATATAGCAGTATGGAATTACCATCATCTCGCCACCAAGCCAGGGTAGTGGCTCTCAGTTACACAAATGAGAGAAAGGGGGTCTCATCACGATCCAACCTTCTCATTTCCGCAAGGTATTTGTGAGTGACATTGTCATTATCTTGACACCATGCCAAGACAATGGCCTTCAACTCGTCCTTTAAAACATGAAAGAAAAAAAGAATGGCAAGAAGATGGGCTTGGAAAAAGTGCATTGCAAACGAAGGTGCCACATACCCTCTACAAAGGCACCCATGAATGAGATACTACAACCCCTTGTATGTCATGAACCACATGCCCAGTGAGTCTTAATCCTTAACCACTTCATCTACTATACCTCTCTTAGAGAGGAATCACTTGGGAAACACTCCTTGACCTAGGGAAAGATCTACCCAATAGGACACCTCATCAACCCTCCCATACCCAAGCTTGGAAAGTTGCAAAATGTCTTTGAGCACTTACTTGTTTGACTGGGTAATCTTTGATGCACATGCTTAGGTGGATCATTTATTGATTTGATTTATTCACCATGATATTTTGACTTGAGATCTTTGGAGGGCATGCTTATTTGTCTTTGCAAGACCTAGCTAATGGACAGTGTTGGAAGAACAAGCCTAGCTTGGGCTTCCATGGGGCTTGAAGCCCACAGGTTAGTTGTCAAGGGCCCACATGCCGGATCACGATGAATTGTCTTTGGAGGCCTAGAAGACATCATGGATGACATGACCTAGCCCTCACATGCCAAACATTTTGCCTAGGAGAGGCAAAACGTCACTTTTAGAGGCTTGACGTCACCTATAGGGCTAAGGTTTCGTGGTGAAGGTGTTGTTTGATGACATGTGGCACATTTTGAAGGAAGGAAGCTTGAAGACCATCAAGAGAGGACTTGGATGAGTCAAAAGTGTCCTTTGGAGGCCTAACCATGCATCTACTACCCCCACAACTTCTTTAAAGTGCCAAAATGTCCCCTAAAGGGGTGACGTCACCTAATTCTAGGGTTTCTTTTGTGTAAAAGTGAATTTTAAGTGAATTGTTTAATATTATTTTGTTGCAAGGGGTAAGATAAGGGTTGTGGGCCCCTTATCTTATGTTTTACCCTAGCTAATGTGAACAAACTATGTGATGGACATTTTGTATAAATAGAGATCATAAGATATCTTTTTGAAACATAACTCTCCCATTGTGAAGAGCTAAGGACTGAAATTTCTACTACCCTTGAGGCTTTTTGTTATGTTCTGCTATGGTATGGTGTTTCTTTGGTTATGGACTTGATGATAATGATGCACTAGCTCTTGGAGGTCATTTTCTAGATATTGTGGTGGTTATCTTGGCACGTTATGGTTTATCTTGTTGCTATTGGATTGGTAATACATTTTACTTATTGCTATCATTTGTATTTCAAGCTCAAGGTTAAATGTTCTAAAGCTAGGTAGGGAGTATAAGTGCATACACCCCTACTTTAGCTCCACCATAAATTTTAAGCATAGAATTATTGTTTGTCAGGGTTTGCTAAGGAAGTATAAGGATATACACCCCTTATTTTTAAACCCTAGCTAGGTTAGTTGCCTTGGGGAATAAGAGCATTTATACCCCCAAGGAGGTTGTAGCTTTAGCTCTTTTATTTTGACCCCATTAACCCATAATCAAAAGGCACTAGTCGTTGCATTGGTAAATGTGAAAAGTTGATGTTTTGAAGTTCTCTCTCTTGGACTTTGTTCCTTAATCCCTATGCTATCTTGCCTCATTGAGGCGTCCTCTTTCATCGACTATAACTTTTTGCTATTACAAAACTAACCTGCAGCCATTAGGGCTGCAGAAATATAACCTCTAACCCTAGATAAATTCTAAACTAACCCTAGGAATTTGCTATAAATTTGCCCTAAAAAACTACTAACCCTAGCACACTTTTTGAGCTAGTTTGAAGTGATTTTCTTGGTTGAATTCTTTGTTATAAGGCTTGGTTTTCTACAGCCATAACATTGATAAATATCACCGCAGTAAGATTTTTGTAGCAGCCTTGATTTTGTGCTAGAGTCTTGCTCTATCATTGTTGAGTTAAACTAGTCTTTACTAGCTTGTCTCTTGTTTATTCAATTAGACTTTTAGCACTTATTTTGCAGCTCTTATTATCTTTTATGTGTTGATATATATCATTGATTGTTGTTGCAATTAGGGACAACAAGCTTAACTTTCGTGTACACCTAACATATTGCATTGTATACTTGGTTTTCGTTGTGTCTCGAGCAGGTATTATTCTCTCAGCAGATCACTCAAAGCATTGGAAACCATAAACCTTTCCCAAGTCTCATTTCCAAGTTCCCTATACCATTTAGAATTGACCTTTAGGGTCATCCATCCATACATCTCATCTTCCATCTCATTCCCCCTAGGGTCATCGAGATTCCCCCCTTGAGGTGACTACCTTACCTCTAAAGTGATGGGAACACCTGCCTAAGGTGGCAGTGGGTAGGTTCTCTTTTAGTTGTCACCAATTGGCGGTTGGGTCGGGATTTTCCCAACCTACAACTTGTGAGATAACAAGACCAACCAAGACCAAGAGATGTGCCTTATCCTTCGTCCTGTAACTGTAGCTCTCCATCAAACTTGCATTATAGTTGAGTGAGTCGTGATCACCAAATGAGTAAGGTGTCACCTTATTTATACTTATTCTGCTAGTGAACTTTTCCCACAGGGCCGACCTGTCTTTTCTGGGAAATATAATTTACTTTGACTTTTTTTGGCAAGGCCAACTTCTCATATTGTAAGTACAAAATATAATAATTATTATTTTCATGAGCAAAAATTACAAATATACTTTAGCATTATTCTTTTAGGGTTTTGAATTGATCAAATACAATAAGAATATCTTCTGCAACTACATAATACTTCAACACTCCCTCTTAGCAAGGAAGGTATTCTTCTAGCACAATCTTCAATATTGTTTATGTATGCATATGTACTATGGATCATTTACTTGTTGAATTTCCATGAATCAATACATCACTAGAAGTTATGTAACATCAACATGCCCTCTTAGCTAGGGATGTATTATCCATTATGTTCTTCATCTAGTAGTCTCAATCACATCCATACATTACACGTGGCATGTATAAGACTACCACCAATCACATGATCTTGTAGACCAGTCTACAGGTAGCATGACGACAACCACACATGATATCTCATGATCAAATAGATCATGTCGCAAGTATCACCATCATAGCCAAACAAGCTCTAGCATAGTGACACACAAACTATCTAATGAATCGATACATCACAGTCACCATCATAGCCATACATTGGCTCTGTCATAGTCACACATAGAATATTTGATGGTCATGTCACAGTCATGCATCAGGGGCCTCATCAACACATGTAGCATCTCTCTAGTGGGAACAACCTCATCTTCCTCTCGAACCTTATGGGTCTCGGCATCCTTTCGGACCTTATGTCATTACAGGGCTTCATCTAGCTCACTCAAATCTAGGAAACTAGCCAGTTCACACAGAACTACGCTAATATCCAATCCACACAGAGTCTAGGAAATCTATTAGTTTCAGTCAGTTCACACAAATAATTGTGCTACTACCCAATCCTTACAGAGTCTGAGAAACTATTCAGTTTGATCCAGTTCACACACAGAACTGCGCTACTACCCAATCCTTCCGGAGTCTGGGCAATTATTCAATTTGAGCCAGTTCACACACAGAACTACGTTACTACCTAATCCATAAGGAGTCTGGGAAACTGACGTGCCTGCAAATGACTACCTCTTGTTTCCACACTCTATAAGCTATTGCACCAAGAATCGCATATGTGACTCGTCACTCCCTCTTACAAGGAAATTCCTTCTGGACCACGCCAAGCTTGTCCCTGAAGTACTCAAACTTACCTTTGACATAGGCTTAGTCAATACATCTGCTATATGCTCGTCTGTGTCGATATATTGGAGCTTCACAACTCCCTTTTGCACCAAATCTCAGATATAATGGTACTTTATCTCGACGTCCTTGGAATTGTCATGAAACATTGGGTTCTCAAACAACTTTATACAACTTTGGTTGTCACAAAAAAATACAATTCACCTCCGACTCGAGATCAAACAACCCCGCAAGCAACTTCTGAAGCCAAAGAGATTTTCTACTAGCTGAACATGTTGTGATATATTTTTCCTCGGTCGTACTGAGTGCCACACTAGTCTACTTCCTGTTGAACCACGAAATCATAGTTGACCCCAAACTGAAGCAACATCTTGATGTACTCTTCTGATCTGTGACACTACCGGCCTAATCTGAATCATAATAGCCTTGCAGTATTATCTTACGATTCAAAACATATCGGATTCAAAATTCTATCTTACCATTTAGGTACCTTGACACGTGCTTTGCCACAATCAAGTGAACACGTCTTGGTTCAACCATATACTGACTCAAAGTGTTCACTGCAAAGCATATATCTGGCCTAGTGTTCATCAAATACATCAACGAACCAATCATATTCATGTACATGGTGACATCCATTGTCTCTAAAGAAGTATCACTCAATAACTTCAGGTTCGTCACCATAGGTGTGGACATGAATTTACAATTTATCATTTCGAATCTCTTCAGGATCTCTACCTCATATTTTCCTTGGCTAAGGAAAATATCGTCCGGTTTCTACCACACCTCTAGACCTAAAAACTAATGCAGCATACACAGGTATTTCATCTAAAACTCCATAGCAAGCTTCCTCTCAATTCTAGCGATGAGCTTCTCATCTCTTGTTAGAAACAAGTCATCCACATATAACAGTAATATCACTTGGTCCACCATCCACAACCTTGTAGTAAAGGTTGGGATCTACTTTACTCTTGGTAAATACCAACCTCATTAGAAAGTTGTCAATTCTACTATACCATGCTCTGGGTGCTTGTTTCAATCCATACAAGGCTTTCTTCAATCTGCACGTATGTGTCTTCCTGTCATGTGTCTCGAATCCTTATGAATGCACCACATACACTTCCTCTTCCACTACACCATTCAGAAAATTTCTCTTCACGTCCATCTGATGTATCTTTAATTTCATTACTGCAGCTATCGCAAGTGTATTTACAATCGAAGTGTATCTCGCCACAGGAGAAAATGTCTCCTCATAATATATTCCTTCTTTCTGGGAGAACCCACGAGCCATGAATCTTGCCTTGTACTTCTTGATACTACCATCTGTTGAATGTTTCGCCTTGTAGATCCATTTGGAACTCACAATTGATTTCTCTTTCGGTCTCAGAATTACATCCCAAACATCATTCTTAATGATGGACTGGTATTCCTCAATAATGGCATCCTTCCATACTTCCTTCTCTTCAACCTCTTCATAACAGGTAGGCTTAACATCAATGGCATCACATAACAATGCCACGTAACTGGAATATGGTCGAGGTTTCTTGCTTTCTCTCAAAGATCCATCTAGAGCACCATACTTCTATGCATCCTGAATAATATCATGAGCCCAAGTTGGTCTTCTTTTCTTTGTAATCATTTATGCATGTCTTTGTGATTCTGTCATGTCATGATTCTTTGGAACATGCTCTTCTGGTACAATGCCATTGCATGCATATGTTATCGTTCAGTTCTTTCTTTCTGCTACACTATTCTGCTAAGGATTGTAGGGAGTAAAGAGCTCCCTCTTAATCCCAACTTCTCCACATAATACTTTGAAGTATCTCATGTGACCTCTCCTCCATTATCTAAACTCAAAGTCTTTCTCTTCTTTTCAGAATGATTTTCTATAAGGGATTTGAATTCCTTGAACTTGTTGAATACTTCGCTTTTTGTTTTCAAGAAATAGATCCAATTTTTATGAGAGAAATCATCAAGAAATGAAACATAATGTACATATATTCTAAGTGAAGTGGTTGTCATTGGTCCACACATGTCTGAGTGCACGATGTCCAAAACTCCTTTGGATTTGTTGTCACTGCTTGGAAACAGACTCTTCCTGATGGTCAGTCTGCTCCATGTCTCAAACTGGAGGCTATCTAATATATTTCCTTCTGCAACTATCATTGTAGCTCCCTCTTAGAGCTGCCACTGGTGACCTGCTTCCATGGTAACCTTCCTAGAACTCGTACATCTCCATGGTAACTTCCATGGAATTTGTAAGATAACATGCCCGAGACAATAACAACACGAGCAAAAGTATTTCCAAATAATAACATTTTCATAAGAACATATCTATGGTGACAAGAATGAAGGACAATTTCATGGTAATCATCATAGCTTTACCAAGGTGACCTGCCTAGAAGCAAAACAAGAATTATCTCCTAGAGGATATGTTAGTTCAACTTGCAAACATGTACAATAAGCATTTCTATCAATAGTACTCACATGCTACCATGTATTTATTGTACCTAGCAGTAATTGAACCTTTCAAAGACTATTGACACAGCTATAATGTTTAGTTGTAATGTAGTAATTATCAAACTTGATATGTGCAAGTTGGAAACTTATCAATTTAATTAATCAAACCTGGAACCTAGAATCTTATCTCCAAGAATGAGTGTTGTTATTTTTCTTCCGAGTCTCCTTCATTCAAGATGACAAGTATTCTCTCCAACATGTCCCCTGCACTAAGACAATATGTTTTCTTGACAGAAATTTGAGTTAGAGAATGTAATACAAATAAACTCTAAAATATCAACCCTAATCAATCTAATACTCTGACTAAAGTCAGCTTATAACTTTAACTTTGATCAGAGGTTAGTATAATAATCATAACTTCAATAGATCAAAATACAACTAGATGTTCATAAGATCACAATAATGCCATAACAGCTAGAGCCGTATCAAAATAATCAAACCTAGAGTTTGTTATTCCTCTTAATGTGTTGGATTTGAGATCCCTCTGGATCTACGATTGTTGCTTGCACAAAAGACCCCTTCTCCTACAAACACCCTCAATATAGTGATATAGTTTAAACATATACAAGTACATACTACGACATCAGCAAAAAACAATGGCAATAAGCGACACCATCCGGCAGCAGCGACAAGCAACGACGATCCCTAAAACTTCAAAGTGCTCCAACTTGTAATGTGAAGTTAGTTGGAGATGCGCTAGGGTAGGGAGCACCTATTTGTGAAGGAATTAGGCCAAACGTCCTAGAAAAAGTGCTCAATGAGATTGAAAAAATAAACTGTGCAGTGACATGGTACTATGGTAAATTGCAGTGGCGAGGTAAATCTCATGATCTTCCTTCCAACGATTAGGTTGTCTGAAGGAAACCAACTCTGATACCATCTTGATTTTTTCCTAAAACTAGTTAGGGTTATATTTACCATATCAATTTAACTAATTTTATATGCTCATTTTTCCATAGATGATGCTACATCATCGTCACCCAACCATAGACACCTACATGTGCCACCCCGAGCACAACACATGTAGATATATCATGGGAAACCCTCTTGGGGAAGAAAACTCAACACAACTTCTTCAATATAAATTCATAAACCAAGTACAGTGTCAGTACAATGCCCTCTCAGAGAGAAATATCCCAGATAACCCTTCTACTCAAAGGAAAACCCTGCTACTGGACTTGTGCCTTGTCACCAAAAGATACACCAAGTATTATACCAAGACATACACCAAGGCACAATACAAACCCTAGCGCATTACCAAGAGACCAACCAAGACCAAGAGATGCACCTTATCCTTCCTCATGTAGTTGCAGTTGCAACTACAACTCTCCATCAAACTTGTGCTATAGTTGATTGAGTTGTGATCACCAAATGAGTAAGGCGTCACCTTATTTATACTTATTCTGCCTGTGAACTTTTCCCATGGGGCCGACCTATTTTTTTTGGAAAATATAATTTACTTTGTCTTTTTCTAACAGGACCGACTTCTCATATTGTAAGTACAAAATATAATAATCATTATTTTCCTGAGCCGACATTACAAATATACTTTAGCATTATTATTTTAGGGTTTTGACTTGATAAAATACAAAAAGAATATCTTCTGCAGCTACATAATACTTCAACAAGAGGTTAATTGTGCCTTTTTTTTTCTGGGACAAATCCATGCTTTCGACACGCTAATATTTTACCTCATTAACAAAACTCATATGTAAAGTATTTTCCTTTTGCATTAATATATTGACTCAAGTGACCACGTTAGTTAGGGCCATGGACTATTTCCCTCTTTGAGGGCTTTAACCACATAATACACTAGTGTACTAAACTTTGATTTGTTTGTGTGAGCAATTGCCTTAAGGTGTTGAACCTATGTTGAAATAGCCTATTTATTGAACATGGTATCATAGCCCCTATGAAGACCTATTCATGTTGTTAATCAAGATCTTGAACCTGTATTGTTTCATGCATCAAAGGAATTCTAAATTTTTCTATTTCTTATCATTTTTCAGTTGAGAGAATCGTTCCATTGAGTCCAAAGTGTTGTTTTCAATTGGAAACACTTTTTGTTTCACCTGAAAATGTTTTCATTTAACCAAGATACAACCATTTATATCAAATCTGAAGGTACGCATTTTCATCTTGGTTTTTAAAAACTTTTTTCATTTTGTTTTAATATTTCATTTTAGTTTTTTTTTTTAGTTTTTATTCTGGGTTTTCTCCCTTTGTGATTTGCATATGCTCTTTTCCCCATGACTTGTGAGATCTTGGCAAACTAGAAACTGAGTGCAAAAAGTTTTATTTTTTGCATATGCTCTTTACCTTGCACTTTCTGTGATCTCAACAAATAAAAAAAGAGAGAAAAGTTGAATCTTTTGAGTAAACTAACTAAGATTTAGCCCCAAGCTTATAAAGTTCCAAATTTTATTTTTATTTATTTTTAAATTGTTTGATTTGTGTGTGTACTTGTGTTGAAGATTTTTACGAGCAAAAAAATGTTTTTGGGGGTAAACACGCACTCCAAGGCAAAAAAAGGCCTCCTTACTCCTTTCTAACATTTGTCATATATTTTGTAATAACTGAGTTAGTTGGAAGTTTATTTTTTGAATTAGAGGTCTTGAGTTCAAGTCTTTCTTTTCATCAAATTACTTTTGGGAAACGTTTTTGCAACATAACTTTATTGTCATGTGCATTTCACTTAAATTATAAAAGTGAATGACTCATAAAGTAGATTTAACGTGATTTTTTTAAGTTATTATTTGCATACAACTTTAAGTTACAAAGTAACTTCATTATAAAAGTGATTCTCGCTTATTTTATAAAAGTGGGTCACTTACATTGTAAAAGTAACTTATTTGTAAAAGTGAGCTTATAAATTAAGTTAGAGGAGGAGGACAATTTTTTTTACTCAACAACCTCATTGTGCACTTATCACCACATTGATCAGCGTCCACCTGCCATGTGGCACCTTGGTTACTTTTTATGACTTTCTTCAAAAAGACATAACTCTAACATTTCAAGTCTATTTTCAGTGCCATTTTTTAATTGCGTATTTTTCAAGAGATTTCATCTAGACAATAAGTTTCTACTTTTGAATCCATTTTCCTGCATATTGTGGTATGGCTAGTCTGAGCGATGTATCGCTTACCAGTTAAAACTACCTTTTATGGAAATCCCATATGGAGGATTTATTATGAAGTAAGGGGCTTTACTGAGTTACCTTCAGAACATAAATTGCCCCTTTTAATGCATAAAATAAAACTAAATGGGGTAATAAAAATAATGAATCACATTGATTAATCTGAATGTCCATCCTCTGTGATCTTTAGTTTCACCTTAAAGGAATTGAGATCTGAGATGCATCATGGAAAAAGTTGGCAATGGTGTTTGGTAAACATAATGGGATTTGATCCCATCAACTTGAAAATCGATGAATTGATTTCAATCCTAGTGATTTCACTTGCATTAAAGAGTTTCTATCTAAGTCCAAAACACTTAGAATTTTACTTGCAAAATGTAAGATAATCAAGATAGATAACAGACATATACATGTTATTATTTCTAAGCTTGGCACTACCTATTCTATTTTTGTATCTACTTTTCACTCCACCAGAGAAGCTCTGATTAGTCACGGGGTTACTTACAAAATGCCCTCTTTTGAAGCTTTTTGTGATTATTTGATTATAGAGCAAGATAAGCTCTCATATCTTGGAGCGATCAACAATATGGGTGCATCTAACAAAGCCTTGGTGGCACAACAAAACAATAAAGCCAATAATTTGAAGAAGCAACATCCTCGCCAAGAAGACGAAGATACATTGTAATTTTTTAGGGTGAGATGATCATCTAGAGTCTAAATGTTTAGAGGAGATGGAAGCCTTAAAGTTGCAATGAAGAAGCACACCACCAATCTTGATCATTATTCTTCTAACTCTTCTTCTCATCGATATGCACTTTCTACTTTTGATTTTTCCTTTAATGTAGCATCCAATTCATCTTCTAATTAGTGGCTTATTTATTATGGAGCATATTATCATATGGATGATGAAAAAACATGACAAAACTATCTTTTATTCTCTTAATGAATGTAACAAAGAAATATTTATTGGTGATTATAGATCTATTAGTGTTATAGGGCCTAGAATAATTCAACTAGATGATGGCCATTGTACAAATTTGACAACTTTGGGTCAACATCTCTTCAATCAATTTTTATTGCTCATGGGGATGACTTAAGTAAACTTTGACATGAGTGTTTTGGTCATATAAAATATCACCCATTGCAATGTCCGTGTAATCAGAATATGGTGATTAGTCTTTCTCTCATTTTTTGCAAAGATGGTGTTGGTTCTAGCTATGTTCTTGACAAACATTATTGGGGCAATTTTGACAAACATGCCTCTTAGCATGCCCCGACTCCCTTGCATCATATTCATAATGATTTGTGTGGTCATGTTCCTTATGCTTCTTTCTCTGGGTTCACATATTTATTAACTTTTATTGATGACTTATCCATGTGCACTTGGATTTATTTCTTAAAACTTAAGAGTGAATTTTTTGACATGTTTTTGACCTACAAGGCCTTTGTAGAAAAACAATCTAGACATCAACTTAAGAAGTTAATAACATACAATGGAGGTAAATATGTTAACAACAAATTTTCAACTCACTGCATTCCACAGGGCATTTTGATGCCACATAACGTTCCATATACACCACAACAAAATGGTGTTTTTGAGAGAAAGAATCAAACATTAAAAGAAATGGAAAATTGTATGATCCAATCTAAGGGATAAAGTCCTCATTTTGAGGTGGAAGCCATTAATTGTGCTAATTACATAGTTTATTTCACTCCCACAAAGGATTTAAAAGATATAACATTAGAAGAAGCATAGGTAAAATTAAACCAGATGTAAGCCATTTTCGTGTATTTGACAGTGCAAAATTGGCTCACATTCCTTATGAGAGAGAGAAAGCATTACAACCTAAAAGTGACAAGTGACTTCTTGTTGGATATTCTAAAGATGTAAAAGGTTATAAACTTCTTGAATCTCATCCCAATGAAATTATAATTACGAGATATGTTAAGTTTGATGAAGGTCTCTTTGCCTACAATCCTAATTTGATGTTTATGCCCTCTTCGGTCTACAAGCCATATTTTGTGATTGTGCCATCTTCTCTTTCCAATTTCTATACCAGTGCTCATATTCTAGATTCTTCTTCAGATGGTGATACTGAAGATGTAAATCCACCTCCACTTGCTCACTTTCCTCCATTTGGGTTCATTGGACATGAATCTGCACCAACACTACAACTTCCTAGATGGGTCCATACAACACGAGAATCAACTAGTGATCTTGTCAATGATCCTTCATATCAACACCTTACATGTTCATGGTTCCAATGAGGCTCCTCTCTTTCGGCTCAAGTTTCAAAGACTTGCAATCCATAAACATTTGTAGAAGTTGCTACCCATCTAGATCGGGACACAACAATGAATCAATAATATTGTTCATTAATGGAAAATGATATTTGGGATCTTATATCTCTTTTGAAAGGAAGAAAACTTGTCAGATGTAAATGGGTTTATAGAATAAAGTATGCAACAAATGGAAGTGTTGAAAGACATAAAGGGTCGATTAGTTGCCAAAGTATTTTCTCAGGTAGAAGAGATTGACTATACTTAAACCTTTGCCCCTGCAACCAAAATGAATGTTCGATGAATAGGGTATTTCAACACAGGTCGAACACCTTAAGACAACCACTCACAAAAATATATCAAAGATTAGTACACTAGTGTATTATGTGGTTAAAACCCTTAAAGAGGAAGACAATCCACATTCCCAACTAATGTGGTCACTCGAGGCGATATATAAATCTAAAATGAAAATATTTTACATATTATCTTCTCATAATTAATCATCAATGAATGACCCTCCATGCTCTTTAAATAAAGATTATGGCCCAATCATGTATGAGGCCACTAATCCATAGTCATTGGTATTGAGGAGAAGAGGACCCGTCAAATACTTTCTCTCTAGAACATAATCCTGACCATTGGATTACATAATTATGATGCACACTTTACATAAAGACACATTAGACCAAGTTGATTTTAACTAACTCCTAACTGTTTAAATATCCTTGTTGGGTGAATTATATAACAATAATTCGGTTCATAAATTGTCAATCTGGGTTTGTAGGCTTATGAAGCATGAGGCAAAGTATATGCAAAACAAATTTCAAAGGCGCACCATTCTAACAAACTCATGAAATAAATCTAATTGTTCATTTGACAGTGGAAATTCTAAGGTTGCATTGCAAGTTGGATATAGGTTTTATACTTAACGATGCTCTGTTGGATCCACTCTGTTAGTCATATTGACAACCATTAACTAAAATTAAAGCAACGGAATAAAATACTAATGAATGTGATCAAGGTAATTTCATGAGCAACTTGTTAATCACGGAAGTATGGTAATCAATTATTGCAATGATATGTAGCTGTGGATAATTCTTATCCAGAGAATCACCCACTTAGACTGTCAACAACCAAGCACAAAAAATTTTGGTACACACATTAGCTGAGCTATAACATAAATGAAATTGCAACATGAATTAAATAAGCTCACTACAAAATTATGATCAGACTATCTACATGAATTGAACTTCAAGGAATTAATGTTAATAACAAAACTATACTTAATTCTAATGGAACAAATAAATAAACAACACACAGGGAAATACTCCTGAGACAAAGGGAGCCCTACCTTCTCTCGAAAGTATATCTACTAACACTTACAAACTCAACAACTCAATAACTCAACAATCAATGGCTCATCAACTAGTCTTTATATTAAAAAAGGAACATAGTACATGGATGCTTGAACGGAGTGTGATATGCCTCTCTAACACTATTATCAATTCATCAATTTACAAAATAACATAACATATCATATATCAAGCAATATCTCCTCTGGTATTTATACAATGAAATTAAAATTATGAACTAATAGCCTTGACTTCCAGATCGTATACAATCCACTAAATATAGTCGAGATATTACATTTTTGGCTTCAGACAAACTAATCGAACCGACCAAATTTCGTATAAGTAATTTTGTTACGATTCATGACCGAAGGCACGAAATCATAATGATCTCGTACGCACTACAAGAATTGATAGGATTGTTGACCAACATTAGCACTTCAACTGTTGGAGCATTGACCAATTAGGATAGTGGATGTCCATCTGTACTCTATTATCTCCAGAACCCATATCTCCGAGTTGGCAGAAAAGGGTGGAAAATATCCCAACCATCAAAGCGACTACAAGACCTATTCATAGACTACAGGAATGTTCCAGTAATTTCATCAACTCAAGTTAATTAACACATTTCATTCATTAAATAAGGAAAAACGACATACCTAGGCTTAAATGATTATCTTTGAACCAAAAATGTGCTTTGGAGATAAAATGGTGGAAGATATGTCATTATAGGGTAATAAGGAGGCAAATGACAAAGTAAATAGTAAGGGAAGGTCTCGTAAATTGTACCAAAACAGCTCAAAACCAAGACCCTACATCTCCCCCATGTCTAAGAAGTTGCATGTACTCATGCAAAACTGGACCTTTAGTCACCCTTCAAAAATGAATTCCAAAATTGCTACTTATGGGTCTTGTTTTAGGCTTGTACGACCGCATGAGCAGATACATTTAGCTTAGAAGTCCCTGACTTTAATCCTTCAATTATGTCTTTAAGCCTTTGATTCCATAGGTGAAGTTTCTTGGCCTACATGTACCAGCTTCAGACCTTCCTTAATGAACTCTTGCTTTCCCTTTTCAATCGGGAAATTTCTTCTTGAAACCTAACACTAGAGTCCCTCAACAATATGTTTTTATTTTTAATGAATTCCTCTATAATTTTCGACTCCTTGACTTTCCTCTTTAGTCTACCAACAATTTTTTTCATGGCCTATTGAGTTGTCAACACCAATTAATTCATCTACTAACCGTTCCCCTGGACTTTCATTTACGGGTAGACTACCTAATTGGATTTCTTCAACGATTTTTGCGATTTCGGGGTCACCGTGTAATTCATCATGCTCTATGGACTAATCATGCACAATTATTGTTTCACTAAGAGTCTTTGAATGTTTTTTCTTAGGATGGGTATCGAGTATTACCTCTTTCTCTATTGTTTTCCGAGGTTGGCTTGATTCTCAAGCAAGTCTGGCTCGACTCCTTATCATTCTTGGTGGAGTAGGCGTCACAGAGACTCCTCTGTTTCTCGGTCCTCTTGGCTTCTTGAAGCTCAATATGACTTCGATATCTTCATCCTCTATCTCAAACTTAGGGTTATATTCATTCGTACATGATCCCCCTTTTTCTTCCTCATGTTCCTCCTTAGGTTCCCCGACTTCTTTATCTTGCTCGCCTTCCTCAGACTTCTCCTCGTCCCCTTCAAGTTTCTCTCAAGCCTCTTCACCTTTTGTCCCCGTGCCCTCAAGATTATGTTATGTCTCTACCCTTTGAGCTTCCCCGAATTGGTTCCGCATTATGAAATCCTCCCAGGTGTCATTTTTCTTCTCGAGCTCCTCCAAGACTAATAACTTGATAAGACCCTGGTGATTGTCAGGAAAATTATATGCTAATTTATCGACATTAAATTATCGACCAGGAGTTCATAAACTTAGAGATGCAAGCACATGAAATGTAGGAAAAAAGCTTTTTCTAACCTATGCTAACAACTAATGTTGACAGTAGAATGAAACAAACAAACTTTTCAAGAGACAAGAAAATCACACTACAATCCAATCATTCATCAAAGCATAGAGAGACTAACAAGAAGGAAATGTTAGACACCTTCACTTTGTCCACAAGATTGCTATTAAGTATGAACATAATTCAATGGCTCTTCATGTCATGTCTAGGTCATTGATCTACACATGAAGACATCTATGATATGTTCTCTTCTTGATTGTCAATCAAGAGATGTTTACTGTTGTTCCTGACTCTGTACTTAAGGCTTAAAAGTACAGTGTCAAGGCATCTGAAAGTGAGTAAAAGATGGAGAAGAGAGAAACGTCAACCTTTGGTAAAGGAAACCAGGGAAGATTTATACGTTGGCATTGTCTAGATTCCAACTGTTCCTGGATAGTTATATCTTGTTCAATGGTTGCCCATGAACGTTCAAGTTCGACCCGGTTAGTAGCAGTTTTAAGGATTGTGTCGAATAGGTTTAAGGTGATATGTGTTTGGTCTGATAGTCCGGGTTGAATATTAGGTTGTGTTGGTACAGGCACAGTCATGGAGGAACAGTAAAAGGGGAAAAACTTCAGAGAGAGATTGAGTGTTGTCTCAATTTGGTCGTATAAAAGAGATTTTACGGTTTTAGGAATAAAATAGGGATGCAAATCAAAGGCTCTTTCCCATAACTATATTATATTTTTAACAAAGGTGTGAGGTGGGAGAAAAACATTTAGCCGTCTATAGTGTAAGGTTCCTACCAGGGGAAAATCTCACAAAATAAATGGAAGAGGAAAATATGTAAGAAAATAACCGATGTAACAAAGAATATATGTAGAATTCTGAAAATGCAAATTGGTCTTACACCCGTTGATAGCTCGTGCAGAGGAAAGACAATAAACAATTACAGAAAACCAAAATTCATTTGCTATAGTAGTGGTCGTACTAAAGTATAACAAAGCACATCGATTATGAATATGAAATGAAATGAAATATGAGATACAAAGAAGCAAACTTGTAACACAGTCGTGACGGAATTGAGAATCTTCAGATCTGCTTGTATTAACTCTCAAAAGTAAAGACCTCTGTTACAAACGACACAAAAAGGTCCAGCCTTGTTTATTTCTTTCTGTGGTATATTTATACAATTTTACAAGTAAGATAGAATCTCAATAGTCACAAAATTTTGGTTATGACAGAGAAGAGAGAAATAGCTTCATTTCTCCTACTCTGTCTTCACTTGGTGCCAGATGTTTGTCGTTGCGCGAGCTCGGTACAAGAGATACATCTTTCCACAAGCTGAGATATTAGCCGCGATGGTTCAGCTTGACAGCTGGCTTCAAAGAAGTAGCATTCACGAGCTAACTGTTGTAGCCTGTCCTCCATATGTCCATCAATGATGTCGATGGAACATAGTTGCACGCTGGGTTTGATCATGTACTTATCAATTTGGACTATGTCCACCATAGTCATCTGAGAGATATCGGTTGAATCTCTCTCTTCCTTTTCCTTCAGATCAAGTGAGATATGTTCCACATTCATCTACATCAACGTCTCGGTGTCGCCTCCACTGTCAATGCCCAGCAGCTCGTCGTCTATAGAATTGAAGGCATCCTCCAAGGAATTGGTTTTATTTTGGGCTTGTTGCTTGCCTTCGGCGATGTTATGCTCCAATTCCTTTAACAGAATATTTCCTCTGGTTTGTTCTGAAATGGTGAGCTTGGGAGCACCTGCCGAAACTCTGTTATTCGTGGCTATCACCGCCTCTTGGAAGGCGACCCGACCCGCTCCGGCATCCCTTTCTCTGGAAGATAAGTTCTCGAAAACCTGATTGGCCAACAAACAGTTTTCCCGGATCGCTCCCACCTTGGCGAGCAAATTCTGTTGTGCCGAAGAGATTCTGCTCCGAATTTCGATTGCCTGGGATTTGAACATCCCAATGTTTATCATTCTGCTCTCGGTGATCTCCACCCGAGCCTGCAGCTGTTCAATCAAATTCCTCTGTTGTCTCGCCTGCATCCGACCATCCCGGACCACCAGTTGTGCTTGCTCAAACTTAGTTTTGAGCATCTCTATCTCGTTCTTATCGGCCAACCTGGCCTGCTCCATTCCTATGTTCGCCTGATCTTTAGAATTTTCCGTCGTTGTGGCCAACCTGGCTTCAAGGGTCCTAATTAGGTGATTTTTTCTCTTAAGTTGGTTTTTTAGGAGCCCAACTGAAAATTGATTCGTCGAGGCATAGGCTCCTAGCGTCCCTGCTATCTCAGTGGCGAATTGCTCATTTTTCTTGTCTTTTCCATCTGTTATGACTTTATATTTCTTTGCAGTCGACTCTCCTTCTTGATAAAATTCCCTTTTTACTACGGCTTTTCTCTTTTTATCAAAGAAAAAATCATTCGGAGGGAGTTCTTCTGCTCTTATGGGCCTCAGCTCTTCGTTGAAAATCCATCCTGCATCGATATCTCCCTGCGTCGACTGCAAGGGGGTGACTGTTGTGATGGGTTCTCCGACCTGTTTCGTCGATTTTCCTGGAGTATCGACTGGACTCTGCTTCTTTGGCGGTTTTGGAGTCTTTCTCTCTGTCTCCGGATTCTGTTTCTTTGGCGGGTCTGGAGTCTTTTTCTCAGCTTCCGGATTCTTTGTCTGTTCCTCCTCGTCCTGGTGTTTTCCTTGGTCGGGAGTTGCATATTTAGAACTTTCAGCATCCTTATGTTTTGTCTCCGAACTACCTGGACCCTCACCTTGCAATACAGCGGGGAGACAATGACGTCGGTGTTCCTGGAATTTCAATACCTCGGCTCTATCCTCAGGTGCCAAGGATTGGATCCGGGCTAGAATTTCTTCATAGGACCTCGCTCCTCGGAAAATGTCATCCGAGGGTGAATTCTCATGCTCAAATCTCTTGAGCCCGCAATTAGCCAAATGATTGCTTACGACCCTCTGTGGATCGTGCTTCTTGTACTCAATGGAGACCGAATTTAGGTCTTCCAGGGCTGTCACCTCGGCTTTGGCATCCCCGAAATCTAATAAAGAATAAGAATTCAAACGAACAGGAAACGACGGCCATACCTTTTTTGAATACCCTTTAAGTTCTTTACTCACACCGCCAATTACCGTCTGTCGGGCAACCTCGCGACAAGCCAGCTTGTCGGGGATGAACAATGGTAGCGCATGTGGGGGAACAGAAGCCCTGAAGACTCTGAAGTAGGAAAATTCAACTTCTACATACCAGTCTGCGATGCTGCTCAGATTTATTACTATGTTATCCGAGATCCGGGGTGGCGGGTGACCAAAAATGGTCATGTGTAGGGGCACCATCACCCAGTTAAAAATTTCATACGCGAAATTTTCTGCTTTGTTTTCCCATAATTTTGCGTGATATACATGTATGGGTTCATCTTCGACTGGAGTCCAACTCCAGTTCATCAATGGAAATGGTATCATAGAACAAATCGCGTCCATAATGTACGCGGACATGAAAAACGACGACGCCTTCCCATTCTCCTTCTACTCCCAATACTCTGTGACCTGATTGGCCAAGCTATCCGAAAGCATCTTTGCCCAATCAAAGGAACAACCTTCTGCGACTCGAACATTAGAGGCACCCACGCAAGGAAAAAAATGCGATGTGTCCTCTCTCCCATATAACCGGCATGTCATCATGGACACATATCTGTATTGTGGTTCTAACGAAGCGATTGAATAAATGTTGTGGGTATCGGCTCTGAACTTCGCGGTGTTTGAAACCAAATCCTTTATCAAACTGGACATAGTTTTATCATACTGTATGCATTCCTTCTCCTTGAATTCTTCCAAGAAATCGGCACCATATGTGCAGTCGGACATCGTGGGCAGCTTATACATGGTTTGCAGATACTCCGGCCTAAAAGTCTCGATGGTGACTTTATGCTCGTCCATGATAGTCCTAGTCGGTATGTCCACATGGTCTAATGCCCATCGGACCATATCATAATATGGAAGCAACAGCGGTCTGGCTGCTACTCTGTGCATTCCGGATTGGACGACTATTTTATACTTGGTGGTTAAATCATCTCTTTCGTTGTCATCGGAGTCGTCTGAATAATCCACCAATTCTGCTTGCAGAATATCTTAAACATATGACCAATTCGGGACCGAGTTGATACTTCTGGGTGATGTATCAGAGACATTGTCTGAACCCTGTCCCGAGAGCTCAACATTCGCCTTTGATGCTTTACGCGGAGCCATGGCTGAATCTTGTGTTTTAGCTCTTCTACGATAGAACTGCGTATACATAAAGAAGTCAATTTACTCAGAGGTGGTGAGCTTTGCGTGCTATGAAAATGTATTTGTTATAATGAAATACAATTCTGATATATACTCAACTCGGTACCTTTCTGAACAAGTCTGTCAAATCATATTTGGAAATAAGTTTTGCCGTAAAAATCCGATCTTATACATCGATTTACCCTATTTCCTCATTAATGTCATAAATTTTGGTGGTTTTAAACTCTCAGTTGGCGCATGGAGGAAAGGCTACCTCGTAAATCGTGCAAACATCAAAGCGCGGGATATTCATTGATTTAGCTCAATTAATTCGGTTTTACCGCTGTTAACAGTGTTTCGGTACTCGCTATATTGGGAATTTTCCTTTAAAATCTTGAGTCTCTAACCCCCGAGACTGCGAAGATCGATTTTGGTTTAATCAAAGATAATCGCGATTTGAGGCTCGATTAATTTTATAATTATTTTTCGCCATATCGCGGCTTGGAGCTTTGAAGATAAGTTTCTGGGAGATTGATCTGCCGAGTTGCGAGGCCACGAGGTCGCGATAACATGACTTAATTACAGGGAAGATAATCTTGGATTAAGTGATTAATTAATCAAGTTATAATTGCATCGTGATTTCGCGAGTCGGGGTTTAGACGGTGTAGCTTTCAAAAAAGATAGTGTCGAGTGGCGAAATGCCGAGAGAATCTTTTACCACGGTTTAGCTTTAACCCTTAACCTTGACATGAGTTGGTCAAATAAGGATCTCGTGTTCTCGGCTATCGGGGCTGTGAAAATAAATTTTGGGTTTGGCGAACGCCGAGGCGCGAAACCCCGACGACGTTTAATCATGAGTTAGGGAAAACTTTACCCTCGTTACGGTCTGTGAGTGAAAGTTAAAATGACTTCATCGTTTCATGACTCGGACGTGAGAATTACAGGAGTTATAATATCCAACCTGCGAGATCCCGAAGGAGAACAAAAAGAGGAAACATTTCTACGAAAGATAGTACTTGTCTCGAGAGTAGAAAAATCATCGTTGCTCGCGTGATAAAGCTTCAGAGATCATAGATATCTCAGAGAAAAAATGAAAACCGTTTTTAGATTTCAAACATTAAGAATGAAAATTGTGACGGGTTAGAAAAACAAGGGCGGCTCCAACATTTACATTGCCTATGAATAAAAGGAATCAAAATGTTAATAAACAAATCAAATTCAAAGGCCAATAACTAGTTATATGTCTAAATCTCCTCTCAAGGCTCATGATGCATTCTTTCACTTACCAGCTTAAGTGTGAGTGCTATCATATATGAGGTTAGATTCAAGTACAAGAGAAATTAGTTATTGTTCACAATAAAATAAAACCTATTTCTGAAATGTAGAAAATAGAGTATTACTCATAGAGGTTTTCTAATCAATCAACATAAGGTTACTCAAAACCTTGCATGTAAGGTTATTGATTGAATGTTGAATTTACCAGCTCAATGAATAATACTCAGAGATTAACAACATGTCCTCACACTTGCATCTATAATCGATGTGTTAAATAAAACAAGTCTATGTGGTGGTGTTGCAATTTGCATCCATATGTCTTATCTACATGCAAATATGACTCTATCTGGATCTTATGCTTATTCCAACACATTGATTTACTTATAGTGGAGTGGAATATCACAATAAGAGCAGTTTCCAAGCTTCTAAGATCTGACCTCACAAAAGGCTCAAGATACAACCTTTCACTTAAGTGTTCCTGTATCTATATTAGTGATTGATCCAACTCTTTAAACAAGCTCAATAGCTGTAGCAAACAAAGAATTCTTTAAATGGCATTAATAAGAAAATAAACACACCATACAAAGCATCACTCTAATTAAGAAATCAAATTGACATCCACTGAGAAGTAGAGTAGGGTTAATGTTTCTAAAGATGAGACAAACTATAGGTCATTTGCAACAACAAATCCAAACAATGTGAACTATGTATAACACAATCAAAACCTTTATCTCAATACATACTGCAAGACCATAAACTATGTTTAAAACCAAACTATTGTCCCTAATTTTATATCTCTAAACAAATATATACTTGTCACAGGTGAGATGGAAATGCAATTATATAGATTGCAAAATCGTAAACTAGTTGAGGTCAAAACAGAGGTATGTTTAGCTTGTGATCCAAATCATAAACCAATGCAATTTGTTGAACATGGTTTTGTTGCATATATATCAATTAAACCATTAAGTATTGTGTGTTGTCACGATTATGTTCTTATATCCAAGCAATTTTTGAGCTGAGATTTAAGACTGTTACCATTCAACTTGTAAACAAGTGTTAAACAAGATACAAAAATGAGGTAATAATAAAAACATCATTGTATTTAAAACCATGACATATAATTAAAAAAAAAGTAATCCTATCTTTGGAATCAACAATGAAATCTACAAAACCTATGCTATGAAAACATAGAAACACTTACCCACACTGAGGAGCCCTTCCCAGGTGGTTGGTGCTGCTAGGAACAGTCAAATCAAATTGGAATAATGCACCAAATCTCAAGAACAAATAACGTTCATTAATGGAAGATCGACTTTGTTTACAAAAGGGTGGCACACCGACTTTCTGCCACAATGAATCTTTCTATAATATTGATGAAATACCCTCCTCTACCATGGAGTCTTATTTATACATAAAAAATTCAGTGGGGAAGGATATAATTGAATCCCCAAATTTGTTAAAACCAATTTTACAATTTTGGGGAAGAAATCACAAAATCTGGGTTTTACTGCAATTTGGGCAAATTCATAATAAAGAACCACCCTTATCTTTTCAATTGTATCTGCTTTTGGAAACTTTCCCACTTTATACTCAAGTCACCATACTGGGAACAAAACCCATGTTTTAGAATATAGAGATTTGTCTTCATCTGTCCATAAATCATGCTGCAAATTTGATGTTTGAAAATTGTTACCAAATTGGGTTGAAGTGTTGTTTATGAGCTGGAGGTCCACAAATGAAACCTGGGGGCGTTATGAGTGACTCCAAAACATGTCGAGGCCGCTGCGAATAAAACCCATGTCTTGGTTTTCCTTCTAGAAATGTTAAGCCCTAATATTGGCTCATTACCACTTAATTGGGGCATATTAGATTAGTAATGTTATTTTATTTATGTCGGCTTTAGGCCATTAGTTGTGATTTAGATTAGTAATGTTATTTTATTTATGTCGGCTTTAGG
>ML805977.1:118244-135265 GCA_009831015.1 Picea engelmannii | reverse complement strand
TTATTTTATTTATGTCGGCTTTAGGCCATTAAAACCTCCTAGTCTCCTATATATACCAAGGAGACATTTTCATTTTGAATCATCTTGTACTTGAACATTTAAGTGGGGTAAAAGGAGGTTGCCCCCTCGAAGAGTCTTATTATTTGATATTATCTCTTTTTCAAGGCGTTGAGTACTTTTCTTGAGGTTTTTCTATGCTATATTGATGTTTGGTTCTTAACAAGAAACGTGTAAATATGTCGAACAACAATGTCAAGTACATGAACTGAACACACTTCATAAACTATCATTAGTAAAACTACTATATAATTGTCTTTAATCACTAAAAATATAGAAAATTGATGTATTAACCACATTGGATATATAATTTGGTGAATAATGACATTTAATGAAGGTTGATGGCGTAGATGGACATAAATTATTAGCGAAATAGTTTAAGAATAATGACTTTATTGGGCGGAGAAATGTGACAAAAGCGGCTAGGATTGAGATTAGAGATATGTAAAAGTACCTTGGGACTTAATGCATGCATCAATGGCAATCCCCCTCATTGTCAATCATGGGAATTCAATCATGTAACACAATGCTATATAAATAATGTTTGTAACACAATGCTACCTATGCTCTATTTACAACAAAATGATTTAATAACTTGCATATTGAATCAAAGAAATAGGCATCGAGTTGCATTAGGGTTGATGCAACCCTAATGCAACTCGATGCCCGTTTCTTTGATTCAATATGCAAGTTATCAAATCCTTTTGTTGTAGTTAGAGCATAGGTAGAATTAGGTTACAAACATTGTTTTTATGTTGTAAATCATAGTAAACAATTTTCAATGACCACCTTAGTTATCATGGTTTCCATTGCTCCTCTAGTCCACAAAATCTATATAGTCGCATGTTCAAGCCCACTGGTGGCTACCACAAGATCTATCCCATGTGCCACTAGGGGGTGTGTCTACTTTTAGGTAACTATGATGGGTCTCAGGTTGGGTGAAAGGTACAAAGGTAATAGGCTCCCCAAGTTGTAGCAAGTGGGTTATCTATCAATGGGGTCTAGACTAGAGCAATTGTGGAGGTTGATCCCTTATGGGGCAAAAGGTAATGGATGAATAAGTGTTTTATTTATTTATTTATTTCAATATTGAGAAAGGTAGATACACTGGTTTGAATACCTTTTGTTTACGGATTGATGAACTCAAAATAACTATCAAGTTTTGGTTAGGTTGAAGGTGTAGGTTGAACGAGGTAAAATATTAATTACATGGGTGCTCATTGAATATATTACTTTGATATTTTTGTTAAGAATCGACATTCATACCAGAGTGAAATCCCTTATCATGTAATTGCATTTTTTTTCACTAAGGAAACTTTTGCAAGAAAATTCAAGGGATGCTTCCCCATATTCATGGATCACATCCTTAGTAAACCCATTAATGTAAACTAATGTGCGTCACATAGGGGATTTGAACTATGCATTCGTTGCATGGAACTAGCCAAATGCCCAACAACATTGACAACAACCTTGGTTCAACTTAAACCCCTTTGACTATGTAAGTATATCCTAATAGAAACATATTTTATATATCCAAAAACTTCACATCTCTTCTAGCAGAAAATGATATATATAAAGATTAAAAACTATCACTAGATAGAGTTAGTTATGATCTCCCACTACATCATTGCAAGTTTTTTTCTCAAGGAAACCTTGTGGGGAACCCCCTCAATGCTTCCCCATATTTCATGAATGTTACCTATTATGAAATCGTCAATGTTGATTACAATGCTTGACCTAGTGCGGACATCAAGTGAGGCAAAACATAGAGACAATTAGAATGGGGATAGCCCCAAGAACCATCACATGATGCTCAAAACACTCAAAGTTTCGAGATAGGCCATTAGGCTGAAACATAATGACATCACTCTAAGTTACAAGGTAACCACCATATTGTAAGTTTTAAACATGTGAAGTAAACCAATCAATACAGATTCTTAAGAAAAACATAAATTAATCAATGGCTCGTAAAGATAGTACACAAAGATTTACACTAGAAACCCTTAACCGGGAGAAAACCAACCTTCCTTGGTGTCGCACCTTTCAACTCTTAGCCCTTAATCTAGGATTAATTTAGAAAAACGCTAAAAATAGCAAAACCGCCCAAAAAAACAAAATTTGGGGCGCTGCCCCAAACCCTGTCACTCTAAGTTGCTGCCTAGAGTTGAATGGTGCGCGTAACCAAGGGGGGCCATACCTGGCCCTCCAGGAAATCACTCAATGCACATGACACAAGGGGCGAAGGAAGTTGGGATCGTCAGACGCAGTTGTCGAATCTAACATGCCCACACACACACATGAAAAGAATATAACAAATACCCAACACATATATGTTAAAAATACTCGTGGACTATTCAAATCAAGATAGTCTCTCTAAAAATATGCCACATCAAGGTACTTGTACTATACATATCAGATTCAAATGCCATGTTGAACCATAGAAATCACATTGGGTGTCACATAAATTTGGAGTGGGAACAAAGAAGCGGAGGAGAAAATGGAGGAGAAGAAGAAATCTTTCAAGGAGGATTGTAGTGGTTGTGAGGGTGTGGAGGAAGAGGAGGAAGCAATGGAGGATGACAACTGATTTATTGCATTTCCTTTCACACCTTATCCCATTCAATTGGGTTTAATGAATGTGCTCTACATTGCCCTGGACAAGGGCAATGTCCCAATTCTCGAAATCCCCATAGATATATAATTATCTTCTATGCATTTCACTTGAATAAAAACTCTCTTGCAAAAATTTAATTGAATAATCACTCAATGATTCACCCATAGAATTCACCCTCGTTAATTTTCTAACAAGAATTAGTCTTAAACATGGTTATGTATTTATAAGTGCTATATTTAAACTTGAGAGAAGAATTACAATTCATTCGAAGAGGTTAAACACTACAGCGTCGAATCTCTAAATACAAGTACTTTAATTTGGTTGAATCAATACCTATGATGAAGTTATAGAATTTTTATTAAAAATTCCAATCTTTAATGTCAAATCCCATTCAACGATAACCTTCACGAAGCCTATGATTAAGGATATACATAATATTAACGAGGGATTTTCTACTTCAACTTTGTTTTTCATCCCTTCCTTGCAAATTAATCATACATTCAAGTAGATATACTAGGTAATATTTTATGGAAAATACATCCTTGGCAATCTATAATTGCCCTTCTTGATCGTGCTACATCAAGGTTCCTTTGGAAGCCCCGACAAAATTAAACTTAATCCATCCTTGTGGGTATTCCAAAATTGTTAATCGATCGATGATTTTAACATATGTCCTTTATTGAAGAAAACTCATTCAAAGTCCACCCAGTACAAAACACGTAAAACTTTTCAAACTATGTTTATCAAGAACTCAAATCCTTGTTTTGATCTTGTCCATGGATCTTTTGATCCCATACAACCCAAACTTGGTTAGTTTATTTCCACTCTTAGAATCTTTTGGTAACTAAATTGCATCAATTATCCCTCTAACAACCTTTTTGTGGAAGTTGTTGTGATAAAAGTATCTCTTGGTTAAGGAATGATTTGTTTAACATGAATTTCATTTGTTATAGATGGAAAAGTTGAAGGGTTAAACTATTATGCCAAAGTCAATCTAGACTTGTACTTACCTAATCCATTTTTATGACATGCCCTTCAAGTGAGACATACTATATTAAAAGTGGAATATTAATTGATGACTTGATATTCCATCAACGTCACCAATGAATTAAGTTTCCATTAACAATATTCAAGTGGATTCCCTCTTGGACTTTAGACTCCTGAGACCAAGACAAAAAGGGTGCTAACGTTGGTCGCTGACATCCTTTTAAACCTAGATAAATTAAAGTATAGAGAAGAGGAAGAAAGGTGTACCTTTTAAATGATGTTCATCCTCTCACAGTCCGAGTCGAGCTTTGATCCCCAAGCTCCTCGATAAGTCCTGCAAAACAAACAAAGACAGAACAAGCTTCCTATTCTACTAAGATTAGCTTGAAACCAAATCTATCTAATAGAGACAAGTTCATGTAGAACAAACACAACCTTGAAAGAAACAGGCCAAGCACATATGTATATCAATGAGAACAACAGAGAATACTTACAGACCTTTGATGAAGGTGCAACAACCTCTGCCAACTTTCCTTGTCCAACCCTTTGCTTAAATAATCCACACAAAATAGTGATGCTTCAATGATATCATCCTTATGAGATCGTAAGTTTGATGCCTTCAATGTCTCTCCCTTTCACCATGAAGAGGTCTCTTTATATAGGCTTGGAGAGGCCTAACAATGTGGATCTATATTGCCTATGACCTGAACTGATCGTAGCCACTGTTAGTACTCAATTTACAGTTTTAAATTTTGGACTTTTGGTTGCGATAGACATGCTACTGGAATAGTGATATTCTTGCAGCGCCTTCATAATCTCACTTCCCCAAAACTCCTTAAATCCTTCGGGCCATATCTAGATGGCTTATGTTTTGATATATTATGGCAATGTTCGTGTTGGCCTAACAAATCAATGATAATGGATTATTGAGTGAGATGTGGTTAGTTTGATTAAGCTGATTTTGGTTTAAGGCTTCTTTTATTAACCGACTTTGGGTCTTTTTAGTTGGCTCTCGGCCTTATGCAAAAGTTGTTGTATTTTATCAATTGTGGGCCTGAAGGACAGACTCCAACTCCAACGCCCCAAGATCCAGTTACATGCAACCTGCCACACAACACACAAGCCACGAGTTAATCCACAGGCCCAATTCTCATGCTAAGACACGAATCAAGCCATGAGTCAACACCAAGCCAACCGCAAGCACCAAGACCATACTCCATACATCTCATCGAATGAGTTGTGTATGTACCAGTGCATGTGTGATTATGTTTAAGTTAATTAAAAAGGATAAACTCTACTCATACGACGTGCCATACATTGAGCTATCAAATTCCCGATCGATGATACAGGTGTCAAGATTGTGCAGGTGTTGAGTCATTGTCAAGTTGCAGGGTTTAAGATGTTGATGTTCAATGCCTGTCATTACACATCAAGAGTCGGGTATCAACAAAACGTAGACAACCCGATAAATGTGGAATACATTCCCATATACTAAAAGATTATTAAAGCAACACTATCAATTATCTATCTTGGCAAGTGTCCAAAAGATTAATATGAATACGACCCAATGTTTAGCAGAGACTGAGCCACGGTTGCGATTGATGATTCAGGGTTACATGACCTCTTGGCAAAACTCCTTCAAGGGGCGAACAAATGATTTTTTTTTTAAATAAAAAAGTTGGAACCTTTTATATTGACATAGGCAAAATACATCACTGTTGGGGATGCCAGCTGTCCCGCCTTAGCAGGAAACCGAGGCAGCTGGACATCCCTGTCCACATATCATCATCCTTGCAGAGCAGACTGAGAGTAACAAAATTAACACTGCTATCTCCCGGCCGTAGGAAACCGGGAGTAACAAAATTAAAACTGGTGTTTGCAGCTAAAACTAAAGCATATAGAAAGCTAACTGTCCTCAGGCATATACTAGTAAGACAAAACCACAAGCAAAGTTGGTGTCTAAACATCAGGTAACCTCGGAGCCCAGGAGAGTGTCGGCAGCTTCAGTGTGCCTCCATCGTGCAGGGAAGGCGTACGCTCTGGCACATGTTGGACACTGTTTCTTCGACGTAGCTCTGGAATGCGCGGCGAAGAACATGTCTATCCTCTGCTCCAGCCGCTCGATGCGAAAGACCTGGTCTCCGAGGAGATTGCGCACATCAAAGATGAGGCTGAGGTAGTCTGCATGGGGTGAGGGTGGCTGCGTTGGGCTGGTATCTGCAGTCGCTTCCGGCGCATGAGTTCCCGTGTCGGCTCTAATGGGCTCAGGAGGAGCCTCCTCCTCCACATAGCAAGGAGAGTAAGGTTCTTTGTTGCCACTATCGCCGGGGTTGCGCTTCCCACCTGCCATCCTTGAAGTGTTTTCCATACCAATACACGAGCGGGGGTTCCAGTTTTCTGGGACTGTGAACAAGGTGTGCTCGGGGGGGCTCTCCAGTCCTTCGTCCGGGATCACCTCCTCGACAATTGCCATGCCCCGCATCCTTCTCCTTCTGGCAGCCACTGCCATTGCTTTTTCAAAGACCTCCTTGCGTTTTCGCCTCGACTTCGCTGCATGCCAGGCCGCTCCTCGTCGCGGTGTTCCCCTGAGTCGTGGCATGGCGATGCCAGGTGATAATGCGTCCAAGCGGTGCGGCCGCTTCAGTCGGACGGGAACAACCTTGCCGTGGAGCGAATGATGTTGCAAGACAGAGGGTCGTGAGAGCTCTCTATCTCCGGGAGTTTCACTGCGAACAATGAACCTTAGCATGATGTCGATTACGATATACAGCGCCATCTCTTCCTGCATTAAACTCTGAACCTTAGTGCGGGTACCTTCTCCTTGTGCGAGCAGGCTCCGCATTTGAATACGCCTGTGTAAATTCATGGCGAGTTAATGTGTATTTGACGTGAGCCGGTGGGTGTCGTGCCTCCCCGTCCCAACTCGCAGCCACGTGGTCTCCTTTGCCTCGTTGTCACCCCATCCGGGGAGGGGCGAACAAATGATTATTATCATTTTTTTGACAAAGATAACATGCTAGTAGCAAGCTACCATGCCAAATCGTGTAAATCTCCCAGAAATCAGATTCGGTGCTAAGCAATCGCTCCTATGCAATAGCTTGTTTCTGTGCATGCCCAAGGTGAAGGGTTTCAGCTTTTCAATTGCTTAGCCATTCATGGCCACAGAATCACAGTCAATTTTAAAAGGGATCCTGCAGAGATTCCTTGGGGTGACTTTAGAGTCGAGTATGTTGTAGAACCATCTGGAGTTCTCACAACTGATAAAGCATTTGCACATCTAAGGCGAAACAAAGACGTCAGTCGTCTTCTCGAGATAACAGATCCAAGAGACTTAAATCCTAGGGAAAAGAGATCAACAAGTTTAGGCCCGAAAGGCAGAAGAGCCTATTACAGAGATGAAAATACCCAAGAAATTATGTAGGTCACTATGGCGATGAACAGGAGCAAAAGAACTTCACTTGTAAGGGTTTAGAGTTACAAGGGAAGGAACAGAGTTTTGATTGTTCAATTGCAGCATTATCAGAAAAACTTCTTTTGAGATACAAATGCACTTAGCCAAAGTTTTGGTAGTCCTTTCCTTTGGATAGAGGATCCATTGCAACATTCATAAAACTCAGAACATGATCCACAATTCATTAACTTAGAGCATGCATATGAAGACATGGGTAGCATATATTCTCCAACAATTAGACGATGATAAGATCTTGTATATATCATTTATGCAAATGGATTTATCAACGAGGAAGAACACAAATTCGACTTGAATTCTTTTTATGGTCAAGGATGAAAAGGTGTCGATGCCCAACACTTAGATTATTCATTGAAGCTACTCACCAACTGAATTTGCTCATACACAATCACCTACAGACTAGTGGATTTTCTTGTACATGAAGATTTGGTCAATGATACATCTTGATTTCAGCAGTCTAACATTCGATAGGTGCTCTAGCTGTTGGGAAAACAAGGTATAAGTTCCAACTGTCAAAGAAGCCTTTGCCATATGTATACAACCTCTAGCATACAGAGAAGTTGTCGAAGACTATGGTTTTTGGATAAGATTTGACTCTTTTTTATTGGATTTAATCCTATTATTTTGTAATCTGATTTGATTGTATGCTATTATTAGCTTTTTTATCCTTATTCTTAGGATCTCAGTTTTTTTTTGTAAAGGATATAAAGAAAATGATCAGAGGATAGTCAGGGGGGGGAGAGACTCGACAGGGTAAGGCCTGAGAATAATTTGATTAATCACCCTGTGTATCAGCATTGTAATCCTATGGGTAGTTTTATTAAGCATTCATTTCTGACATTGAACATCCCTATGAGTTGTGTTATCAGATTGTGATTTCTTTGTTTTCCATTCTGTTTTTCCCTCTTGCTTGAATGAGTTACAGCCATTAAGAATCATTGGATGTCCATAAACAATAGATTCTTGAGCAGCGAGATTTGTTGTGATCTGCCTATTGTTTGTGTGCTTTGTTCAAGTACCTGTCAAATCCATTTTGCAGAGAGAATCTTTGTTTGGTGGATGTTCTACTATTCGTCACATTCTCCATTCTTCTAACCATCATCATATAAGTATTTTTGTCTGATATGCAGTTTATTGTCCTTCAATCTAACAGAGTGTTTACTTGACTCCATGCCCAATGGTGATTCATTGGTCTGCATTTTAACTTATTCCTTTATTCTTTCTCTTTCACTTTACCTGATCCACCTTCTTTCAAAACCCAAACACATCCTTATTTATAAAATCATAGCAATAACTGAAGATGTGCTAGGCTTGACCCTATAGCAGTCTAGGGTCAACTTCTTGCACTATCAGCCATGAAGAATACACAGTGGATCTACGAGAAGACAAGACATAGCCACGACCAATACAAACTGGATCTATGTGACAGTATATGTGTCAATGTTCAAAAGAAACTCCATCGCAACCTAGGCAAAGTTCATATAAGAGTGATGACTCAACCCAAGGTCTTCTTACCGATCCCGATGTAGTATGAATCTAACCATGTGAATAGATGTCCTGAGGTTGAACATGGCATAAACCACTTGATTACCGGTCAATGAGGTAAACCGTTAACAAGTGCGAGGGAAATCACCATTGATGTCAATGATTCCCAAGGTACTCTAGTACATTCCAACGAATGTGAATGGATGAGCTGAAGTCGAACATGCGTGGAATCACCCGATCAAAAGTCAATGACGTAAACCCATTGTCGGATGTGAGGAGGCCTCCATTGAGGCATGCGGTTCCCAAGGTACTAACTGGTTTCTAAGTCTCGTTCCCGGATAATGTACTGAAGTCGACAGGAACAGACTCGTCGAAGGAGGGCCTTGATGTATCCCCCATCAACGACACGAAACTGACACAGAGATGTAATTGGTGGATCAAAAGAACATGGACTGACACGGGTATTGAAACAGAAATTTGTGATGGTTGACACTTGCGGCAGATACTTCCCTTGAACACTGAGGCACGACAGCAGAAACATGACATGGACCAAAACATGATAATGCAGTGGAGATTGTGACTTTCGTCGGGTGACCCAAAGGAGTAAGAAAACTCAGAGGATTGGTTCAATGCAAAGGTTTAGCAGATTAAAATGTGTGCAAAGACAAAGTGTCGTGTTCAAGGGCGACTGTAAGAGTTGCTTGAATGTTCTCAAAAATTGCTTGGCTTGCTTCTTTCAATTTCCCCCCCCCCATCCAGATAGACGAGTACCTCTTTTTGATTTAACGAGCTCAAGGAGGGTAACACATGCTCGATATAACTCACCTTTGGTAAGTCCCTCTTCCTTTATTTAACGAACTGGAAGAAGTAAGGGTTTAGTCCCGTATGGGCCCTTCAATGTATGATTGTTTAACGAGTCCAAAGGAGGTAAACTCGGTGGTTTTTCATATTTAGAGAGTCTGAAAATGACTTAAATACGGCTCCAGTGTTGTCCTTTTTCGTAATGTTAGTCTCGCGAGGCCGAAAAAGAATAAATTATCACTCTAAAGTCGCCCTTTCAAACCTTTTAACAAGTGGGAAAGGAAGCAAGATCACTTGGCAATCTTTTCACATTTAGAGAGTCTGAAAAGAGCTTAAAGACGACTCCAGGGGGTTCCTTTTTCGTGTATCCATGCGAGTCCAAAAAAGAGATAAAATTTACTAGGTGTGTTCTTATGTTTTTCGAGTGTGAGATTCAACTAAGACTATGCTCGATAATGTGACAAGATGAAAGCCGAACAAAACTGCTCTGAAACCTGTCAATAATGTCAAAACTACATGCCAACATATTAATAAGGCCTCTAAAATATTTTTCAAAAGCCAAAATAACTATGTCTTAATCAAAAATGAAATTTATAATAGTAAAATGGGGTAAAAATGTCTTTTACCATTTCATTTGTGCAAAGATTTGTAGCAGTGGAGAAATTGAGCTTTGGAGGGTGATCTTGCGTTGATTGGTGTCGTAGCTACGGTCAGCTATTTTTGTCGCCATATGGACCAGATTGGTGCTCTTCTTCCTCTCTTTAATTTACACTGTTTACATTTCGTTTTTACGCAATAATTGGGTTCAAAAATTGATGCCCTAGGATGACACAAGCACTCAAAAAGGGCTCGACGCTCCTCTAGATTGTTAGGGAGAGTGTTGCCCAATTTTTCCAGTGCTACTTCAAGCTCAAAGGCAAGGCTCTAGCGCTTTGCTGTAAGAGGGTAAACGACGATGCCCAAAACACACACAAAAACGCCCAAAAACCCACCAACGCTCCTTCAATGTGTAGAGGGGGAAATTATCTTTTTGCACAACGCCCTGGTGGCCCTTTTAAGGGAGCGTTGGTGCCCTGGTGTGCCTGTAAAGGGGGCATTGGCCTCATTAAAAGAGCAAAAATGTTTTTAAGTTTTTTATTGCCCAATAATTGCTGAAAAAGCGTGGCTAATGACTTTTGGGTTGTTGATGATTGTAGGTAAACTCGGCAAAAGTCATGATCGAGTGGAAAGAAAGAGAGAACGAACTCAATGATGAAAATGTGCAAAGATTTGTAGCAGTGGAGAAATTGAGCTTTGGAGGGTGATCTTGCGTTGATTGGTGCCAGAGCTACGGTCAACTATTTTTGTCGCCATCTAGACTAGATTGGTACTCTTCTTCCTCTCTTTAATTTACACGGTTTACATTTCGTTTTTACACAATAATTGGGTTCAAAAATTGATGTCCTGGGATGACACAAACGCTCAAAAAGGGCTCGACGCTCCTCTAGATTGTTAGGGGGAGTGATGCCCGATTTTTCCAGCGCTCCTTCAAGATCAAGGGCAAGGTACTACCGCTCTGTTGTAAGAGGGTAAAGGGCGTTGCCAAAAACACACACAAAAACGCCCAAAAACCCACCAACGCTCCTTCAATGTGTAGAGGGGGGATTTATCTTTTTGCACAACACCCTGGTGGCCCTTTTAAGGGAGCGTTGGTTCCCTGGTGTGCGTGTAAAGGGGGCGTTGGCCTCATAAAAAGAGAAAAAATGTTTTTTAAGTTTTTTATTGCCCAATAATTACTGAAAAAGCGTGACTAATGACTTTTGGGTTGTTGATGATTATAGGTAAACTCGGAAAAAAGTCATGATTGAGTGGAAAGAAAGAGAGAATGAGCTCAATGATTTGGCCGCCTTGCAAAGTCCCCAATCAAGGTCTGCACTGAGGAATTGCAGTCTCCTCAAGTTCTTCAAAATGCAAAAGATGAAGAAAGAGATTCTTCTTCTCGAGTATATGATCGAGCTGTGGAACAGTTGCAGAACAAGGGTTCAAAATTGGAACGTAGCTTCTTATTATGATTTGGAAGATGTGTACTTCCTAACCATTCTCTCAAAGAGAGGGGCCCTTGTTATTTTATCTGGACAGAGGGCACTTCCCGTGCCTGTGGATGAGTACTTGGCAAACCATTGTGTCCCAGGATCGAGATTAGTGGGAGGTAGAATCGCAATCAAAGACATCATGGATTTACCTCTTCAGTCCATTTTATTTTCCATTACGAGTATAGCGGGAAGTACTAGCTCGCACTTAGTTTCAAGATCACAGGTGGCCTATGGTTTAGAGTGTCTAGAGCCAACACTATTTAACTGGAGTGCAGGCTTCCTTCAAAATGTGAAGGAGCAGATTATGAGATGCAAAGTAGGGAAACAAAAGCAGTTCAGGTACGGTTTATTCTTGGTTTCGTTCTTCTTAGAACACATTCCTTAGATTGCATTAGTAGTATGGCAAGTGGGAGAAGCACGTATGGAGTGATGGACTAGCCTGTCTCTGAGACTAGGCTCAGAGTCAAAGTTCAAGTTCACCAGTGATTTCTTCGCTTGGTTGAGACGCCAATTGATCGTGATAGAAGACTTCCCATATGCCAGAGTGGATTTCTGGGGAAGCATGGACTTGGTTCTTCCAGAAGGGGAGGATTAGGACACATCAGGTGAGAAACTAAAATGATCTTGTCAAGTGTTTTTTTATTTTAAAAATTATATTATTTTTTTGGGGGTACATAGAAGAGTTTCTAACGGATGTATCGTTTCATCATGCAGACAAGGGAGCAACACATCCAACAAAGATACCGGCACTGGGGCGTCGCAGGGACGCTCAGATAGTGGTAGATCAAGGGGTAGCAGCAGGAGGTCTCCAGAAGGTTGAAAGAAACCTTCAAGGGTTCACGACGGGTATCCCTCCTCTTAGGAGGCGGGAAGTGCCACTACATCTATAGAGACACACTGTGGGAGTGTCTGAGAGTCTTAAATATTTACTGAGGCGAGTAGCCCGCGTAGTGATATGCTACTCGGAGCACAATGTGATGCAAGAAGATTAGAGTCTTCTTGATGATTGTATAGTCTGTATGACAAAGTTTATGGGCGTGAGGACCCAATAGTTTTCCCTTCTATTTACTTTTTGATGTAACTAAACTTTTTCATCAGGCAATATATATATGTATATCCGAGTTTTTACAGTGCCAAATGATGTTTTTAATGTGATGTGTTTTAATTTACATGTGATTTATGATTTATTTCCTTTATGAAACCTTATCTATGTGCGAGATACTGATCCATGATGTAATTGGCTAACAAATCCGAAATGGTATTGAGTTCTCTTGGTATGTGTCTGTATTCGATAAAATCAAACATCCATTCAAGTCGATGAACTCGCAAGTGGAGATGTAGTAGGATAGGATTGTGAATAGCGTAGATTTGATTAAGTTGACAGACCAAAAGTTGAGAGTCGAGGTTAACGATCATACGGGAAACACCTAGGGAGGAGGATTTGGTTAAAAGTTTGATGACAACATGATATTCTACCATGTTGTTAGTTGTCGATCCTAAGCAAATACCTCCTAAACTCACCAACTCATCAAAGTGGTAAACAACCCAAGCTGCAAAAGCAATGTTCGGGGTGT
The DNA here is from genome assembly GCA_009831015.1 of Picea engelmannii. Taxonomy (NCBI): domain Eukaryota; kingdom Viridiplantae; phylum Streptophyta; class Pinopsida; order Pinales; family Pinaceae; genus Picea; species Picea engelmannii. The sequence continues at coordinate 122,206 of ML805977.1, read as the reverse complement.
GTCAACTAGCGCCATCCACAAACCTGACAAAGATAGGAAAGGAAGGTGTCATCTGTGCATGAAAACACAAGACATGGTATAAGCGGCTAAGGCAAAAACTCGAGCACGCAAAAGAAAAAGACACACCAAACTAAAAATACAATAGTGTACAAATCACGCATGCTAGATTTCTATGCATAGTACTTCTAAAGGTAAAGCCTGTTTCGGGGCTCAACCAAGGAGATTTTGTCATAGTCGACTAGCTCATAGGCGCCTCTATGTAAAACACGTTTCACGATGTAAGGACCATGCCATACAGGTTCTAACTTACATGTCCCTAACTTATCATGGGCCTGGTCATAAATGAGGACTAGGTCTCCTTCTGCAAAAATACGAGGGTGGACGGATTTGTCGTATTGATTCTTGATTCTCTTTTGATACGTCTTGTTAACGAGAGCGACATCACGACGTGTTTCATCCAACTTGGTTAGGTGTAAGAAGCGTTCTTCTTCGGCATAAGTATGAGGCAGGAGTTCTACTTTGAGTCTCAACAAGGGAATTTCGCACTCGATTGGTAAAACAACTTTTATGCCATACACTAATTGGAAATGAGTGAATCTAGTGGTAGTTTTCACTGAAGTACAGTAATGTAGTGTCCCCAAGGCCGAGCCCCGATGTAAACTATGATCTGAAAGAGAATGTAAATATGTGTTATAGGCTGGTGAGCCAAGTTTTGTATAAGCCAGTAGGCTTATGTCTTTGATTAGGCCGGAGAGCCTAAGAGTTGAAGGCCAAGGGCCTGGATTTTGTATCTGTATGTATGCAACACATCAATAAAATATAAACACCGCCAGGTGTAGACCGACCACGATGAATGAGCGATGGGGGACTGAGCGTCCACAGAGTGGGCAAGGAACTAGGGGGCTGGAAGGTGGGAAAGGGGTTGAGTGTTGAGCCTAGGGGATAAGCCTAGGGGGCTTAGGCCTAGACTAATATTTTAATATTATTTCCAAAAAGAGCCATGTGCATATTATTTTATTCTAAGTTCCTGGAAAGGGAGGGAACGTGCAAGGGGATGCACGTTGTGGAACGCATGCAGTTCCCAGGGTGACAAGTGTCAACCCTGGTGCATGCAAATATAATCGCCGAGATGAACCGCGGGAGGGAGCTCCTCCATTCAAACCGAACCTCTGAGCGTGGAACGGGTGTGACCTCTGCCAGAATACCTGGTTCATCTCTGAAAGTCGTAAAGCCTGTGTTTGTCCTGAAGAATCCGTGTACACCCCCATCCAGTGAGCGTGGAGTCTGTGTCTGTCTTTGAGAAATCCCGTGTGCGCATTCCCTAAACAGGAAGCTTGTGTTGGACTCGAGTGGAAGGATCCTTGGTTGTTCGGGAAAAGCTGAGTTAGCCTATGCGTGGAGCCTCTGTTCCAAAATCATGTCCGTGAGATCATCCGGTGACTGTTGAACCGTTTTGGGAAGCCTTGGTCTGTGTTTTCCATGGGTTGTTGTGACCACGCAGTATTGGATTGCGTAAGGCTTGTTGGCCTGTGAGCGACTCCTCCAGGTGAGAGAGTGCGCAGAGGGAGAAGAGAACTCCTGGAAAGAACCCTGTAGCTACCACAGAGCCCGGAGACTTCCGATACGGTCTGTTCCTGTAACCCAAGGTAAGGGAGACTGGCAACTGAAGGACTTTCTAGGTGATAGAGAAGGTGCACTCTCCTGGGGTGGAACAGGCATGTGGGGAATGAGGGTCTGTGGGCAGTGAGCATGGGAGATTCCCGGGAGAGCTTTCTTCTTGGTGATTGTGTATGACTGAATTCCCTGTAACCTCAGCCTGAGCCTAGGATTCCTTGCCTTGGGGTGGAGCTCGGTCCCAACTCGGGGGTGACCCACTGTTGAGCTGATGAACAGTGTGGTCTAAGGCTGGGAGGTTCGTGGAAGGCCTCCACTTGGTTGGTGATTTCTACAGCTGTTAAAAGATAAGTATTTGAATTATGCTTTAATCATCTTGTGCATGACCATGCTGTCTATGTATCATGTTTTCCGTTGTGTAAATGAATTATTGTTAAATGGTATGGAATGTTTAAGTATAGCAGTAACCAGATATGTTTCACTCTGTAATCTAAATGTGTTTAATTGTGTTAAATGCATGTGTTTATACTGGCCCGTGTTCATAATCAAACTTAAGTGTATACCGATTGCTATATTGTGCGTTATAAGCCTTGGTCTAGCTAAAGGTACACTACAAATTGGTATCAGAGCCAAGGTTTCGACACTGAGCCTAGATGGGCCAGTGGAGCGGTCTTTGGACTGAGAATGAGAGGGGAAATTGAGTCGGGAGGACCAATTTTGGACCCTGGGTTGCTCTGAAGCGTCAAGGAGACACTTTACGAGTTTTTATTAAGAACTCAGGAAGTATAGCGGTGCTATGAAACCGCAGGCTGGTGTGGTCTATGGCCATGGGGAGACAGGTCTCTACACCAATGGTGTTAGAACCTTAGGATTCGTTCGGGAGGAAAGGTGAGCCCTCGTGACCGTCGGATCCGGAAAAATGTGCGTAAGGATTAAAATTCCTTTGGAAATGGCACAGGAGTGTGGAAATCGTGATACGCGAAATCCCGAGTTAGTTAGAAACCGTCTGAGCTGTCAGATCTCGGCCGGAAAACCCGACAGTCGTTGGACCTGCTGGGAGGTGTTTGAAGGTTAAACCTCAGAAACTAGGGGCAAAAGCTCTGAAATAGATCTAAATTGTCCGAAAGACGGAGAACACGTGTCGTGGGATTTCCCATTTCGGGAAATCGGGAATCGCGATATCGGGAGTCCTGGTAACAAGGTATCGGGACTTTCCATGGTGGAAACCCCAAAACACCGAAAGGATATGCACCATTGATCCGAGGAGGGGATCCGACCGTTGGATTCCATGCTTGGATTGGACGTGGACGCATGAATGCGTACCACGTGCCAGTGAGTCGAGGAGACAGGCGAGAGTGGTGGGACCCGATGACGTCATTAAAAGCGACGTGGACCCTCCTGAACGTACCACGTGCCACGAGGGTGAAGGATGATAGTTGTGCTGTGGGCCCGGAGAATAAAGTAACTCGCGATTTCGGGAGCTCGCGAGATAAGGGCATAGGAGCTTGACATGGAAACTCGCAAAGTCGCGAAGTAGCGAGAACGAGAGGAGAAAGTTCAACATCGCTCCTCGGGGTTTCGTGAAAGGGACGTGCCAGGGTTGGACGCCAAAACTCACGAAGGTGAGAGTAGCGAAGAGTGCTAACACTTAGACTTAGACCTGGACTACGGTCACGCGTAGCAGGCCCTAGCGAGGAGAGAGCCATACCCTTGTCGCATCTCGAGTATCGACGTTTAGAGGAATGAGTCGAAGGTTTTCGACTCACGAACTCGCGAGATCGCGAGTTGCGAAAAGGGTGACTTGGGTTTCGTATATTTAACTGTCGGATCTTCGTGGACCAAGATTCCGAAGTTCCGAAGTCCCAGAAATTGCAGAGCCAGATAGCTCAGAAAACTTTGTGAAGTTGAAATGTCTTTCGTTCTTGTTCGTATTAGTGATAAATGTTGTGGATTGTTCATGAAGTTTAATGGCCTGACAAATTTCAAATTCAATTGCACAGTGCGTGTGCAGAGTTTAACAAAGGCCAGAACTCCAGTTAATCAACGCCGAGTATGGAGTGGGGAAGGGTGCAGATTACCCCTGAAATGGAAGACGAACGGGAAGGAAAGGATGTTAACCTAGGAGTCGAAGGATCGAACTCTAATGGACATGGAAAAGAGATGGGTAAGGAAGAAAATATGATGCAACTCATCGAAAGATTGCAAAAAGATGCCCAGGCTCGCCTAGTTGATAGCCGAAAGCTCATGAAAATCCGGGATCGGCAGGGTGAATTCAATTTAAAAATGTTGAAGAGCCTGGAAAGAATAGAAAAGAAATTGGAAAAGGGGAGTGACACAAGCAGATCAAG
>ML805977.1:85641-103250 GCA_009831015.1 Picea engelmannii | reverse complement strand
AAAAAAAAAAAAAAAAAAAGTCTCAAACAAAAGAGAAATGTTGGAAAACTGACTTCAAAGATCAAATGGAATGGTTCATAGATATTTGATTTTCCTTACCATAGTTTTCATTCAATCAGATAAATGAGAAGAAAACAGTAATTTGATTCCAAGTCCTCGAAGGAGAAGATTGACTCAAAGTAAGAAAAAGATGTCAAATATCCAAACAAAAGGTAATCAATTCTTAGGAATCAAGGTGTTGGAGACCCAAACAAGGATACACTAAGGTGATAAGAACTCTGAGCAGATGAAAACAACAAGAAATGGACTCGGGGTCTAAATCCCTACAAGATTTCTAATAGAAAAAGAGCAGTGCTCTGGTGTCAAGGGCAGCAGAGTGTTGCAACGCTCTGTGGAAGCCTGGCAGGGAGCGCCAACGCTCTGGTAGAAGAGGCAGGGGAGCGCTAGCCTCTCAAATTTCAGAAAAATGCCCAGAAATCCAAAAACTCAAGCAAACTCATAAATTTAAAGTGTATAGGATGAAGTAAAGAGCCAATCAACACATCCAAGAATCAGAGACACAGTATGAATAAGGTTAAAAAATGAACTTAGGCTAAAACAAGATCTAGAAAGGAAACCAAAACTGAAATCTCTCCCCAGTGGAGTCATCAATTTTTGTTACAGGAGAATCCCCCTGCGGACAAGTGGATTCCCTCTTGCACTCTAGACTCCTAAGACCAAGACAGAAAGGGTGCTAACATTGGTCACTGGCATCCTTTTAAACCTAGTTAAACTAAAGTATAGAGAAGAGGAAGAAAGGTGTACCTTTTAAATGATGTTCGTCATCGCACAGTCCGAGTCAAGCTTTGATCCCCAGGCTCCTCGATAAGTCTTGCAAAACAAACAAAGACAGAACAAGCTTTCTATTCTACTAAGATTAGCTTGAAACGAAATCTATCTAATAGAGACAAGTTCATGTAGAACAAACACAACCTTGAAAGAAACAGGCCAAGAACATATGTATATTAATGAGAACAACAAAGAATACTTACAGACCTTTGATGAAGGTGCAACAACCTCTCCCAACTCTCCTTGTCCAACCCTTTGCTTAAATAATCCACACAAAATAATGATGCTTCAATGATATCTCCCTTATGAGATCATAAGTTTGATGCCTTCAATGTCTCTCCCTTTCACCATGAAGAGGCCTCCTTATATAAGCTTGGAGAGGCCTAACCACTTAAGAGATTCTTGGGATAGGTTGAGGATCCTTCTCCTTCAGTTGTGGATCTTCCCTAAGATCGAGCCTTGACCTCAGATCCAAATCCAACCAACTTCGGAGATGAGGGGATTCTTCCCTGATTTTCCTCAACAATCCAAAATTCGCTCAAAAAAGGCCAACTCTCCCTTAGAATGGGGCACAGAGTGTTGCAATGCTCCCCCAAAAGAGGGTACATAGCACTGGCACTCCCTGACAGTGTATATGGGAGTGTTGCCTTCCAAAATTGTTTATTTAGTGGTTTTTTCCATGGCAAAAGACTTGTACTCTTTGTCAAATGATTTCTCCTCTTCAAAACCAATGTTTCAAGTGTTCTTGATAATGTTGTCTGAGACACGACATAGGCAAGATGATAGTATGATTTTGTGACACTTGCGACATTGGTAATGATGACACTAGGCCATCATTGTAATGAGTAATTTTGATGTGTAACAGGATGTGGCTACTCAAAAGGGTATTCTTGTGGAGTACAATGACCGAGAGTGCTGGTAAGATCCCTCTCCATCATATAAAACAACTTTACTAGTGAAACACTACCATTTACTCCTTCCCCTCATTTTGAGGATGATACCCAATGTAAACCCTAGATTCTTCAGGGCACATGGTAATGTCAATAACTCATGAATAAATCATATAAACCTTATCAACAATAGACTCATTACGACAAATATGTCAAAAAGTGTGATTTGAACTTGAGAGGGGAGGGTAACAACTTTTCTTTACAACCACTCGAGCTACACCCAATTGACCACTAGTCACCAATTTCTTTGCATCAATATGCAAGTTATTAAATCTCTTTCTTATAGATAGAGTACATGTATTGTTGAAATACATCTTATTTCAATAAACCACCTAGACTAAATTAGATTTTAGCCTCCTATAAAGATACAACAACCATACAATTGTTCTTTATGGACATAAATACTCATAGATAAGTTTTGAAATAAAATAGCAACAAAAATAATTTATGAACAACATACAATAACCCTCATTTGGCACAACAATCTGTGCATAAACACTAAGAAAAAACACAGAAAAATGGATAGATTTGAGGAGAAAGAATACTTTCTTTATTCAGCTTAAGAAAATTATGAGTACATCAACAATCTATATTCAACATTAAAACGATGTACAATCACCCTATCTGAGCAAAAACAACTTACATTTCCTTAGCAAAACAGTCTGAAATCAACCATTAACTTCCAATACAAACTATATAGACTATACAATCACTAACAACATAAATAAACTTGGTTTTAGTGCCCCCAAAAAGTATAGATCTATACCTTACTGTACGGATTGATTAGCATCAGTAAAACACCTAGAAATTCGTGCAAATACTCAACATAAATTTATGTGCTAGTTGTAGCTACAAAGCCAACATAAAAATGTCGTACGACCTCCTCCAATCCGTACTATATGGCCTCCACTAATGCTGAAATTGTCTAGAAATGTGTGTCAATCCTCCTAGGGATGTGTGCCAACTTCTAGCTGCATAAACTCTTTCCCTCCAAGAAAAGAAAACTTCTTGGGATGCGTGCCCCTTCACCTTCCCTCAACCTCTCCTCAAAAGTGCACCCTCCTTCTCCTAATGAGCTGCCTTTTAATGAATTTTTAAATGTAATTGCCATAACCCTTGGTCTTCCAATAAGATTGACAGTCAATATTAGATCTTGCCCTCATGAGATCAACGGTCACGACTTAATCATTCGTTGAGGTAACTTAAGTCATTAAAGTGACCCATAACATCATAAAGTCACTTTTCCATTAAAAAATTTAAAGACCCAACTTTATAAAATCACTTTATAAAAACATATTATAAAGTTACTAGGAGAATGTGTGCTTGGTCACTTCCGCATGTTGAGCGCTGCCAATGCAGAGGTACCTCCAAGCTACCAAATTTCAACACTCCCTCTTAGCGAGAGAGTTACTTCTAGTATCACCACCAAAATCCGTCTCCATCTCATCAGCTTCCATAGTTGCTCCCTCTGTACTAGAAGTCTATGCTCCCTCTAAACAAGAAGCCACTACTCCCACTGCACTGGAATCCTCTATTGCCACCTCTGTTGTACCACGAACTAAAGACATGCTCCTAGGAGACTGCACACTCTCCTGAGCATCCATCTTTGTCGACTCATTCTTGTTGAGTCCTTTGAGAGTCTCGGAAGAAGACCGAGTCCTCGGTATCAACTCTCTCTCTTGTGCTACTGCCAACTCTCCGACACAAAATTTGAGTCCAAAAAGCCACTGGACCCCAACATAGGTCGACCCAACAACCTGTACAAACCCTCATACCTGACACCAAGCATCACTGTTGTGTTTGCAGTTGCTCCCGCAAGATATAAAAACACATGTCCACCGTAGAAGACAACTCCAAATTCACTCTCATCCAAAGCTGGCACTGAGAGGAAATTAACAGTCAACTCTGGAATATATAACACCTCGACAACCTCCAGAAGACCTCCTGACTCTAGTTGGAATCTCACCCTTCCAACCCCCTTTACTGTAAGTTGTGGTTCGACTCCATAATTCACTCTGCAGTCTGAGTCTATCTCTGTAAGATCGAGGAAAACTGACCTCAACCCAGTCATGTGTCGAGAAACTCCACTGTCCACAAACCAAGACTCAATGTCCTCGAACACCGGGCACCCACTGCCCACGGGACTAGTCATGAGAGAGAACTCCTTCTCATATCTCTCAACAAACTCTACTACATCTGCTGAAGTTGGCACCTCTAGTTCCAATTTCTTCTTCTTCTTGTTCAAACATTGACTAGCATAGTGGCCAATCTTGTGACATGCAAAGTATCTCACCTTGCTCGTGTCTTTCTTCTTCTCATTGCCCTTTACCACACAATCACCATTCTTGTTGTCTGCACCATTCAATGCCTTTTCCCGAGACCCCTCCCGAATCTTCTATTGCATAAAATCATCCCACAATTTGCTCAAGTCAGGGAGCTTCTCTCTCCCCACCACACACTTCACAAAAACCTCCCACTCCTTGGTGAAGCCTTTGAGGGATATCTGCACCAACTCTGAGTCAGGGATGACTTCTCTGATAGCTGCCAACTCATCCTTCACTTGTGAAACACGGGTGAGGTAGGTGGCCACACTCTCTCCTTTGGCCATCCTAGCACCATGGAGCTTATCCTAGAGAGCCATTTTCCGGTTCTCGTTCTTTGCCTCATACAAAATTTTCAGTGCATCCCACATTTCTTTGATTGTCTTCTTCTCAGCCAAGTGTGGAATAAGGTGGTCTTTGACCCTGTCCAAGATGATTCTCTGAGTCTTGGCTTCCTTCACCTCATGAACATCAAAAGCTATGGGATCTAATGTAGGTACAGACACAATGGTGTTCGCAAACAACCATAATTTGTTCTCCTTGAGAACACTGTTGATTCTAACCTTCCATTGTAGGTAGTTAGAGATCCCCTCCAACCTATCTTCAAATATGATATTGGAAGTCATCTTTATCCTCCTGACAAAGAACATTTTCTGCCTTTCTTCAAGTTAATGCTTCAACAAATCACTTGTTGTCCCAAGTGCCATAGCTGCCCACTGAACATCAGAGCACCCGCTCTAATACCATGTTGAAATACATCTTATTTCAGTATACCACTTAGACTGAATTAGATTTCAACCTCCTATAAAGGTACAACAACCATACAACTGTTCTTTATGGACATAAATACTCATAGACAAGTTTTGAAATAAAATTACAACGAAAATAATTTATGAACAACAAACAATAACCCTCATTTTGCACAAAAATCTGTGCATAAACACTTGAAGAAAAAACACAGAAAAATGGATAGATTTGAGGAGAAAGAATACTTTATTTATTCAACTTAAGAAGTTTTTTGAGTACATCAACAGTCTATATTCAACATTAAAACCCTATACAATCACCCTATCTGAGCAAAAACAACTTACATTTCCTTAGCAACACAGTCTGAAATCAACCATTGACTTCCAGTACAAACTGTACAATCACTAACAACAAAAATAAACTTAGTTTTCGTGCCCAGAAAAAGTACATATCCGTACCTTACTGTATGGATTGATTAGCATTAGTAAAATACCTAGAAATTCGTGCCAATACTCAACATAAATTTATGTGCTAGTTGTAGCTGCAAAGGCAACATAAAAATGTTGTACGACCTCCTCCAATCAGTACTGTATGACCTCCACTAATGCTAAAATTGTCTAGAAGTGTGTGCCAATCCTCCTAGGGATGTGTGCCAACTTCTAGTTGCTGAAACTCTTTCCCTCCAAGCAAAGCACCTTCTTGTGATGCATGCCCCTTAACCTTCCCTCGATCTCTCCTCAAAAGTGCGCCCTCCTTCTCCTAATGAGTTGCCTTTTAATGAAGTTTTAAATGTAACTGCCCTAACCCTTAGTCTTCCAATGAGATTGACAGTCAAGATTAGATCTTTCCCTCATGAGATCAATGACCACGATTGAATCATTCGTTGAGGTCACTCAAGTCATTAAAGTGACCCATAACATCATAAAGTCACTTTTCCATTAAAAAATTAAAAGACCCAACTTTATAAAATCACTTTATAAAGTCACTTTATAAAAACATATTATAAAGTTACTAGGAGAAGGTGTGCTTGCTCACTTCCACATGTTGAGTGCTGCCAATGTAGAAGTACCTCCAAGCTACCAAATTTCAACACTCCCTCTTAGCGAGAGAGGTACTTCTCGTATCACCACCAGAATCCGTCTCCATCTCATCAACTGCCATAGTTGCTCCCTCTGTTCTAGAAGTCTTTATTCCCTATGAACAGGGAGCCACTACTCCCACTGCACTAGAAGCCTTTGTTGCTACCTCTATTGTACCATGAACTGAAGACATGCTCCTAGGAGACTGCACTCTCTTGAGCATCCATCTGTGTCGACTCATTCCTACTGAGTCCTCTGAGAGTCTCAGAAGAAGATCGAGTGCCCAATATCAACTCTCTCTTCCGTGCTACCTACCAACTCTCCGACACATAATTTGAGTCCAAAAATCCACTGGTCCCCAACACAGGTTGACCCAACAACCTGTACAGGCCCTCATACCCGACACCAAGCATCACTGTTGTGTCCGTAGTTGCTCCCACAAGATATAAAAACACATGTCCACCATAGAAGACAACTCCAAATCCATTGCCATCCAAAGCTAACACTGAGAGAAAATCAATAGTCAACTATGGAATATATAACACCTCGACAACCTCCAGAAGACCTACTGACTCTAGTTGGAATCTCACCCTTCCAATCCCCTTTACTGCAAGTTGTGGGCTGACTCCACAATTCACTCTGCAGTTTGAGTCTATCTCTGTAAGATCGAGGAAAACTGAACTCAACTGAGTCATGTGCCGAGAAGCTCCACTGTCCACAAACCAAGACTCAATGTCCTCGAACACTAGGCACCCACTGCCCACAGGACTAGTCATGAGAGAGAACTCCTTTTCATATCTCTTAGCAAACTCTACAACCTCTGTTGAAGATGACACCTCTGGTTCCAACTTCTTCTTCTTCGGACATTGACTAGCGTAGTGGCCAGTCTTGTGACATGTAAAACATCTCATCTTGCTCATGTCTTTCTTCTTCTCATTACCCTTTACAACAAGAGCAACGTTCTTGTAATCTACACCATCTAATGCCTTTTCCTGAGACCCCTCACAGATTTCCTCTTGCATAAAATCATCCCACAATTTGCTCCAGTCAGGGAGCTTCTCTCTCCCCACCACACACTTCACAAAAACATCCCACTCCTTGGTGAAGCCTTCGAGGGATATCCACAACAACTCAGAGTCAGGAGTGAATTCTCCAACAACTGCCAACTCGTCATTCACTTGTGCAACCCGGGTGAGGTAGGTAGTCACACTCTCTCCTTTGGCCATCCTAGCACCATGGAGCTTGTCCCAGAGAGCCATTTTCTGGTTCTCTTTCTTTGCCTCATACAAAATTTTCAGTGCATCCCACATTTCTTTGGTTGTCTTCTTCTCAACCAAGTGTGGAATAAGGTGGTCTTTGACCCCATCCAAGATGATTCTTTGAGTCTTGGCTTCCTTCACCTCATGAACATCAAGAGCTATGGGATCTAAAGCAGGTACATGCACAATCGTGTTCACAAACAACCATAATTTGTTCTCCTTGAGAACATTGCTGATTCTAACCTTCTATTGCAGGTAGTTGGAGATCCCCTCCAACCTATCTTCAAATCTAATGTTGGAAGTCATCTTTGTCCTCCTGACAAAGAACATTTTCTGCCTTTCTTCAAGCTAATGCTTCAACAAATCACTTGCTGTCCCAAGTGCCAAAGCTGTCCACTGAACTTCAGAGCACCTGCTCTGATACCATGTTGAAATACATCTTATTTCAGTATACCACTTAGACTAAATTAGATTTCAGCTTCCTATAAAGATACAACAACCATACAACTATTCTTTATGGACAAAAATACTCATAGACAAGTTCTGAAATAAAATAGCAGTGAAAATAATTTATGAACAACATACAATAACCCCCATTTGGCACAAAAATCTGTGCATAAACACTTGAAAAAAAAACACAGAAAAATGGACAGATTTGAGGAGAAAGAATGCTTTCTTTATTCAACTTAAGAAAAATTATGAGTACATCAATAGTCTATATTCAACAGTAAAAGCATGTATAGTCACCCTATCTGAGCAAAAACAACTTACGTTTCCTTAGCAACACAGTTTGAAATCAACCATTGATTTCCAGTACAAACTGTATGGACTGTACAGTCACTAACAACAAAAATAAACTTGGTTTTCGTGCCCAGAAAAAGTACAGATCTGTACCTTATTGTACGGATTGATTAACATCAGTAAAACACCTAGAAATTCATGCCAATACTCAACATAAATTTATGTGCTAGTTGTAGCTGCAAAGCCAACATAAAAATGTTGAACGACCTCCTCCAATCTGTACTGTACAACCTCCACTAATGCTAAAACTGTTTAGAAGTGCATGCCAATCCTCCTAGAGATGCATGCCAACTTCTGGCTGCTGAAACACTTTCCCTCCAAGCAAAGAAACCTTCTTGGGATGCATGCCCCTTCACCTTCCCTCAACTTCTCCTCAAAAGTGCGCTCTCCTTCTCCTAATGAGTTGCCTTTTAATGAATTTTTAAATGTAACTGCCCTAACCCTTGGTCTTGTAATGAGATTGACGATCAAGATTAGATCTTGCCCTCACGAGATCAACAATCATGACTTAATCATTCGTTGAGGTCACTTAAGTCATTAAAGTGACCCATAACATCATAAAGTCAGTTTTACATTAAAAAACTAAAAGACCCAACTTTATAAAATCACTTTATAAAAACATATTATAAAGTTACTAGGAGAAGGTGTGCTTGGTCACTTCCGCATGTTGAGCGTTGCCAATGCAAAAGTACCTCCAAGCTACCAAATTTCAAGATGTATCACAATGTAGCAAACACTATTTTTATGTCATAAATCATAGTGGTAAATTTTGGACAACCACCTTAGTTATCATGGTTCCAATGCTCCTCCAGACCTTAGATTTCAAGAGATCATGAATTCAAACCTACTAGTGGCTACCACAAGTACTATCTTGTATGCCACTAGGGGGTGTGTGGTTTGCTTTTAAGGTGTTGTGATGGGCATCAGGCTGGGTGAAAGATACTAAGGTAATGGCCCCCCAAGTGGTAAAGTGATAATGGACGGGTTGTTTATCATTGGTATTGAAGCAACTATGAAGTTTGATTCCCCGTGGGTAAAAAAATAATGAATGTAGGGGTGTTTTTTTATTTGTATTTTTTTTTAATGTGAAAAAGTAGTTACGTTGGGGTTGAATACCTTTTATTTATAGATTAATGAACTCAAAGTAACCAAGAATTTTCGATTAGGATGAAGGAGTATAATCCTCAAACGAGGTAACATATTAATTACTAGGTACTCATCAAATACATTAATTTGATATATTGGTTAAGAATCCACATTCCTATTAAAGTACCAAGGAAAATTTCCATTGGTGTAGATTAATGCACCTCATCGAGTGTTTTGAATCAATAACTCGCTAACATATAACTAGCAAAATACCCAACAACATTAACAACAATCTCAATTGAACTAACCCCTTGATTATGTAATTATATCTTAATAAAAGCATATTTATATATCCAAAAATTACATCTTAATAAAATCATATTTATATATTCAAAAATACTTCATATATCTTCTAATATTGAATTATATATGGAATTTAAAATCTACACCATATAAAGTTGGTTATAAGCTTTAACTAAATCTATTAAATTTTTCTTTTTCCAAAACAAATATTGTGGAAAAACTTCGCCCACCCCACATTTCATAGATATTACTTTGTGTGAATACTTATTATAATCCATATAAACATCAAATGATACATACAATAAATATAAAGATAAACTCCAAAACCCTAAATAAAACTCAAAACACTTAACCACTTAAATTAACTCACAAATCATCACTGCATGATCAAAGTTATAAGATAAACACCATATAAACACTTAAATTAACTCACAAATCATCACTCCATGTTACAAGATAAAAGTTATATGATAAACACCATATATATTAAAAATAACAATGTACTATTCATATTCAAATCCATATAGTATCCCAGCCACCCTCCGCAAATATGCCACGTAAAGGTACTTGTAGTATGCACGTCAGATTTGAATGCCACGGTGGACCGCCGAAATTATGTTGAATGCCACGTAAGATCTGGCGCGGGAAAGAGAAGCGCGAGTAGAAAATGACGTAGAAGAAGAAAGCTTGCAAGGAGGATTGAGAGGCATTGCAGTGATCGCGAGGGTGTGAAGGAGGAGGATAATAGAAGAATACAGCTTGCAAGGAGGATTGAGAGGCATTGCAGTGGTCTTGAGGGTGTGGAGGAGGACGAATCTTGAGGGTGTGGAGGAGGAGGAAGAAGGAATGGAGGATGAAAACCGATTTCCTGCATTCCCTTTCAAACCTTATCCCATTCAATTAGGTTTCATGAACGCGCTCTACACTGCTCTGGACAAGGGCGGCGTCGCCATTCTCGAAAGCCCCACAGGTACATAATTCTCTTCTCTGCATTTCAATTGAATAAAAGCTCTCTTGCAAAACTTCAACGTCATAATTTTTTTTAAATGATTCACCCGTAAAACTCACGCGGATCATTATTAGTTTTTAAGCGTTTCATTTAAATTCAAGAGAAACATTACAATTCGTTCGAAGAAGTTGGGCACTACACCACGAGATCACCGGAGACAAGTACTTTCATTTGGCTAAATTTCAGGAAAGATTTTTCTGTCGAAACCACCCGAAAATTACATATACCCCAAATTACTTATTCATAACTACAAGGGAGTTGATCCTTGAGAGTGACCTGCCATGCCGTCATCTTAACCACGTCCCCATCCGCTTTTGAAGGTTTCAATCTCCTTTTAAGTGAATTAATTTATCTTGAAAGGGATTGCTTTACAGAATGCAATCCAATACTGTAAATAGATTAAAATTTTACTGAATTTACCGTGCAAGAGATAGCTGTCCTATAAGCGACTTCCCATTCTGAGATAAATCAATGCAAGTTTAAATGTTTTTGGATGGGTTTATATCCAGGTCGGCACTGCATTTTCTCCGCCAATTCTGATAAGAGTAAATTTTGTCCGGCACATAAAGAAAATTGATGCCGAAAATTATATTCTATTGTAATCCAAACGGAAACTAATTCCAAATTCTCAGAAATGCCCGTCAGTAAGTTTGGAATTATCTTGATTTGGTCAGTTACATTCATACATTTGGTTTTTTAAATAAAATGCTCTGGTAATTTATGTGAATCAAGGTCATTCGGCACTGGTAAATACATTAAAGTAATTTAAATAGAGATTTGTCTTGAAACCGTACCTTCATAAAGTAATATGTTAAGCTTTCATTTAAATCAATTCTTTAATAATTAACATGAAATGAACTGAATCGTGTATTGGCTATCCATTTATTGAAAAGAAAACTTGTCTAAATTTTTTTCGATTTCTGAAATTAAAGTCTGTTGTTTAAGCTTTCACAGTGTATTAGATTGTTTTTTTGGTTAACGGATTCCCCGTGTTAGAAAATCATGGTCGATGTTTCAGATCTGCCTTATGCGATCCATCATCAGGACAAGGGACGAGAGAGATAGAAAGATCAATAAAACACTTCATGAACAGAGATTAATGAAGTTCACGAAGTGTTCTTGATCTTTCTATCTCTCTCGTCCCTTGCCCTGATGATGGATCGCGTACCGCAGATCTGAAACATCGACCATGATATTTTGAATCTCCATGTTCAGTGTTCATTAAGAGTTCTTGATCTTTCTATGTCTCTCGTCCCTTTTCCTGATGATGGATTGCGTACCATGGAGCCGAAACGCCGACCATGATTTTTCTAACACAGTGAGTCCGGAAATCAACAAAAACCATAGAATTAAAATATCAACCATTGCAAACTTGTCCTCAGCCAATTTACGATAAACAGCCCCTGATGTTTCTTTGCTTAACACTCTGTCGGAACAAAGTATACCTTATTGATATGATCAATGTTTACAATTGCTTTGCATGCTATTAGGCACAGGGAAAACACTCAGTTTAATCTGCAGTGCACTGCAATGGCTAGTTGATGAAAAATTGCAAGCCCCAGTAGGACAGTTGAAGCAAACATCTGACTGTGACGATGATGAACCGGACTGGATGAGAGATTTTTCTGCAAAGAAAGAGGAGAAACAGATAAAGTGCATTACAGAGAAAAAAGAGAGATGGAAACCCTCTAGGAGGATAAAATCTTCTATGGTTGACACGCTTTTCTTTGGAGACAAGAATCTGGATGAAAATAGAATAGCAGAAAAAAGTGCTGGAAGGGCCTCTAATCTCTCAGAAACGTTTGATGATGAATCAGAGTATTTGATCGAGGAATATGAGAGTGGAGAGGATTGTGAAGATAGCAAGAATGGGAAAAGGAAATCTGGCTATATGTCTTCTAGCAGCAATGAAGACTCAGGAGAGGAGGGTGTGGAGGAAGAGCCCATAAAGGTTTTCTTTTGCAGTCGGACTCATTCACAGCTGTCCCAGTTTGTCAAAGAGCTACAACGCACAACTTTTGCTTCATCCTTGAAAGTTGCCTGTTTAGGCTCTAGGAAGACATTATGCATCAATCCAGGTACTGTCTTCATCAAATGCTTTATACTTCTTGTGAAAGATTTTGCTGTGCCCTGGCCCCCTAACACAACAACATCATGTATATAGTATAACATATAAAAAAAACCTTAATGATCCATTACATTGACTTATATGTCTCAAGTTTCAACTAACCCTTGAGGACCTCTTCAGGGCAGGCATTGTGTGGCCCATCACTTTGGAAGCAGCGTGCTTCCCTGATGTTTTGTATCTTGCGCATAAATGATGATATTTAAATTTCTTTCTGAACTTTGCTGCTACTTTCTGCATATTTCATGATATTTCTGTTATTTTGGGTATATTTTGCTGTAATGTCAGTTTTTGTACAATTTGGAGCACTAAAATTTTTATTGACTCGACCATGCCATGGAAGAATTGTTTTTTTGCATAGAATAGTTTCAAACTGATTCATTATTATAGGTATCATCTTTTCTGTCCTTTTTATAGGACAAAATACACTTTCTACTTATGCATTTGTTATCAAAGAACCTAGACAGTGAAATATGAAGTCTTCAAAATTTTCAGATATTTTTCAAGAAGTTCCTTTACTAGCTGACCTTTTGTTCAGAATGTAGGAGCCAAGGGACTATCAGCTTTAACTCGGTTGCATTGCCACTAAATATTACTTTAAAAGCCTTTTAGTGCTTTGGAGTCTTATATTTCATCACTGAGAGTTTATGCTTTGGCGTTCTTGTATTCGATCACCGAGAATCTATGCCTAAACCAGCGTAGGTCCATGTTAAACCCGGATCTATCAAGCACTGAGAGGGATCCAATTTCTTAAGGTGTAAATTTTTTATTACTCTTTCATTTTATTTTATTGTTGTTTTTATAATTAAGCTGACTTTATTTATTATATTTTTTTTAATTAAGCCTACTTAATTTTTATTAATCACACTAACATCTCATCACACTAACGCCTCAACATCTCCCCCATATTGGGTTGTAGAGCACCTCGCTACTCTCGGTGCAACTAGACCAAGATAAGGTTTCTTAATCTCAAAGTCTAGTAAAAAAAACACAATTTGTGAGCTCTATAAAGTGCCTTTCTTATTCCTTTCCCGTCAAGAATAGGCTTTGCTTTTCATCTTACTACTCAATTATAATGGCTAAGTTTGAAAAAATGTTAAGTTCACGGAAAAAAATGGCTCATTAATCAAATTTGGTCGGAAAATAAATGTTTGCCTTGTCCTATTTTAGATTTTATGTAGTCTCACATGTTTAAATTGAGCAATAAGTGAAGAAATTATATGAAATAAAATGCATAGATTTGGATCTAGCAAGAGAACAACCACCCAACAAAATTTTCTTTATTTATTTATGAGAGAAATACAATACAATCAGAGACATCTTACAACCCATCTCATTTGTTGTACGGGTCAGGTACTCTTCTTGTTGTACGAATCTGCTCTACTCTGTATGGACCAGATTCTTTTTGTCTCTTTACAACTCTAATATGGACAGGTATATGAACCCCTTACTTATGTAAATGTGTTGAACCTGCACAGAATAGATCTAGCTAGAAAATACTACACACAATTGCAGAGAGAAATTGAGAAAGAAGAAGGAGAGAAAGAATAGAAGAATTCTCATTAACCGTTTGAATAATGAATAATTTACACATGATATACTCTGTATAACTCAATGAATGCGCACTGGAGGAGAACCAATGCGCCATAATGGTGGTCTAGAGTGATCTGGACACACACCAGCAGTTACGGGAGTGAACTGCCACCTAGTCTAGTCTCTCAGGCAGTTACGGGAGTGAATTGCCACCTAGCTGAGTTAACTAGTCAACTAGTCTTCAATTAACTGACTGAACAGAGAGTAGTGAGGAGTAGATCAAGGAATCAAGGGTAATGCACTAGTTTGGTGCTGATCCCAAGGCAACTGCGCATTAGCATGGTGATGATCCCAATGTTGCATGGTGACAAAACCGATGCAGCATCTAAACTCAACTCAACTAGTCAAACTGAAGTGTCAACTGAAAGAGAATATTCTCCAGGTGGAATATTCTCCCTTGAAATATAGGAGACTAGATAATGACTAATTATGACTAATAAACAAGGAAAAGCCTTAGGAAAAATAAATCCTAGGTGTGTGTGAAGTAACTCCAACAACCCCCTTGAACATTACTATGGTGAAAATAAAGAATGGGTCTCGACAACAAGGCCATGTTAGGTACCCAAATACAAAAGATACACTGAAATAAAGTGAGGAAAGAGGGAAAATCTCATGGGAAACCCCCCCCCTCAAGGTACAATGTATGTAAAAAGAAGAACTACAGTCACTAGGCAACTGTGTCCTTCACTCCAAGACGACTTCGCAGAGAATGAAACTTCTGCTTAGTGAAGGTCTTGGTGAAGATGTCTGTCGTCTGTTCTGCTGAAGGACAAAGCTGTAGGTCGATGATCCCCTTGTGTACTAAGTCCCGGATGTAGTGCATGTGGATCTCGATGTGCTTCGTCCGCTGCCTTTGAATTGGATCTCTGCAGAACTTCAAAGTGCTCTTGTTGTCACACCAAATGACGATCGGTCGATGAAACTAAATGCCCAACTCAGTGAAAAAATGTTGTAGCCACATAACCTGAATGGTTATGTTAACTACCTCTCTGTACTCTGTTTCGGCTGAAGATAGAGCAATGGCGGCTTGCTTCTTGCTCGACCAACAGATAGGCTCGGAACCAAGACTGAGTGAGTAACCAGATGTGGACTTGCGATCAGTGCTATCGTTAGCCCAGTTGGAATCAGTAAACCCGATGAGATCTAATGTAGAGTCTGCTGCATAATGAATCCCAAAGGTGATGGTGCCCTGTACGTATCGAAGGATACACTTTGCAGCCTTCCAATGTAGCTCATGCGGCTCCTACATGAACCTGGAAACTGCGCCAACTGCATATGAGAGGTTTGGTTTGGAGTGTGTGAGCTACAACAAGCTCCCCACTAGTTGTCTGTACAATGTGCTGTCAACTAGTGGAGTCTCCCCGCCATCCTCAAGTTTGACCCCTGATAGGAAAGGAGTCCAAGCAGACTTGCAGTCTGTCATGTGAAATCTCTCAAGGAGATTTCGTGCATACTTGGCTTGAGACAGTTTGATGCCTGATGCATCCTGACTGATCTCGAGTCCAAGGAAGAAGTGTAGCGGACCCATGTCTGTCATAAAAAACCTGTCATGTAGAATCCTCTTGATTGCAACAATCGCTGAAGTCGAGCAACTGGTGATCAACAAATCATCAACATACAGAACTAAGAGTAGAATTGAATCAGCGGTCCTGAGCATGTAGACATTCGAGTCTGATTTACAACGTACAAAGTTCTGTGACAACAGGTAGGAGTCCATCTTGGCATACCATGCCCTTGGAGCCTGCTTGAGGCCATAAAGGGACTTCTTCAGTCGACAGACCAAAGATGAGTCCTGCATAAATCCCTGGGGCTGCTCCATATAGATCTCCTCAGAGAGATCATCGTGAAGAAATGTATTCTTCACGTCCATTTCCCATCCCTTGGCTACTGCAATGGCAAGTGCCAATCGTATGGAATCAATCTTTGCTACTGGAGCGAAGGTCTCATCATAGCCAATACCATGCAAACGCTGAAAGCCTTTGGCAACAAGCCTGGCTTTGTATCTGCTAATCTGTCCATCCGCTGCGCTCTTGGTCCCGTAGACACATCTGCATCTGACAAGTTTCCTCCCAGAAGGAAGGGGAACCAGATCCCAAGTCTGGTTCTCGAGGAGGGAGTTGTACTCTTCTTGCATGGCAGATTCTCAAAAGGGATTTCCAGCAGCCTCGCCATAAGACTGTGGATTTGAAGATTGAACCAAGAAAAGATGCCTGGAGGGCAATGGTTCAGTGGCAGTGAGTGCAATAGGAGGCTCCTCGAAATCAGATCGAGTCCTCCTAGTATTGGCTGGATCATCAATGAGATCCCCTGCATCCTGAAGAGTAGTCTGTGCCCACTTGGGCCTCTGCTCTGGATCTGCAACTGCATCTGGATGCTTTGACTCTGCATCTGACTGTACTGACTCTGAATCTGAATCATCTGAGTCCTCTGAATCAAAACTCTCACCTGAAGAAGAGTTAGCATGTGCATGCTCATCATCTCGGACAGGTGGAAGAATGAAGATGTTTGCATGCGGCTGCTGAGGTATATGCGAGACACTTTCCTCGAATTGGACACTTCGCTCAATGATGAGCCGGTCTGAGAAAAGATCAATAAGTCTATATCCCTTCACACCATTGGGGTATCCAACAAAAATACACTCAGTTCTCTGTGGATCAAGTGCCTTCCTCTTTTTAGAGGGAATTCGGGCCCATGCACGTGAACCGAAAATGCGAAAGTGGGTCACTTCCGGTTTGAGGCCGCTCTAAGCCTTTTAGGGGGTCTTATCCTTGACAGATCTATGGGGAGATCTGTTTTGGATGTATGTTGCACAATTAAGTGCTTCGGCCCTGTTATCCCTCAGTTTGTAGTTAGGATAATGGATTGATGAAAAAGAGGTCAAACTGGCATAACTGAACCAATCCCACCCACTGTCACCTCGATGGGAAGGTTCTTTCTATTCAGGGAGGTAAGGCCCAGGGGAGATGTCCCCGGTGACCTGGGGTTTTGAGAAGGCAAAAGGCTTAAGAGCTAAAAGATAAATTCCCCCTCACAAGTCACCACCTGATTAGAAAGTCCGACTTATAGCCAATAAAGATAACCGAAAGTAGTAACCAAGAAGTATCCCTGCCCGAGAACAAAGCAACAATGAAACTATATGTGCAAGCTTGCTTGCTGGTTAGTACTTCATATAATAAATGACTTTCTGATAATAATCAATTGATAAACAATATTTATTGATGAAGCAAATCAAAGTTGTACAATGGCAATGATTACAATATCACTTCACAATAAATGCTGATGGCAATAAATGTAACAATATCAACACTTTATAGAAAATGTCTTAACCAATCATTCAATTGCTTCAAAGATAAAGTAAATGTTGCATATAGGTGTTTATAGCATAGAAAGATGACGACAACAATAGGGTTAGTAGAATTAATCTAGGCTAGGGTTAGTATGGTTAGGGTTTGTTCAAAAGTATTGGAAGTTTATAGGATCAAGTTACTCAACACAAAAGGCCTTAGAT
>ML805977.1:54119-73154 GCA_009831015.1 Picea engelmannii | reverse complement strand
GACTTAGGAATCCAAATGAAATGTTCTAGAAGTTCTAGAAAATTAGTGACTTAGATTATGATTTAATATTAGCCGTACATCTCATGATTGAGATAGGTGGCAGCTAGGATTGTGAAGATTAGTTGCTAGGATTGAGGAGATTAGTTATCTTCTCTCAAAGTATAAATAGGACAAGATAGGAGAGGTTGATCATGTACATAAGAAAACAAGGAAGTTGGAAGAGGGCAGAGTGCATTCAAGGAGAAGAAGAAGAGCAGATCACTGAAGTGACCAGCGAGTACAGCAGGCCATACAGGCCGTAACACTGCTTTAGTAGTCCTTTCTTCATGCACAGGCCATACACGCTCAGATCTGGTCATACATTGCTGGTTCAAAGCAGGCTGTAGAGGTCACCTTGCAAGCTTTGATCAAAGGAATGAAAAGCCGATTAGAAGGAGAAATCCTTGTGTATGTGTTTTGTTTCTTCCGCTGTTCATTTTTCAGCTATTGTATGATTGATGCAATGTTCAGAAATTTAATTTTCTGTTATTGAATAAATTCTGTTTTTGAGTTATTCAGTGTGAGAACATTAGGACAGCAGTCACCCAGGCTTGAAAGATTTACACAAACCACATCAACCATATCAATTAGACTGGTAACTCTTGCTGGAACAATGTGAAAAGGGGGTCAACATAAGAAAAAAGAGAACACGTGGAACTCCCTTTCCTAGTGGCATCAATAATATAACATCGACATGCTCAATCACTAGGATACTCAAAAATCCATGCCACTACCTCACATCACCACTATCCAACCCCTTGGGGGGCTAGAACCATCATAGATGAACCAAGGTGTAACATCCTCTAGTCAAGATGAACGGGTATACCAAGAGGGTGATCCATAAACCATTAAGCATGATCATCAAACAAGGAGAAATGAATCAACTCAACCAAGAAAAGCATCATCTCCAAGCAAAGAAGGAAGGTGTGTACCCCGAATCCATCAAAAACTCCATGGGTACCATGCTGCAAATTAATTCTTGTGATGAAAATCACAAGAGTTAACCTCATGCAGTTTGAGGGGTAACAGAGATCATCCCTGCTGATTAGATGTCGTGCAGTTAAAATTACTTTTTATTTCACTACAACCTCAATATTTGATTTTTGGAGTGAATGTGAGAGGCAAGTAGAAGACATTTTCAGCTTGTTTGGTCCAAACAAATTGTGGGGCAAATGTTTGTTTTCCATATGACCATTAGAGTTACATTATTATAATGGTCATATGTTAATTATAGTTAAGTTGTATTTTAGGTCAATAAAGTGACTTATGTTAATAAAGTCACATTTCATTCACTTAGCTTAACCATTTATGTATGTTTCAAGTATGAGAATACGAACAATTGCTCACTCAATTTACCCACATAAAAGACGTGATTTAGACGAAGTATGCTATTCGAATTGTTCTCTCTCTCATTGTTGGTGTACTTGTTTTGTGCAATTGTTGTATGCATTTACTAATAGTCTTGGTCATGAGCTTTAGACTGAATGCAAGGAGATGTTACTAACAACCTATGGTGATTTTGGGTCTAATCACATGGTCCAATATTAGAGCAATCTAGGTTTTGGGATATTGTTTCATTGGTGTACTACTATTTTCATAAGATTGATGGTAGTCATAGGGTCGCCACTCATTGAAATGGGTCAAAAGAATGATGTAATCAATATGGCAGGTCTAGGAGATTTTCCCTGTGTTTGATTCCTAAAGGCTACCACAATATATTTGCTTATCTTGGGATTCGTTTTTTATTAGCTTCACGACATGAAAATATGAATGCAATGATTAACAATTCGAACATATCAAGGCATTTTAACTCATTTGCGTCAATTTGACTTGCTAGTTTTGCATTTCTATTGCTTTGATGGATCTTATGGGAAATGTTCAGTTATATCATACCCTTGATAGGGATGGGACTCAATTGATTTAACGGTGCATTAGATATATGCAAAAGTTTTTGTCTTCATAGTTTAAGTGAAGTTCTCCATCTTCTTTATTGGCAGATGTTTCAAAGCTTGGAAATTCAACGCGGATCAATGAACGTTGCTTGGAATTGCAGAAGAATAAAAACTGCAAAAGATCTACTAGCAAGGTGGTAGCAGTGTCCCTTTTTCATAATATACTGTCCCATTGTAAGCCTCTTCCTATTAGAGTGCCAAATTTTGCAACTGTATGAGTCTCTATATAATGTTAAGGCTACCATGTTTGATAAATTTACTAAATATGAACTTGATTAAGTGATTTGCTGCACAACATTTCTCTCAATAGGATAATTTTTTTCTATTAAAATGACTTTCTACCCCAAAATATACATCATTTACAGTGGTCACTGAAGGATTTGCCCATCTACTAACATCACCAAAAAATTTCTTATTGATTTTCAATTTCTATCCATCCTATTGGACAATGTATTCTTGTCAAAATCTACATTAGAAATCATAAGGCAACAATCTTTGTGCAATTTTTTTCTTTGAATATAGTTTCCAAAATATACGAAATTCTTGATAGTATGTCCTTGTAACCAAAATGGATACTACCATTACATCAAATACTAATAATAACAAATTTAAAGAGAAGTAAATGACAAATAGATATAGGATTGGGGCCACTTGCACACCGAAGAATGAAATGCACCTCCAATTCTCTAAAAGATGGAGGGAGACATATCCAAATGACACACTGGAATGGGTAGCAATATTTCATTGATCAATAATAGAGTGTTGATACAAAAGAGAGGAAGAAACCCTTTTTTATATGAAAGATGGATTAAAATCCTAATTCTTGTTTGAAACTACCTTTATTGGGTAATTAGGTTTTAATCATAAACACAATAATTATCTATTTTGTTGAAATGATGGTAATCTTTGCTTGTCATTTTGGCTAAGTGCCCTCGTTAATTGTATCATTAGGATATGGCTAAGAGCCAACCTAGTCAAAATTGTTTTACATTTCTTTAGGTTACCAAGGTTTGGCTAAGCATTTATGTGGGCCCATAACCCCATCATGGAGGGAGACACCCCATCTCATGATTTGTGTATAAATACACAATTGTTATATACATAACTAATTAATATAAAAGGAATAAATTAATAAACAATTTATAATAAAAGTAATATTAAGATAGGACATAATAAGTAATAATAATTATAAGTCAACCCTTGATGGAAAGGTATCAAGGCACCTCCTTAAGGAATATTTACATGGGGCCTTCATTTTAAAAGTCATCATCAATTATTCATTCATCTTATATTTATTTATTTATTCCTCTCATATAATTGAGTTAAAGGTTGTGGGCTTTTGTGCTCCATCGATATTAGAGCCAAACTTAGTAAAAGCCTACCAAGACTTGGTAAATTTGTTTTACTAGACTTGGTAAATTTGTTTTACTAGACTTGGTAATTTTGTTTTACCTGACTCGGTAAATTATTTTTAACAACCCTGGTAAAAATATTTTTTACTTGATTGTACCAAACCCAATAATTTTTTATTATTAGACCTGGTAAATTTATTTATTTTGACCCAACTCGATAAAAAATTCAAGAGCCAAATGGTTGTGTGCTCCAATTGTCAACAGTACCACCACCATTTTGTGGATATACCATGGATACATCTTCCAGAGCTATAACCACCATTCTTGACGAATTAAAGAATAAACTCATTGATTGTATCCATTAGTCAATAAATAAAGCATTTGAAAAATATGAATATGACAAAGATAAGGAACATGTTGAATTGGAGCTTACTCATGAAAAAGATAGTCATGGGGAGATTGAGAAAAATCAAGATGATTGCATTCCTAACAAAGAAGGTAAAAATGAAGAGACCTAAGTAGAGGATAAAATTTCTAACTTAGATTTCAAATCCGACCCAGATTGTAGAACCAATGGAAAAACAAAGTTTGAAAATGGCGAGTCTCAGTTGGAAATAAGGGATAAGGATCTTGATGAAATACCAAAGAATAACCCTGATGACCACATAAGGGAACACAAATCAGATAATGGGAAATCATGTTGTGAGAGGGGATTTGGTGGTATTCCTTATTCGTCATCCTTTGATTTAGATCAAGGCACTTTTTCTATGGTTGTTGGAGGCTCTGTTGTCAAAGGTAGAGCTAAGGTCAGGGAAATTGCAAGAAAGAAGAAACGTGCATATTTGGACTATCACAGACAATACGTAAAGCAAATACAAAGCAAACAATTTGGAAATATCTTTGCTCATGAACAAGACCCTGAATTTCAAAAATCAAGGCAAGATGAAGAACAAAAAGACACAGTAGAACCTCAAGAATGTAGACAAGTGAAAGAACAAAAGGATATGGGAGAACTTTGGGAAACAAATGAAGGAGAAAACATACAAAAATACAATGTATAGGTGTGCCAATCTCTCTAAGAGAAGAAGCGACAATAGATGATGGAACCAATGTTATTGATAAAATTACGTGGCCTAGATGGTCTAGACAAAATGTGTTCAATTGCTTCTTCCTAGTTGCAAGGGTGGTGGCATAATGGATGGCGGGGAAGAGACTGCCAAGAAACTTCGTGATGAGACTAGATCTTGCACCAAATTCTAGATGGAGGGCAATTGCTCTGAACATGTGTTCATGGTGTCAACCAAGGGAGAATCAGATGCACCAATTTCCTTGGCAAAGGATGGGATCCTTAAAGTTCATAAGCTAATCATTGACCTTCAAGCTATATTAGATCACCCTCAAGGTTTAGAGTCTAGACCAAGTCCCTGAAGGAGACAATTCATCTAAACCAATGTTGCAAACATCGTGTTAGAAAATATGTCGTCGAGGGTCTAGAAAACAACTTATTGGTAACATGAGGAAAATATTGACAAACTTAAAAAATACAAAAATATTCATTTTTTTCAATTTTTTAAATATCTAAAGAAACAATAACATCAAATAAATACATTGCCACATAAATATGAAAAGAAAATTGATATATAAGATGTCTAGTGATACATCACACATCAATACTCGAATCATGTCTCGAGTCCTAACTCTCAGGCCTCAAAATATCATAAAAGAATATAATAAATGTATCTCATCATCGTGAGTCATCTACAATGAAATTAGATAATCAAACGAGCAATTCCCTTTGCCCCTTTTATGGGTAAAGGTAATTGCTTTGGTAATGGTTTTTCCTCTAGATGAAGAAGGCCCTAGGGCTGGCGTTGGATTTTGACGTCCTTGTTATCCCCTATCCTAGGGATAACTAAGGAGATTATGTCTCGAGGCCCACAGGTCCTAGACATTCAGTATTGAGAGCCATATTGACTTGAGCTTGGCCCTGGAGGGCCCATCTTTTTCTTCAACGCCTCTCATCTATCAGTAGCAACAACATCCATCCCATCGGCCTGGTTTTGAAATAGCAACAGGTCTTGCTCCATGAGGTGATGAGTCCATGTATCATGGTATGTGTCACTCTGATTCTCAAAACATTTGAATATGTGCATTGAATTCTCTTTTGTTTCAGGACGTTTGCTTGTAAATTATGCCTTTTAACTTGTCCATACCTGGGGTATGACAAAGCGCCCTAGTAAGTTGGTTCCCTTAGGGATGAGTTGCCACTGGGTGGGTCTATGAACAATCATCGTCCATTCCTTCCATACTTATCACTTTTCATCATTTTCCTTCTCATCTATCCCCTACATTGGTTTGGGCATTGGGTTTGCCAAGCTAGTAAGGGTTGTACCTTGCCTTGTGGGAAGAAGGGGCTAAAGATCCAGAGGGTAAAAGTAGCTGGCAAAAGTTAAATCCAAGATCAAACCTTGAGATGCTTCGCCCAGGGATCCCCGAGAAAGCAATAGAAGGCTTCTTAGCAAGAAAAGGAGGGGACCCATAAAATAAAATAAAACTCAAGACCTAGTTGGTGGATAGGGGGTCTCATCATGAGCCAGTCTATTAGGTCCATGGGCATGTAGCGATATGACACTACTATTCATCAGGTCACCACGCCAGGGTAGTGGCTCTTGGTGGCATATCCAAGAGAAAGGGGGTCTCATCACGAGCCAACCTTCTCATCTCTGTGAAATGCTTGTGGGTAACACTGTCACCACTGGTCACCACGTGAGGGCAGTGTCCTCCAGCTATTCTCTTGAAAGAAAAAGCAATAAAGACAGAGTAAAAAGGCACTGAATGGGCTAGGAAACAATTGCATCCATGACAAGGTGCAAGTCACCCTCTATAGAGACACCCACAGGTAAGACCTACATTTCCCTGTTATCATTGCACCCCTTGCCCAAACATCCCCTACACCATGTCATGCATTTACATGACCTAAATTGGTCTTCACCTGGAAACACCCCACACCTGAGGAGGATCAGCCCAATAGGACATCCCGAGACCCTCTACAAACCTGGCTTGTTAAATGGCATAACATCTTTGAGTATTTGTCTGGGTAAAGGGGGGTTTGATGCACATGTTTTGGTAACTTGATTATTAGATGTGATTGACATTGCTATGATCCCTGTGACTTATGAGCCCATGGAGGGCGTACTTGTTGTTGCTATAGGACCATGCCCGATGGACAGGTACATATGGGGAGATGACTAGCTCAGACCTCTATAGGGCTAAAATCCCACCAGATGGATGCTGAGACCCCAACCAGGGGCAAAGGGATACCAGACGCTTGCACCAGAGAAAAGGGAGGACGTTCCACCAAAGGCACTTTGGCAGGCCTGGACCTACGGGGGTCTTGCCCTCCCACCATGATGTTGGCCCTTGAAGGCCCTTGACGCCATCATTCTGAGCCTTGACGTCATCCAGTTGGGGTTTTAGGCATGAGGACGACCTTGGTTGGCACATGTGGCAGTTCCTGAGGGGTTTTGATCCCCAACGTTTCACTTTGGAGGCCTAGCGTTCCAAGAAGGGGGCCAACGTCATCCTAGGAGGGGCATGATGTCACCCTAAAAAGATGAAATTAGGGTTTTTATTGTCAATTTTATGTAAAACTGGATTTTTAATGTAAACTGGCCATGTCGACCTTTTTTGACCTAAAATTTAATTAAAGGTCATTTGTATTGTATAAATAAGAGATAAATCTCTTATATTTTTTCATCATCTTTCACTCACACAAGTGTGAGGTCTGAAATTCGGCCTCCTTTAAGGCTTATTGGCTGAACTAAGTGGTGCGCAACTCTTGGAGGGAGCTTTTATTGGTGTATTTTTTGCATTTTCATGGTGGAAAGTCTTCAACTAGGGCTTGTGACTAGATTATTCTTGGTGAAGTAAGTAGAAATCTGCAATCCTTCTTTGTTTTGAATGGTTATGAACTTATGGTATATTTTACTTGTTCATTTTGAAGATTATGAAATTGCTAGTGTGAAACACTAGGAGAAAAGCACATGTTATTGTCCTTCTTTTAATAACTTTTCACCTACTTGATTTTGCTAGTAGACACCTCCCTTGAAGGATATACTATAGCCCTACCTTAGTAGCACTCTAGTACTATTGCTTCATTAAGCTTTCATATTTTATTTCAAGCTTGACCTAAAGAAGAAGGAAAATCGCTAGGGCCTAGGGTTACCTACTTCCTATCAACTTTTTCCTTCTAGGGTTTTGGATGATTGAGGCCTTAGGTTACTAACACCTCAACCATCCTCCCTCTTGTCTTTAGCTCACCCATTATCATTTGTTTCCCCTAAGAATTGCCGCTGCAATAGTAACTCCATTTACCCTAAAGGCACTAGTTCATACCTTACAAGTGATTGATTGACTAAAGCAACCTTTAAACCATCTACTTCAAGATCTCTACTAACCATTTCTAACCTTAGATTAGACTAATTTGCTAACTATCTTGCTGCTGTTGCAAAAGATAGCTACAGCGATCCATGACAGCAGCAAAAGCATCTTAAAAACAAGTGTTAAAGCTGATTTTACATTGCCTTCATTGCTTCTGACAAACACTAGCATTTTGCCAAGTTTAGGTTATCATTTTTGGTCATTTTTGAAGCTTTATTGAGGCATAATTGTGAAGCTATTACTATATATACATTGCTGTTATAAAAATTTCTGTTGCTTCATCTTTTATATCAACTTATGCTTTTATTCAAAGTCTATAGTTTTATGAAGCAGTAACATCATTTGGTACTTGCAAATAGTGTTTTTCTTGTTCTGGGCAGGTACACTTAAGTAATACTTTTCTTCATCTTATTAAAACCTTTGGGACTTTCTGATTAGAGTGACCTGTGAGAGGGGTGGGACTTTCTTGATACTCTTACCTTAGCCTTCTCAAACCCCCAGGTCACTGGGGACGTCTCCCCTGGGGTACTACCCCTAAAGAGAAGGAGGTGTCTTGTTTAGGTGACAGTGATAGGACACCTTCCTGTTACGCCAATTCAATGTTCACTTGCCTTTGGCTTTGGGCAAGTACAAATTGCGTGATAACAATCCTTAAGAAGAGGAAGGAGAAGCTAGACCCTGACGTCCTCTGTTGGTGCTATTGCTAGGTCCAACTTGCTGTGTTTGAGTTCGTAAAGGTTGTGGCACACTCCTAGTGTCAATAGCCACCTCCTGTAAAGGTGTCCTCTCTAGAACATCCTCCTCCTCTACCACACTCTCCTCCGCTACCTTCTCTTGTGCCTCTTATAACCAATTAGGGTCCGAGTCCATGACATGCCTCTTAGTCTCAACCCTCCATGTAGTAGTGGTGTCAATCCCATCCAATGAAATGGCCTCCTTTTCAGGTGTTTTCTGAACTTGCCTCACCCACAATCGAAGTTTGTAGTAGACGTAGACCATGTCATTAAGGCGCTAGGATTCCAACTTGTATGATGGTCATAAAATATAAATTAAATACATAATTTAGAGGGTGACAGGGCATAAAATTATAAGTTATAATGAATTCAAAATTTAATTCAAAATTTTTAAATTTGTTGTGCTTCTTGGTGTGTATTTTTTCAAACAAACTCCAGTTGTGCTTGCATTTTGAAGGGCTACATGTTTGGTTAAGCACTCGAATGGAAATTTTTTGTAAATTGGGTACTCTTGAGCCATAGCTTGTTCACCAAGCATCTACAACAAATAAGAGAAATATAAAAAAAGACATTGAAATTTGAAACAGAGGAAGAGACATTGAAATTTGAAACAAAATGAAACTTGGCATTTTGGTCTTCCTATTCTAAACAACCATGCCAAAGCGAAATGTTCCAGCGACCATCCTATATATTTCCATTTCTTTATAAATCTTCGCATGTTCTTTTGGACTTGGCACCATCCTCTAAACACATGTGAGGAATCCATCCATAACCTCAACTTTAAATATAAAACCACAGGAGTTAGAGAATACAGGGTTGAGGTAGATCCCTACAACATGAATGGGACATTGGAATGTATTGCTCCATCGGTCATCAATCATCCTCCATATTGTTGATGATTACAACTATGTGAGACATTCCCCAAGACACAAACCTGAGAGAGAGCCCCTGAGAGGGGTGTGTGGTTCCTATCTGAGACATGGCTGGAACGTAGAGATGGACTCCTCCTTACAGAGAGTTGAGAAGAACTCCAGATGATTCTCCTGTGTAACGTAGTGAGAAAGGAGATCTGCAGAGTTGGACGTGCCTGTGGTTGAGCACAAGGTGAACGTGTGAAATCCCAAAGTGCTGGGTGCATTGTCATGAGACAGAGATGAAGATGATGTATTAGCCTCCTCTGAGAAGAGAGTTGATGATGAACTCCAGATGACTCTCTCATGTAATGCAGTGGGAAAGAAGATCTGTTGAGTGGACGTGCCTTTGGACGAGCACATGTGAGCGTGATCCTAGTGGTTGAGCACTAGTGAGAGTGGTTCTTCTGTGTAATGCAGTGAGCTAGAGATATGGACATCCCTATGGATGTGCCCCTAGTGGTTGAGCACTAGTGGGTGTATGAGATCCCTTGCTATATTGTTCAAGAGTCAGACCTGCTTGTAACCCTAATTGTAATGTAAAGTGTACAGGTCGGCTCCACCTTAATGTAGTTGATAATTAATGAAAAAGATAATTAATCTGGTTAATATTAATTATATTATGAGATAGAGAGGTCGGCCTGTTGTGCCAATAGACACTTCTGTTGACATGACAAGTCTAATATAAGTAAAGGTAAATTCCCCATTGAGGAATCATATCTTTTGTGTGAGTTTGGAAATTTCAGCAAGTACATCTACTTGGGAAAAGTGTACACCTCTCTTGGGTGCTAGTCTTCTAGGGTTTGTGAGCACCCTTTTGTGTGCTAGGTTTTCTTGGTGGTGAAGGTCTTTCTCTTGAAGAATATAACAAAGGATTGGCTGGGTTTTCTTCCCTTGTTGAGAAGGGTTTCCCAGGATACTTCTTGTGTACTTGTGCATGGTGTTTCTTCTTGTGATCTTGGTTGCTGCAACAAATTGTCTATGGTTTAAGTAAAATGATAAAATGGAATGAACTTCATGCTTAAGCCTAGCTTATTGAAAAATCAACACATATCAATAATCGTTTCTCATATCCCTCGTCTCCCTTGTCTTCATAATAGACAGGGGTGGGTTCTTTGGCACTATCAATGGCCCCATACAAGTAGCCCATTGCAAGCTTGTCTCCATCAACCAACTGATGAACCTTTACCAAAGGTTCGCTAATGGCACACACCTCCTTCACTCTCGTCCAAAAACTCTCTTGGTATGACACTAGCCTGCATATGGCCTCCCCCTCCAGTTTAGTGCTAAATGATAAAGCATGCCACTCATTAGAAAGGAACATTCTCTTCACTCCCACATACAAGTCAAGAGAGACAAAAGAGATACAAAGCTAGTGGAAAAACGTGTGATTGTAGGATGCACAAACTCCCTATTATTTGTGAATTTTCTCATTAYGCTCAACAWAGATGCATGATTATATATAWAATTTGTGATGCTTCTAGCTTATTCTCTTGGTATGACACTAGCCTGCATATGGCCTCCCCCTCCAGTTTAGTGCTAAATGATAAAGCATACCACTCATTAGAAAGGAACATTCTCTTCACTCCCACATACAAGTCAAGAGAGACAAAAGAGATACGAAGCTAGTGGAAAAACGTGTGATTGTAGGATGCACAAACTCCCTATTATTTGTGAATTTTCTCATTACGCTCAACATAGATGCATGATTATATATAAAATTTGTGATGCTTCTAGCTTATTCAACAATATCCTTGATATAAGCAATTTTGCTCATATACTCTAAAATCAAATCAATGCAATGTGCGACATAAGGAGTCCAAAGCAAGGTTCGATACCTCAACATAAGCAACCTGTCAGTAGTGACATAATTAGCAACGCTATCCATTATGACTTGGACAACATTTTGTGGACCTATCTCTTGAACGAACCCATTTAACAACTCGTGTAGTAATGTTGCTCCTTTAACATGTACAAATGCATCAACAAATTTAATAAACATTGTCCCCCTAGGACATTTAACCAAGAAACTAAGAAGGGTCCTTCTCTTTTGGTCATTCCAACCATCTGACATCACAATGCATCTAGTGACTTCCCATGATCCCTTAAGCTCTTCCAATCTACGAGTGCAATCGACCTTTTCATTTTGAAGGATAAGCCCTCTCAACTTGTCATAGGCATGGGCCTTGTACCCTAGGCCAACAATAGTAACAACATCAAATATAGACTAGTATAATGGGTTTCTCTTCACAATGTTGAAAGGAATGCCACTCCATACAAAACATATACCCACAAGCTTGTCAACGTCTTTCTTGCCCTTTATTTTAACTATTGACCTAATAGAAGGTTGTGCACCACCTGTGGTTCTAGGAACAAAAAAAGATGAGGTCGTTGAGGGCATTGTGGAAGGTGAGGCGGAGGAAATGTTGTCATCTCTTGCCCCCCCGGATCTTGCAACTCCTCCCACTGCAAGCTCATTTCTCACAGCTTCCTAGTCATCTCTCTTTTTACCCATATCCTGAAGTGATTTATTGGCAATATGAATGATTTTTGGGGTTGCAACTAAACAAATTTCCACTTCATGCTCTGGAATTTGTGGAAGGTGGTATTTCAATCGGCTGATTCTCCCTATCATTTCCTTCCCACACAACTTGCAACTCAACTTTTGTCGATTATGCCCATCAGCGGGATCACCATATTTCCCACATAGGGTCCAAAGCTTTCGATATTTTCAGATGGTAATGATTAAACCTAGGGGAAGAAATGAAAATCAAGATTCAAGAATCAATAAACAAAATATTGCAGAAAAAAACAGATCTAGATTCTAAATAAATGTTATATCTCCCACAATCCACTAAAAATTGACAAGAAGAGGGATAAATGATGGGCATTGCAAAACCTATCAAAAATATAAAAAAAACAAAACAAAACTTGTGGAAATTGTTACACATACCTGCAAATACAAAAACAGTTGATGGGAATCAATCTCCACTCCGCTATAAACTGTTGATGACAAATGAAAACACTCTATTTTTGGTCCTCAACTCAAAGAAAAATGGTGAAGAGCTCCTTTGCTCTCAAACCCCTTCATTGTGTTTTGAAAATGAGATAAAAGAGTCAAATTTCGGGTTATAGAGTGGTTTGTTTGCAGGGTTGGCGATGTTTTCCATCAACTCACAATGTTTGCTTAAAAAATCATGATGTTTTAAAATATTGCGATATTATTGCTGCCAGAAAATGTTGCGATTTTTTGAGGTGATATTATCGTTGGTTAGGAGACATCAAGATATATTGCGATGTTTGCAACACTGATATAAACAACTTGTTTGGGATAGACCATTAATAATAACTTGAATATTACTAGTGTGAGAATCACAGGCTTAAAGTATAATCAGAAGGGATGGTTCAACAATAAAGGTTATTCAAGAACAGTCAAGTGCCATGGCTCGAGTACACATACGCGTTGAAGATATACCCCGTGCATGTGCTTCAGTAGATGACAAAGTTCTTGAGATATGAGGAGACATTGCAAAAATTCATGACGTTGTGGTTCTAATTGTTTCTCATCTAAAGGAATTTTTGCTTAATCGCAACATTCTTCCCTTGTTTGGAAGCGATATGATGTCAAAGCTCGCAAACTAGTCAACTACTACTAGTTAGTTGTAGCAACATCATCAATTAGCTCAAATAGTGCCACCAAGGAGAAGAAACTTCACTCTAGAACCATGAAAGAGTACCTCATTAAATGGCAAAACCTTCGAAAGGAAGATGCATAATGGGAGATAGAAAAGTTCACCAATAAAATACTTCTTTACCCTTGCTTTGAGGACAAAGCATTTCAAAAGTGAAAGATAATGTTATATACACAAATAATAAATATAAAAGGAATAAATAAATAAACAATTTACAATAAAAGTAATATTAAGATAGGAAAAGCAATAACAATTTAAAGATATAACCCTTCATGGAAAGGTATCAAGGCACCTTCTTAAGGAATATTTGTATGGGTCCTTCATTGTAAAAGTCATCAATTATTCATTCATCTTATATATATATATATATATATATATTAATTCTTCTCACATAATTGAGTAAAAGATCGTGGGCTTTTACACTCCATCTCATGATAGAAATGGATAGCAATATTTCATTGATCAATAACAGAATGTCGATACAAAAGAGAGGAGGAAACCCTTTTTTTATACAAAAGATAGACTAAAACCCTAACTTGTGGTCGAAATTACCTTTATTGGGTAATTAGGCTTTGTTGAGATTTGGTAGCTTGCAGTTACTTCTGCATTGGCAGCGCTCAACATGCGGAAGTGACCAAGCAAATTATCTCCTAGTGACTTTATAAAGTGATTTTATAAAGTTGAATCTTTTAATTTCGAAATGTAAAATTGACTTTATGATGTTATGGGTCACTTTATTAATTAAAGTGACCTCAACGAATGATTAAATCGTGATCGTTGATCTCAAGGGTAAGTGAAGAGTTACTTGAGGGAGATCAAGGGTTAGAGGAGTTACAATTTGAAATTGATAAAAACAACTCATTAGGAGAGGAGGGCGCACACTTTGAGGAGAGAGTTGTGGGAGGTGAAGGGTCACTCATCCCAAGAGATTTCTTGAGCGTGGAGAAAGGAGAAGGGCAGCAGGGGAGGCGCATCTTTCAGGAGAGGAAGAGGGCACGCATCCCAAGAAAGTTGCAGCTGATATAGAACAGGACTGTACAACAGATAAAGGAATCTGTACTGTACGGATTTGCTGGAGGTACAGCTAAGGTATTCTCTGAAATCATGGTTCAGATTTCAATGCAAGTTGCTAGTTATTTCTAGATTTTCCTTTACTGTTGGTACAGAAGTTTGTGCCCACTGTTCAAAGATTGTTATTGCTGAAGTACAAGCTGTACAGTTCAGCTTTACAACAGAAATTTAATGCAGTTTGTTTGGCTGAAACTTGGCACGGATTTCTAGAATTTTTGGACAGTTTTCTGGGTGTAGAAGAGGCACATTTTCTGAGTTGGGTTATGTTATATCATTGCTGTAAATTGTTAATATTTAAGCCATTATTATAGTTCTTTGCATTTCAATAGATAACAATAGCATAAGATAGAATCACTGAGAAATACACAATCATAAGAGACACATCATTTATCCTGGGAAACCCTCATGGGGAAGAAAACCTAGCAAAACTTCCTTATTATAGATAACCAATACAATGCCAAGAGATAACTCAAACAAATACATAAAGTCTTCTCCCAAAGATGCGCCTCTCTCTCTCTCTCTTCTCCAACTGCAGCTCCGAAACTTGTCTCTCAATGAACAAGTGAGTGTGTGTCTAAGTGAGGTGCTAGCCTCCTTATTTATACAAATCTGGCACGTGTGAAAGTGTCTTTTCACTGGCAGGGCTGGCTTCTTCTTCTGGGTTGTTATAACCACCTTTATTATATTATGGGGCTTCTTTGATATATTCTGGGGCCGACTTCTTCTTTTGCCTATTACAATTACATTATGACCAATCCGCAAAAGGGGATTTGGTCTTTTACAATAGCCGACATGA
This sequence comes from Picea engelmannii, assembly GCA_009831015.1. Taxonomy (NCBI): domain Eukaryota; kingdom Viridiplantae; phylum Streptophyta; class Pinopsida; order Pinales; family Pinaceae; genus Picea; species Picea engelmannii. The sequence continues at coordinate 58,167 of ML805977.1, read as the reverse complement.
TCAATCCACAATGGGGATTGATCCAATGAATAATATATCAAATAATAATCAGAATACACTTTGCAGTTACATTATTTCAACACTCCCCCTTAACAAGAAGGGTATTCTTCAACAACATCAGGCGAGAGAGAGGACTGCATCATCAACAACATCAGGAGGACAACATCATCAATATCGTCTTGGAACACTGACTGGCGTATCTATAAATCATCGGAAGTTTTCTTCATCGGCAACATCGTCATTCTCAAAGGAATGCAATCATCATCTGCATCAATATGAATTAGTATAAAACTAATACATCATCATCACAGCACGAGGCTGGCTCATCATCATAATACTGGATTGGATTTACGTCATAGTTGTAAGGCTGGAAGCACAGTACTCGTCTTGCTTTACGTCACAACTATCAAGCTGGAAGCAAGATACTAGACTGGCTTTACGTCACAGCTCTCAAGCCGGAAGCACAGTACTAGTCTCATTTCATCGTCTTGCTTTACGTCACAACAATCAAGTTGGAAGCAAGATACTAGACTGGCTTTACGTCACAACTCTCAAGCTGGAAGCACAGTACTGGTCTCATCTCAACGCAACAACTAGACTTGCTTTACGTCACAACGGTTAAGCTGGAAGCATAGTACTAGGTATATCTCATCACAACACTACTCCCCCTTTTGAGGAAGGTCCTTTCGGACTATACCATACTTATCTCGAAAGTGCTCAAACTTTACACGAGATAGAGGCTTGGTCAACACATCAACAATCTGTTCATCCGTGCTAACTTGCTGGAGCTTTATGGCTCCCCTCTGCACCATGTCACAGATGTAATGATATCAAATCTCTGTGTGCTTCGACCTGTCATGGAATATAGGATTCTCTGTCATCTTTATGCAGCTCTGGTTGTCACATAGGATTGTGGTTGCTTCCATCTCTAGGTCAAATAGGCCGGTCAACAACTTACGAAGCCATATAGCTTCGCAGCGAGCAGAACACGCAGCAATGTATTCTGCTTCCGCTGTGCTGAGAGCAATGCTGGATTGCTTCCTACTCTTCCTATCTGAGACACTTCCAGCCCAATCTGAATCAGTGTACCCACTCAATGTGAAATCATGATCTCCATCATAACTGAGACCACAATCTAATGTACCCTTAAGGTACCTCATCACATGTTTTGCAACCACTAGGTGAACATGTCTAGGTTCTACTAGAAATTGACTCAAGGTGTTCACGACAAAACAAATATCTGGTCTGGTGTTCGTCAGGTACATCGATGATCCAATGATCTGTCTATACAGTGTGGCATTAATCAATTCTGACGAAGTGTCGACCAACAGCTTCAACTTCGTTTCCATGGGTGTATTCATGGACTTGCACTCTAACAAGTCGAATCTCTTCAGGATTTCGACTGCATACTTCCCTTGGTTAAGGAAGATCCTCTCTGGACTCTGCCATACCTCAAGACCTAAGAAATAATGCATTAGGCCAAGGTCTTTCATCTCAAATTTTGAAGCGAGTCTCTTCTTACATTCAGTGATGAGCTTTTCTTCTTTAGTTAAGAATAAGTCATCCACATATAGCAATAATATCACTGGCTCATCGTTCATAACCTTGAAGTAGAGGTTAGAATCTGCTTTACTTTTGGTAAAGCCCAAGCTCGTTAGGAAACTGTCTATTCAGCCATACCAAGCTCTAGGAGCTTGCTTCAATCCGTACAGAGCCTTTTTCAACTTGCAGACATGAGACTTCCTGTCTTCAACTTCAAATCTTTGAGGTTGCTCTATATACACTTCTTCTTCGATGACACCATTTAGGAAAACTGTCTTTACGTCCATATGGTGTAACTTCCACTTCATCTTAGCTGCAAGGGCTATGATGGTTCTGATCGAAGTGTATCTGGCTACAGGAGCGAATGTCTCTTCATAGTCAATGCCTTCCTTTTGAGAAAATCCACGAGCAACAAATCTTGCTTTATACTTCTCAATACTTCCATCAGCAACATGTTTTATTTTGAAGAGCCATTTGGAAGTTACCACGTCCTTACTCTTTGGTCTAGGAACTATTTCCCACACATCATTCTTTATTATGGATTGGTATTCCTCTGTCATGGCGTCTGCCCATTCTTTCCTCTGAATGGCTTCTTCAAAGCAGGTAGGCTCCTTTTCTAGGAGATCACACATCAAAGCCGTATAACTGGAGAATGGCTTTGGTCTCTTCATCTATCTCGTGGTTCCTTTGGGAACACCATACTTTTCTCCATCTTGAATAAGCTCTCTTGCCCAAGCAGGCTTTCTCTTATGGAAGATCGTCATTTGAGGACGTTTTTGAAATTCTACTATGTCATGATCTTCTAGAATTTCCTCATTAGGGGAAGTTACGACTTCCCTCACTGGTTCTGCAGATCTGGGAACCTCCCTCACTGATTCTGCAATTTTGGGGATTACGGGTTCCTCTTCATATACTTCTTCAAGCTGGCATCTTCTCGATTTCTTGAGCGCTAAATCTTCATCGAAGGTCACATCCCTGCTGATCTCAATGTGATGGTGACCTCGTATATAAATTCTGAAGCCCTTGGAGACCTCACAGTATCCCACAAATATTCCCCTCTTTCCTGAGGGTTCCAACATGTTTCTCTTCTCTTTCGGTATATGTATAAATAATAGGCAGCCAAATATTTTGAGATGGCTTACCTCTGGCTTCTTTCCGGTAAACATTTCTTCCGGGGTCTTGAACCCAAGTGCAATATGGGACAATCGGTTTTGCACATATACGACTGTCATTGCTGCTTCTGCCCATAAGCACATAGGAAGATTTTGATCGTGGATCATGGTCTTCACGACTTCCATTATCGTTCTATTCTTCCTTTCAACTACACCGTTTTGTTGAGGATTATAGGGAGTAGTGAGTTCCCTCTTGATCCCAACATCTTTGTAGAAGTTCACAAACTCTTTTGAGCTGTATTCTCCTCCATTATCTGACCTGAGTATCTTGATCTTTCTTTCAGAAAGATTCTCTATCAAGGCTTTGAATTCCTTGAATTTGCTGAACACTTCATCTTTAGATTTCAAGAAATACAACCAGGTCTTACGAGAATAATCATCAATAAATGATACATAGTATACATACCCACTAATGGAGGACGATGGCATTGGGCCACACACATCTGAATGAATGAGTTCTAAGACTCCTTCTGCTTTGCTGTCTCTCTTCGGAAAAGGGTTCTTGATGTTCTTCCCTTGTGCACATCCATTGCACACGCCTTCTTGGTCAACCTTGAGTTCTGGTAGACCTATGACAGCTTTGCATATGTATGGTAGCTCCTTGTAGTTGATGTGAGCTAATCTTCTATGCCAAAGTTCACATGGATTCTCAATGGTGTGGGTCATGGCAGCTTCTGAGTGACCCTTTAGCTTATACAAGCCACCTTCTTCTTTTCCAATGATGATTGCTTCTTTCATGGATTCTCCTTTAGCCCACATATGAACTTCTCCATCTATGAAGGCAACTCTGAAGCCTTTCTTCTCTAAAGATGATATGGAGAGTAGGTTCTTTGTCAAACCTGGTACATAGAGTACGTCCTTCATCTTCATTGAATTCCCTGAATTAAGTTTGTAGTTTGATTCTCCCACTCCCTTGATGTGATATTGGTAATCATCTCCAAGTGTTACTTTCTAAGAAAACTTCTTTTTTGAAATGTAAGAGAGAATATCTCTTTGTCCTGTCATATGCTTGGAGGCACCACTATCAATGAGCCAAGTGTCCTCTCCAGGTTTTATTGATCCTGGGAGGGCCGAGATTAAGACATGGTCTTTAATTTGTTCTCTTAACATCTTTGCGGTTGGCTCTTCATCTTCAACTGCATGGACAAAGTTTCCTCTTGTATTCTTCTTGTCTAGTTGGACAAAATTTCTCAATGTGTCCCATCTTGTCACAATGGTAGCATTGTACAGATGAGTAATCTCTTTCCTTTCGTTGTCCTTTCTTCTGGAATCTCCTTGGATGAGATTCTTTATGACTAAATTTGTTTTGGGGTTGAGACTCTTTGTAAGTCTCT